>JALIZH010016489.1:35000-116006 GCA_030522465.1 Rhipicephalus appendiculatus | reverse complement strand
CCATTCGACTGACTATGCCATGTCTTTTTGTTTTGTCGGATGGACGGACACAAAATGACGGACGGACAGAGGGACACGGGGACGGACGGACGGAGACACGGACGGAGGGACGGACGGACACGGACGGATGGACGGACAGACATGGGTGGACGGACGGACGGACGGACAGACGGACAGAAACGCTTCGTCCATCCGTCCGTCCGTCCATCCGTCTGTCCGTCCGTCCGTCCATCCATCCGTCCATCCATCCGTCCATCCATCCGTCCGTACGTCCGTGTCCGTCCGTCCGTCCGCGTCCGTCCGCGTCCGTCCATCCATCCGTCTGTCCGTGCCGTCCGTCCGTCCGAGCCCTGGCACGGAGTCAGGTGGCCGCCGGGGTGCGCAAACGGACGCCGGTCGCGTCAAACTCTACAGCGCTCGAGCTTTGCTTGCGTAGCGTCGCTGTGCCCAGCGTTTGGAATCATTCTGACCGACGCCGTCTCTGGACACAGGCGTTCTCGGAACACACTTGGGAATTTACAAAGGGTCCGTCAATTTAAGCGCTGGAACGCGGATGGCGTTTGTGCAATGCGCAAAGCGCGAGAAAATATGAACGCATGCGAACGGAGGAAGATTAGTGTCGCGTCTCTCTGCGATTCACGGTAAAAAATTAAAAAAAGAAAGCACGCACACAGTCGGTTTGGGTGTTATCCCACTGAGAGTGTAAAAGAAAAAAAGACATGGCATAGCCAGTCGAATGGCCAAACGCTTTCGCCGTACACACTTCGGAATGTACAAAATGTACTTCAATTTTTTTGTGGTTGAAACCCGTACACATCGAAATAGAGTTTATAAACACGCATGGCAACACACGCCTTCTTATTAAGCTGTATTATAAATCACCTTTCTGCCACTAACTATCGCTATGGATGTATTAAGGCGAAAGCCTTTAATGTCTCATGCTCACGTCCGTCCGTCCGTGCCTCCGTCCGTGCCCTGGCACAGCGTGGTACAGTGCCAGGTGGCAGCCGGGGCGCGTCAACGGACGCCGGTCGCGTCGGTCGCGCCTCGCGTCGGACTCTACAGCGCTCGCGCTTTGCTTGCGTAGCGTCGCTGTGCACCCCAGCAAAAAACGTTGGTGCCCAGCGTGTCCAATCATGCAAGAAGGGAGACGCGCGCATCGCGTTCCATTCTGACCGAACCCGTCTCAATGGGCACAGGCGTTCGCCGAACACACTTTGGAATTTACAAGGTGTCCATTTGTTTTTCCTATTCGGCTAGTTCACGCACAAAAAGCTTGGCGAGTGTAACACTGTCGTAACATAACAAGGTGAAAACCTGGCTGCACTCACGTAAGACAAGTGAGCTACAACAATCAAGTACTGAGTGCAAATGTGGTTAAGTTGCATTCGGTGCACAACGGTCTTCCTGTGTCCTTCTTCTCCTGTGTGTCTCCGTCGGTTTCGCGCTTGTTTTCCGAGCAAGCCAGTACACATGTTTTAGATTAAATCGACGTTTTGAACACCTAATCCGAGCACTGTTGTCATTGTATGTCTGCTACAAAGGCGCGCAGAGTTTAGCGAAGTATTCACTGCGCGTCTGTAAGACAGTGCGCGTAGCTGCGTGTTTTGTTGAAGCTCTGACTGAGTATAGCGATGTTGACGAATTATTGCTGAGTCCTCTGGCAATGATAGGAAGCTTTACGCCACTCACGCGTTACACAGTTTAAATGCGGTGACGCCTGGTGCGATTCTACGCTTTTGCTACACATTATGACGTCTGTTGAGGTACATCCATCACGAACAATATAGCAAGAGGCGCCTCTACAAGCGCACAAAGAACATTACAAGCTTTTCTATATGGTCTGGGAGTGCCAAGACAATCCCAATATATCGGCCAGACATAATCCTACAATATTCGAGTGGGTGGCGACCCTGTCTAGCTCTGACCCAGTGCAGCAACAATGCCTGGTCGATCGAGCCCGGACGTCTGCAAGAGCCAACGGGCTTCCGGACTGGGAGGTCCACCCACTAGCGACTCAACATGGTGATAATAAATGTTTTATTTTCTCTCTCTCTAAAAGGGCATTCAAGCGGCACATTTTAAAAGCAGTGCTTGAAACTGCTTTGGAAAAAGACGCTCTACAGGTGTCATGTTGGCCGACTAGTCCCGCTAAGCAGGTTTCATAATAAATACACCACGAAAGTAAACAAGAAACTGACGTGGCTTTGTGGTAGAGCACTTGACTTTCACGCAGGATGCATAGGTCGCGCTTGCGAGGAGCCACCACGATGAAAGGATGAGTGCATATTACAAGCACATTCAACAACCATCATCGCCACCACACCCTGAAAGTCGAGTGCAGGAAAAAGAATCCTTCCCACTGACTTCGTATAACCCGTGTGTGCCAGTGAGTCGTACGCTGCTTCTGCGAATTTCGTTGTTTTTACCGTTCGGTCTGATCATCCGCCAGTTTCGGTAATGTTTCTTTTTCTTTCACCCCCCATCTTGCTAACTCTAATACACCACGAATTGCCTCTTCTACGCATTACGTGACCTGCTTTGTCATTCAGAACAGTAGCGCAAAGAATCTCAACGGACGGTGACAGATCAAGACCGGACACAGCGCTGTGTCGAGTCTTGATCTTTCGCTGTCCGTGTGATTCTTTGCGCTAATGTTCCGAATTATGCCCCACCAACTAGCCCATCAATATGTCCTGCGTCGCAACTTTTTCTCCGATCTCACTTACGGTACGAACGACGACAGTGCGTGATCCTAGCAAAGCCGCCTCGGTTAGATACACCCAGGGATATCTGCCATCGTCGACTTGCTCACCTGTGTTTTCTTTCCTGATCTTGCCATCGCATTGACCATCTGTGAACCCGGATTCTTCTAAATTGAGCCATCCTCGTTCGCCTATACGATATGTGTAGTAGCCAGACGCGCACGCGTAAACACCTGAGAGTAACTGGTTTAGCCACACCCACATACTTCCTGTGCACGGCTTTCTGCAAGCGTATTTACTTTTTGGCTGCATCGCATTTCCTGGAACGGCCATGTTTAATTCCCAGGCTCCCTGTCCCTCGCGGCTGTGCCATCGTGATACTGATGTCGTAATCTAAACAGAGTTGAATGTTATCCCGACTACTTCCATGTCGGATAACATTCAAAGCGAGCTGGCAGAGGGCACAACGGTCGCTTTATTGCCGTTTATTGATCGGCCTTTTTTGAATTCTAATTTTGTTTATACAGGAGCGATTGAACGCGTTGGTGAAGGACGTATAGGATTCTCACGCGGGACGTTTAAAGCGAATGTGAGTGCACCGCTGATGTCCGGTAAGATGAAGATCGTCCCTGCAGCACAGTCTGTCACTTGTGTGTATTCGTGCACTGAAAGTCAATAGACTGTCCATAGATATTGTGTTGAAAGAGACGGAAGTTTACGCATAACACAAGCAGAAAGAGGTTTGTATACGCGTGTAATTGGGAAGGCGCAAAATTATACGCAGGCCACTGGGACTGAGATCACCGAATCCAGGGGTATATACTGAATTTCGATGCATGGGAAAGGTGGTGGCCGAGGGGTTTCAGAACGCCGGGGGTGTGTATAGGTGCCCGCCTGTAAGAGGGCAGGGTGCGTGGGTTAGTGTGGCATAAACTTTATTTCTCTACCTTTTTTTTCTTGGAGGAGGGGGAAGGGGGGCTGGTGTCTCGATACTGTTAGGCGGTGTTCGGGGCACGTATAAACGGCTGATTCGAAGCTGTGAGACGCAAATGGAGCTGCCTGTCTATCCATAATTCACTAGGGAGATGTGCATAGGCGTGCGCACGAGGGGGGGGCAGAGGGGGGCCGCCGCCCCCCTCTAGTCACTTAACAAAGGGGGGGCGCAAAGTCTGCCCCATACATTGACTTAATAGGGAAGGGGGGGCGCTGCGACGAGCCTTCGCCCCTCTGAATGCGATACTGCGCACGCCTATGCTCTTGAATATTAGGCCATGTTGGGGCAGTGTTATGCAAAATAGACATAACATATTCTTTTTCTTAATATGTTTGATTAAAAGTTCTACGCTGTGTTACCTCGCGCACCTAATAAAATTGTACGCTATATAAATATAGGCGCGTACCTTAAATTATTCATCGTAAAGCCTAGCTGCTCACCTGCACCAACTGCGTTCTCCAAAGGTAGGGCTATAAATACTCCTCGAACCACTTACGAACTACACATGTCGCGTAGACTGGTGGTTGTGTATCTGTGCTGTTCTCATTCATGACATTATGTGTATGATTACCCAATGATATATGGTAATGTTGATGCTCGCGAACTTAACCGTTATAAAAACGGGGACTAATGAAGGCTAAATGATCGTGGTTACTACTTCTTTTCTGGGGTAGCAACCGTTACTACCTATGTTTTACTAGTTAGCAACGAGAAGAGTAGTAACGGCTACTAACCGCGTTTGTAACGGCGAGGGTTAACGGTTACTAACCTCCCCATTACTAATTGGACTTACTAACCTGTTAGTAACATATGTCACAAGCAGTTAGTAAGCCGAAGTTAGTAAGTACCACAACCTCTTTTTAAGAGTGTAATTCCAAACGATTCGCAGGGTCCCCATGCACTTGCCTAAGACGAGTCGAAGGCGATAGTCGTCGTCTTCTTTTAGATGTGAAGCATCTTATGGCGAAGCTTAATCCGGTGGTGGTGGTGGTGGTGGTGGTGGTGTGCCGCGTGCCCACCCTTACTGCGCATGCGCAAACAGTTAAAGAAAAAATAAAAATAAAAAACCTCCTCTCCCCCTCTCTCTCCTCTAGGCATCCCTCCCCACGGCAACGACACCCTCACTGCGCATGCGCCTCCCTTCCTCTCTCCCCTCTTACACTCCCCCCCTCTCTCCATCCCTGCCCGCGGCGTCTAACTCCCCCCTGCGCATGCGCGTCCCCCCCTTTCTCTCCTCTCTTACGCTCCCCCTTTCTCCTCTACGCATCCCTGCCCACGGCGTTCACACTCCCACTGCGCATGCGTGTCACCCCCTCTCTCTCCTCTCCTCCTCTTCCCCCCTCTCTCGCCTCGCGACGCCGACGCAGGCAGCGTCTGCTAGCGAGTTTCTTGGTTGAAAAAACCGACTGCTCGCGCTGCACAACCGTTCACTGGCCATCCCGTATATATGGCAATGGATCTTGACCTCCAAGGTGGTGCCGGTGGCAGATTTCTCCTGTGCGTTGTTGAACAATAAAAATTCGCAGCGTGCGCGTTAACTAAAAGCGGAGTGCGGGTCTCTGTGTCCAGTCGGAGTCTTCGGTCTCTCATTGCCCATTAGCAGCGATGGGCATGTTCCAGTAGGAAACACTGCTCCATCACTGCCTGCTTTGCGCCTCCCCAGTTTTCTCTCCTGCGCAACGCTGCGATGAGCGCCAGCGTCAACGCCGCCGCCAGTGTAAGCGTTAGCGCCCGCTGCTTCACATCTAAACATGGTTCCCTTTAGCGGGAGATGGTGTAAGTTTTTTCTATACAGTCGATTGTATTCATCACCCTTCTCCCCGAAAGTTCTGTGCCCCTAACGTGGTTTTGCGCTGCCTCTGCAATTCCGCCTACTTTTGACCAAGAGACGATGTCGTGTGATGCCGTCACTAGGACGTCACAAGCGTTGGCGATATGTGACGTTAAACGACGTCATTGCACGGGCAAGGTCACTTTGCGGAACCTTGCCCGTGGACTTCGCCGGACAAGGTGGTTCCGGCAAAGATACAAGGAGACCGCAACATGCGGGACCTCACAATACCTTTGCGAGCCTTTGAAATATCTTACGAGATCTTACGGTCATCGCGATGACTTTAGGGCCTCGCAAAGTCGCAAGTCTCACAAACGAGAGACTCCAGAAAGAAAGACGGACTTTGTGGAGTGGGGTATCAGCAGCCCGTTGAGGCTCAGTGTTGACGCACTTCCGGGGAGCAGCGCTGCTGCCACAATATGTAACGGTGGTTATCAGAGCGCAGCTCTTAGGCGGCCGTTCCTGCGTTGAGCGGCGTCGCCTTTGTTGGCGGGCTTCAGCGGCATGACCGATAGAGCGAACGAGGACAAAAGAGAGCGAATCGAAGACGGAAGAAAGCGAATGCGGAGTTTGTCGATATCACGAGCCCTGACCCCCTGACACACGGGCGGGGGGTCAGGGGGGGCATCGTGCGGAAAGTCGTTCATGAGCAGTGACACAATACAACGAAGTATAACTCTCTCCCGGCAATGTTCTTTTCCGGAAAAGCAGATTCCGCGTCCACATGTCGAACTGGCCTCTAACCTCGCTTTCTTCCTCCGTGAACATATGCACCCATCACTTGTACCTCTGCTCGGCGCGAAGCTGGCTAACTAACCCCCGCATTTTTGAAAGCGAGTTAATCGCTTCCTACCCGCATCCCATTTTGCACCTGCAGACAGAACTGGAATGTGTGTGAATGATCGCCTGCTTGAGCATGCGATCATTGTGTTAAACCCCTGACACACGGGTGGGGGGGCACCGTCCGGAAAGTCGTTCGTGAGCAGTGACACAATACAACGAAGTATAACTCCCTCCCGGCAATGTTCTTTTCCGGAAAAGCAGATTCCGCGTCGACATGTCGAACGTAAAGGGTATTCTCTCCATACAGTGAGCAAAACTCAACAATGCACTCTTTCAGCGAATGCTCACCAGGTGTCGCCAAATCCCCTCTCGGAGTGACGTTGTAAATATGCGTGTCCCCCCAGAAATGCACTGTTGAGGCAGTGACGTCATCCTTTTGTACGCCCGCGCATCACGCCTCTAGCGCCGCCATCTTGAATTCCGGCAGTGTCATTTGCTTCGCTCATGGTGTGGTGCATTGTAGTCTGCACAATGGGCGCTGTTGGGACTCGGGTCCGGCGGGTCTCTACCGCGGTGTAAGAAATTATTTTTCTGACACCGTGGTCTGAAGGCTGTCTCGAAAACCTGCAGGTGCTAATTGCTGCGTTCAGCTAAATACCTGGATCGATGAGTAGGCCGCCTCATTTTCCCTCTAGGAAAATGCGGCGCTCTGTGCCTCTATCCAAACGCCGATCCTTGGGGGACTTTCTAGCTGACAGGTTCACGCACAATGGCGCTTGCCATCATCCGGTCATAACAGCGCGAATAAGTCGCGTGGTCTTTAAAACGTGTTCTCCCCAGCCGATTTAAGAGCAGAGTCTTTTTTTTTTTCGGCGCTCATTTGAGAAACCGGAGCTGATCGCGGAGGCCACAAACCATCTAAAGAACTTGGTGTGGTGCCGTGGGGCATCAGCGCAGCTTCTTTCTCCAAAGCGTCCTTCAGAGCATCAAAAGGGGTTTATTACGGAGTATTTAACTTTTGTCCATGTGTTAGTGGTATAATACGGTTGTCCCAAAAGGGAATTTGCATTTATGGAAGACGCCAGATCGGCCACACGGTGTTTCGAAAGGGGTATTTTTGTGTTTAATTTCGCATTTCTTCTTTTGTTTTTTCTTCCTTCTGCTTTTACTATGTCTATAGGAAACATTAAACCTTCATCTGGAAGAAAGCTCTCGTCTTCGTTTGTTGATGTGTACCCCCCCCCCCTTGCTTCGCGCTATGCCACTTTAGGAAAACTGGAAAACCAGCTAGCCCAAACCGCTAGTCTACTACGTAGAAGCAAGAAAGAAGCCTTCGCTTCTTTTTTTGTCTGAGACACATGCCCCCCTGCTGTGTTAGGAGTCCGTACTGGCACGGGTTACCTTTCAGTGCCAACAAATGGGGGGAAACATTCAATTTCATGCGTCGTACATATTGTGTTCCGAAAGAGAGCAACACAGGTCACCATCAGTGGCTACACGAAACAAGGAGATTATTCCGAAATATTCACAGAGAAGCGGATAAGCCTTGTGACAGCGAAAGCCAGCCAGACGAGGCGGCTCGCACTGATGACACGCTCGGCCCTTTCTTGGACTACGTCTCCAGCTGCAGGGATCGGTCACCATGCGTGTTGCTATGACTTCGGCAATGTCGCTTTGTCGCCGCCAATACGAAGAAGATAACGATCGACTCCATTGAGCAACCCGTTTGAAACTTCTTGGTGCTTGTTTGGGAGATCTGGCGGTCTCGCCCTTGCCCTTTTCCGGGGGTGGAACCGAGGTGGTTCCATACGTTCTTTCCCCTTTAAGGCGTCGTGTTGTACCGTATTGAACGAGTGAAATGAACAATATTTTCCTCAGCAATCGCCCGAAAGACATTTAAGCCGTGCTTCGCTCCGCTCGTAGAAGCATCCGCTACTAATATGTAATCAGGTAAACATCTGTTTACTTTTCATCTCCCAACCTCGTGGTACGTCTTCCTCACTGCTGCCTCGAGGACTGCTGGCCGGAAGGCGAGTCCTGACAGTGCCCAGGGCGGTTTCCGGTTTACGAAGCCGTTCAGGGCTGTAGCATAAGTTGCTTTTTTTTTCGTGTTTTTGGCTGCATTGGCTCTATAACATTTTTTAAAACTTGTGTTTTGTTTCTGGCTTCAACAGAATGCAATCGAATTCATATTTGCCGATAAATAATCGTGTAGGCTCTAGAAGACGCCGTCGTAACCTACGATGTCGCGGTGGTTGGTGCGAAAACATCAAGGCAACGTCGCGACCCCTTTTCTCTCTTTCCCCGTCTTCTTGTTTAGCAAGTGTAACATCGAGACAAGATGGATGCTTTTGGCACTGTGACCGGGTAGTTTAGCTAATACGACCGAAATAATTTTTTTCTTAAGTGTTCCCTTATGTTTAGCGGATTATTTACAACACAATTAGTTTTTACTCGAGGTACACTTTATTGAACGAATAAAGTGAAGTGCAAACTATATACTTATAATATGGCGAGATATGTCGACACCTCTACGAACGCAAATTTGACAGTCGCACAAATACACTTCTGGAAGGTGTTCTCACCACCATAGCCCGCAGGGGTGGCTTCGACTTTGGCAATGGACGACACCCGGACAAGGAAGAAGACTGCGGTTAAGATCAGCATAGCTCCAACGAAGTTCAGAGGCCGTAGAATTCGGTCGAATGCCCGTACTGAGGCGGCGTCTGTAGAAGATGCCAATGCTGAGCAAAACGTTCTAGATGCCCACATCAGGGAGATTTTAAAGCACCCCATTCTAACTTTTTTTCTTATTCGTGTATCCTGCACACGTCAGGAAACGCGTCAGACTGCGTCAGAAGAAGACGGGCGTTTAACTGCTAACATAACGTAGAGCCATCTGTTTTATCAACCACTACATTTTTTGTCTCGTCTCTATTTTTCAAAACTGGCATTACGGAGACTTATATCGTGACAGGAAGTACATCGCATTCATTTATTTCCAGTTGCAGGTGGTCGCTTTAACTGGCTTACACGCTGTAATATGCAAGGACTGAATGATTAAGAAGACTGAATAATGGAAACGCGGAGTAAGGCTGTAGAGCAGCTGCATGGTGCTTACAAGCACGCAGATTTTATGAGTTGTTTAATTGCTATGAACTTCCGACTTGCTATTCGTGATATGCGTTTAGTAGTTGATGCCGAATAGCCTACAACAATCTCAGTAATGAGAATTACTCGGCAGTTGATGATTCTTATGTCGAGGATTCTGCATTTTGGAGCTTTTAATCAAGCCTGACACATGCAGTACAGACTACTTTACTCAACGACAGCAGCGCGTTTCCGCTTGTACTGAATTAAAATGTATTCTGGCGTAATTTTCAAACAATATAAATATTTGTGCCAGCGAAGCTTTGAAAAGTCGGATAAAATATCGTTAAACTTGACAGGGCCTTATGTGGTAGTAATAGAAGCTTTTGCGCTGCTAATAATGTTGAAATGCTGGAAATTGGTCCGACGAACTATCGTCATTAATATATATATATATATATATATATATATATATATATATATATATATATATATATATATATATATATATATATATATATATATATATATATGGGTCATTCCATATCAAGTGTACCAGGTCAATTTTCGACCATCTCCGATCTTGCTGAAAAAATTTGTCCTGGTATATGTGAGCGTGATAAGTAGTTATTGACTAAAACTTTTTGTTGGGCTAGTTGGTTCATTTGAGCAGTGAATAAAGGCGTCAACTAAACGAAGACAAGAAGAGACAAGTACGTACGCCTACTAACAACTAGTTTTATTCGAAGAATTCGGGGACATATATAGGCTCAAATCTTGTCAGCTCTGATCACATGGTAACCATAAAATCGATAAACGTTGCACGTGATGACGTATGTTTAACAACACTTTTCGGAATTGTGATTTATGAAACGTGGTGTAAACGGCCAAAGTAAAATGAACACTTGATAAAAGATGTGTGATTAACAGAAAATATAATTGTGATCTATAAACCGAGGTGTAAACTTCCAAAGTCATAAGGTTGTCCCACATGAAATCTACAACCAGAAAGCCAGGCACGCCGTAGAAAAGAACTTCAAACTGTCAAGCCTCAAGCCCACGAAGGTAAAGTCTCAGGCAGTCTCGCTCTGCAAGGAACTGGGACTGGAAAAGACAGCCAACGCCATCAGTAAGTGCAAAGAAAAGACTTTAAGCATATTTTTTACCGCGAAAACTCACAAAGAAGACATCCCGTTCCGTTCCATTGTTAGTGAGTGTGAGTCCTGGCAACGACATGTAAGCCAGTTTCTTCAAAAACACCTCAGATCACTTAACACAGAAGATCCATTCGAGACAAAAAATACAAATGATGTGATAACATACTTGGTATCTTGTGGTGAGATTGGAAATTTTTTCACGGTCGATGTTAAAGATCTTTATTATTCTGTGCCGCACAAAGAGCTGTTTATTGCCGTTCAGTCCTGCATCGAAAACAAAGGTGTCTTGGCATTTCAGAATTCGGCAGGAATGTCTGTTGAAAAGTTCCTCAGTCTTCTGCAGTTTTATCTTGGTTCTACGTTAGTCCATTATGAAGACCGAGTGTATATTCAAAAACAGGGCATATGTATTGGATCCTGTGTGGATCCAGTGCTGAGCAACATCTTCCTCGCTGCAATTGATGGTGTGTTGGATAAATTGTTTGACAAGAACAAGGTGCTGAAAATATTTAGGTACGTCGACGACTTTCTGGTAGTGTTAAGTGAACAGCATGAGTCAGAATATTCAGACACCATACAAGAAATTCTACAAGTGGTTAAAGAAAATAGCCACGGATTGGAGTACACTTTCGAAATCCCAAAAGATAATAAACTACAATTTTTAGACATTCAGCTTTCCTTGGAAAAAAAATTCCCCATCTCCCGCTAAAGGGAACCATGTGTGGATCCGAAGCAGCGGGGAGATAATTAGCTTGAGCGGGAGGAACGTCGCCGCTCTCGTTTCACGGCAGTGGTCCGGGCGCTCATCGCGGCATTGCACAGGAGACAGAATGAGGCGCGCGCGGTCCGTCTGTATTATACCGCGGAACTACCGTGGCACCCCAGCGGAGTATGCAGCTGCCACACCACCTGTCGTGCGCGCCACTCCGTAGGGGATTCCTAGAGGAGAGGACGGGGGGGGACCGTATGAGAGAAGAGAGAGGGGATGTGCA
The DNA here is from genome assembly GCA_030522465.1 of Rhipicephalus appendiculatus. Classification (NCBI taxonomy): domain Eukaryota; kingdom Metazoa; phylum Arthropoda; class Arachnida; order Ixodida; family Ixodidae; genus Rhipicephalus; species Rhipicephalus appendiculatus. The sequence goes on along the minus strand of JALIZH010016489.1, from coordinate 104,454 downwards.
TGCGCTGTGGGACGCGGGAGCCGCTCCGTAGAGTAGAGGATTCCTAGAGAAGAGAGGGGGGAGGGGACGCGCATGCGCTGTTCGGATGTGGGACGCCGGAGCCGCTCCGTAGAGTAGAGGATACTTAGAGGAGAGAGGCGGAGAGGACGCCGGAGCCGCTCCGTTGAGTGGATGACTCCTAGAGGAGAGAAATGGGGTGAGCGTAGGAGAGGATAGGGGGGAGGGGACGCGCATGCGCTGTGGGAGGTGTGGGACGCGGGGGCCGCTCCGTGGAGTAGAGGATTCCTAGAGGAGAGAAAGGGGTGAGCGTAGGAGAGAGAGGGGACGTGCATGCGCTGTGGGACGGACTAAGCCCCCCTCCAAACACATGCAAGCGAGATCAAGGAATGGGGTCAACCTGGGAGACAGACACCACCTGCCTAGCCATTGCTAAGCAGCCTCTCTGTGCTCTCGACCATGACTCAAGCAATGGGGTCAACCTGGGCGACAGACACCACCTGCCTAGCCATTGCTAAGCAGCCTCTCTGTGCTCTCGGCCATGACTCTCATGACTGTAGTAGTGGTTGACGGCCTTCATATTACTACGGTGTTCTGGTTCGCATAATGGGTGCTTCCCTACTTCATGAAAGTGGCCGGACGCGGGACGCGGGACGGGGGGACGGACAGAGCCCCGAGCATAAGATGCTTCGCATCTAAAAAATAGGGTACAATGGATGTACAACCCTAGAGCGCAAAAAGAACTCTTGTCTTATCAGTCGACGCACTCGAAAACAGTTAAACGAGGTATCGCCACAGCGGCATTGGAATCGGCTATCAAAAAATCCAGCGAGCCTTGCATTGCAAGCAGTTTTCGACACCAGATCGAAAGACTAAAAAAGGCAGGGTATCCTCAGACAGTGCTAACAGCAATAGTCGAGTCTCTGCTCCAGAAAATTAAAGGTAAAAAGACAGGAAAAAGTAAAACAGAAGAATCCAGACAAGTAAGGCCTGTCGTGGTACCATACTCTCACCGCGTAGCCCACAATCTGAAAAAAGTAGCAAATAGGTACAATGTGCCGGTTGTGTTCTCGGCCCCTGTCAAGCTCGCTTCCGTATGCCCTCGGATCAACAATAGTAAAGAAAGCAAGAATTTTTGCGGAACACAGCATGCAAGACCGTTTGTGACTTGTAAAGAAAGTGTCGTTTATCAAATCCCGCTTACATGTAACAAGTTCTACATAGGACAGACCGGGCGTTGCCTGAACGAACGGTTGAGAGAACACGAGCGGTTACTTGATAAAGGGACGGGATCCAATTTGGCCATCCATTGCAAAGCCTGCGGATGTGCTCCTCGCTTAAAGGATACCTTGGTGCTGGACAAAAGTAAAGGCAGTGTAGCACGCGAGCTGAAAGAAGCCTTCTTCATTAGGAAAAAGGGCCTGGAATGTGTTAGTGAACCATCTAAAACACTGTATGAATGCGAGGTATCGTTTTTGGAAGCTCTTAGTTGATAAAACTCCCGCCTCAGGTGGGAGACAACTGGGCATGGCCAGGAATAAGGAAAAGAAATTTGCGCTTATTAATGGGTGTTCCTACGTTGGGTCGTTGAAGTACATTGGCGCGTTGAAGTTTGTCGCGTTTGTATCACACATCTTTTGACACGTGTTCTTATGACTTTGGAAGTTTACACCTCGGTTCATAGATCACAATTATATTTTCTGTTAATCACACATCTTTTATCAAGTGTTCATTTTACTTTGGCCGTTTACACCACGTTTCATAAATCACAATTCCGAAAAGTCTTGTTAAACATACGTCATCACGTGCAACGTTTATCGATTTTATGGTTACCATGTGATCAGAGCTGACAAGATTTGAGCCTATGTATGTCCCCGAATTCTTCGAATAAAACCAGTTGTTAGTAGGCGTACGTCCTTGTCTCTTCTTGTCTTCGTTTAGTTGACGCCTTTATTCACTGCTCAAAAGTAGTTAATGAGGCGTTATTTTTCGCAAAAAATTTTGTGTCGCCTAGAGGGCGCTTCGAACTTTGGGCACCCAAGTGAAACTGTGTCGCGCTAAATAATTTGTATAAAATTACTGTTCTCAGGAATTACTACGAAACAATTTTTTCCATAATGTTAAGGTGCTCATTTTTCATGACAATGATAGTTTATTCATTTTAGTCTGAACTTTATTTTTGGTTTTGGCGAAAAATTGCAATATGCTGCTTGTTTAGCGTATTTTATAAAAAGCACAGAATTTGTCTCGAGAAATACATTCACATTATGTGTTTCATGGATTCCTGTAATAAATGATAAAAATACTTCGGGAGCGTATGAAGCAAAAACATTCCCACAATATTGTGACAAATTTGGAAAAAATGGCATTTTGACTCATATTGAGGCTTCATTTTCTCAATGTAGCGGTCCAAGTAAAAATATGACATATATTGTTGCATAGTATGATTTGTTGGCAAGACATACAGAAAGTTTCAAAAGAGTAGTTTTTGTTTTAAGGGAGAAAAAAAATTTTCCAGCTGAACAACTGTAAGGTAGCAGAAATTTTGCCTTTGCCTCGCCTTCACTGCATAGCAGGTCAGCGCAAGATTCTAGCGGGGGCTTTTCGGTGGCGAATAATGCAAGTCATACAACAGCTTGTAACTTGTTTTGGTAATACTGCTGTACAGAATGCCAAAAAGGGCAATTGTGCTAATTTTATGAAACGGTATCTTCCCCCCTTGGACCATCATAGGGCAGGTTATACTCAATTGCTCCATAGTCCCAAGGGGCAGAATTATAATGTAGTCGATGGCCTGCAATACAGTATTGGGGCGTTGTGTTTGGCTTCTGATAATTAATGCACTTGGTCTTAATAATAATTAACGACATAATTAAGGCATAGTTTACTTAAGATGTTTTTATGATGTATCAGGTGCCACGCGCGTTTCTTATGTTCACTTCGCTATATTCGGTTTTCGCCCTCAAAGGCTGTCAGCAATGCTCAGCGCAAGCCGCGCCTCATTGTTCTAGAAGCTTCGCGATCATTGTAGATCGTTTTGTTAAGATTGCGCGCAAGACGCGAACACTCGAGCTTATTCCAGAGCTTGCGCGACAACCAGTGATAAGACTGGAATATTCTATGGCACGCGTATAAATTCCGACGCGCTTCACCGCTAGTCAGTTCATCGACGGCCGACGCTACGTTCGCCGCTATCAGTGACAGTGCTTATTGCTGTATTCTGGCTTTCCGTTTACCGGCCACAAGTTCGGCCTAATAAAGAGTTTCTTCTTTGAAACGCCGACTGTTACCTTCGTCGACGTCACGACCACGTGACACAGGTATAGGCCGATGCGTGATCGCTTATCAGTGGTTTGCATGATGAAGTGATGTATGCTAGGTGCGCGAGTTAGAGATGATTCGACATCGTGCCCATAAATGACACTGCAGTCACCATTTCCGGAGGGATCTGAACATTTTCATCACCCTATTTCTTAATTGTCTGAAGGTGCTGAAAATGTTTCAATTAAAAGCCAGTACGTTAATGGTGAGGGGCTTTTAACATATTCAGCACCCTAGGACCTTTAAGAAAAAGGTGGATGAAAATTCTAAATCGCAACTGGAAATGGCGCATTAAGTGTCATTTATGGGCACGATGTCGAATCATCTCTAACGCGTACACCTAGCATACATCATTTCATCATGCAAACCACTGATAAACGATCACGCATCGGCCTATACCTGATACATCATAAAACATCTTAAGCAAACTATACTTTAATTAAATGATTAATTATTATTAAGACCAGGTGCATTAATTATCAGAAGCCAGACACAACGCCCCAATACTGTATTGCAGGCCATCGACTACATTATAATTCTGCCCCTTAGGACTATCAAGCGGTTGAGTATAACCTGCCCTATATGGTCCAAGGGGGAAGATACCGTTCCATAAAATTAGCACTGTTGCCCCTTTTTGACGTTCTGTACAGCAGTATTACCCATACAAGTGACAAGCTGTTGTATGACTTGCATTATTCGCCACCGAAAAGCCCCCCGCTAGAATCTTGCGCTGACCTGCTATGCAGTGAAGGCGAGGCAAGGGCAAAATTTCTGCTACCTTATAGTTGTTCAGCTGGAAAATTTTTTTCTCCCTTAAAACAAAAACTACTCTTTTGAAACTTTCTGTATGTCTTGCCAACAAATCATACTATGCAACAATATATAAGCCATATTTTTACTTGGACCGCTACATTGAGAAAATGAAGCCTCAATATGAGTCAAAATGCCATTTTTTCCAACTTTGTCACAATATTGTGGGAATGTTTTTGCTTCATACGCTCCTGAAGTATTTTTATCATTTATTATAGGAACCCATGAAACACATAATGTGATTATATTACTCGCGACAAAATCTGTGCTTTTTATAAAATGCGCTAAACATGCAGCATATTGCAATTTTTCGCCAAAACCAAAAATAAAGAAAGTTAAGACTAAAATGAATAAACTATCATTGTCATGAAAGATCAGCGCCTTCAGATTATGGAAAAAATTGTTTCGTGGTAATTCCTCAGAATAGTAGTTTTATACAAATTATTTAGCGCGACACAGTTTCACTTGGGTGCCCAAAGTTTGAAGCGCCCTCTAGGCGACACAAAATTTTTTTTGCAAAAAATAACGCCTCAATAACTACTTATCACACTCACATATACCTGGACAAATTTTTTCAGCAGGATCGGAGATGGTCGATAATTGACCTGGTATACTTGATATGGAATGACCCATATATATATATATATATATATATATATATATATATATATATATATATATATATACATTATATAATCTGTGTTGACCACCTCACTCGTTATGCTAAACCGCAGCGATCTCTGCCTCAACGGCCGATCACGTTTCGGACTTCCTACTAAGCTACATCATCCTCCGGCATGGGTCCCCTCGCGCCAATCAGTGATCGTGGCCTCCACTTCGTAGCCGACGTCGTGGAAGAGTTGCTCCGCCGGTCTGCTTCCCAGTTTCGTCATGCCACTTCGTACTATCCGCAGACCAATGGACTGACTGAGCGTGTCAACAGGACGCTCATTAACATGCTTGCTATGTACGTCCACTCCTAGCATAAAAACTGGGACGCAATTTTGCCGTTCATGACTTACGCCTACAACACTGCGCTGCAAGAGACCACTGGCTTCAACCCGTTTTACCTTCTCTACATCTGTCAGCCACGCACTACCCTTGACACCATTCTCCCGTTTTCGGCGCAAGAAAAGCCACCCTTTGCAGAGGCACTCTGTCGCGCGGAGGAGGCAAGGCGCATCGCGCGTTTCCGGACTTTCGCATCCCAAGACCAGTCCAAGGTTCGCTACGATCAGGGCTGGGCAAAGATACTTTGAAATTGTATCGCGATACGATACAAGATACTCGGGCAAGAAGTATTGGAGATACAGATACAAGATACTTCCGGAATGAATGTATCCGATACGATACTTCACAATTGTATCTTAAGATCCTTCGATACATTTGCAAATTTGCTATTATAGATCTATATAATGACGCCTCAAATACCTATGTACAGAAGCGTTTTCTTGAAAATGTCCTAACTGCGACCAACTTTGTTTATTTTAATGAAATATATCTCTTTGAATCCCGAAAGTTATGTTTTTCTGGCCTAATGTATATTAGTTTCATTCCGAAACAAGTTATTGGCATTTGTTTACTTGACACTTTTGTATTTGATGGGTGTCGCTGCTCTACTTGGCGACCAGCTAGCGGGTTGCCGTCTAATTGCAAGAAAGCCTCCGCAAGATGGCACAAATACCGGTGCAGAGTCTTACCTTGTCCGTAAGCGTATTACCGCTTTCGTAGTAGCGCATCACCCTACAGATACAGAACAGCAACAATGCTGGTAGCAATCACTTTGTGAAGCATCATGTGAAGACGATAACTATCGAGTCAGCGCTTACAATTCACTGAGGACATAAAACTGCAGTAATTTTTCATATTCCACCTATCAACTTGCGTAAAGTGTTCGTTAGCAACATATTCACTAACGTGCAATCTTTTACCCTTTCCTCTCCTAGAGAACTTCTGCCGCCCAGAAGCTTCCCAGATGTATTGTACGGGGCAAAAAGCGTCGCAGGATAACATAATGGCCGCATTCGAATTTCAGCGAGAGACGCCGCACGCATTGTAATACGCAGCACAGTACCGTGGCTACAAACAAGGTTCATGGCACCGACAGAGTTATGAAGAAAAAGATGTGGAGAAAAAAGGTCGGCTGCACAGACGTTCGCTCGCTTGTTTTTGTCGAGATGGCTCGAGCGCCATCACGTGACTCTGCTCCACCAATAGAGACGCCATTAGACCTTATTTGCTATGCTCACTGGAGCACTCTGGCAAAAAACGAAGGAATATCACTCTCGTTAGATTTATTGAGGTGGCTTAGTGGCAGCAGTATCAGCTTGAGAAACAGAGTTCAGCTGACGTTTGTTGTTTCATAGGTGGCATTTCCATGGCAGTATCTTGTATCTTAAGATACACGATACATTATCGAATATATCGGAAATACAGATACAGATACTCGTTTTGCGAGACGTATCGCGATACAGATACAAGATACCCAAAGAGTATCTAAGATAGTATCTAAGATACATGTATCTTCGATACTGCCCAGCCCAGGCTACGATAAGCGACATCGACATGTATCGCACAGCGAAGGAGATATGGTGTGGCTGTGGACTCCATACCGTAAGCGTGGCTTGTACCAAAAGTTTCTAGCCCGCTACACAGGTCCCTTCGTCGTTTTGTCGTGCCTTAGCGACGTTACGTACGTGATTTCACGCCTCAGATCTTCTGGCCGTCGCTCCAGAAAAACTGACGTCGTGCATGTCGCCCGTTTGAAACCATATCACGCGCGACACTGACTAACTCGCCCGGTGGGCATCGTCCGCAACGGGGGAAATGATACAAGACTTTCGACGAAGTGGAAAAGAGGAAAAAAGAAGTAAGACGGCATTCTGGGCTAAGCCTTCCTTCCGCCATCATCCATCATCTTGCCTTGTAAAATAAACATATCTCACCGTAACAATATGAACACCGAACGCTCCCCAGGCGCTTCGCTCAATCGTCATGATTCACTTCGTGGAGATGCGTGGATTTTTCAATAGCGATTGCTCGTAGTCAGCCTTTTTTTCTCGCAACCATTTTTTATCACAAGAAAAAAAATATTTTGGCATATCTCGAGGCCTTAAAAATTTATCCTTGTCATTACTTTTCTCATTCCCTTTTCGTACTACAGTATAGACAGCCGGAGATCAGTATATGCATATTTGGCGACACATGTATTTCCAGTGGCGAAACGCGCAATATGCTACCATCTACGTGCTGCACAATACAAATATAGGCACAAACTCTGAAATCGTGCAGCACAGCTCTGTTGTGCAGGATTTAGGTTGTGGTGGTGGGTGTTTAGGTGCTTCACGAAAGTCCTGAGGTGCCAGCAACAGTACCTGGCAATTTTTTCTCATATTATTGGCGTGGATACATGAAAAATTAAATTAAGTCTGACCAATGCAAGTTGATATTGTGCTGTTTCGATTTCTTCCCCAACTGACGTTCCCAACCGCAAGTCAGTTGTCGGTAATTCAAGCAGGAAAGTGTAGCAGGGCGCATCATGCGAACAGCCAAACGTGTAAGCTGCCATCTTGCACATAGATATCGGCAGTCAGATCCATAAAGTAAAATGTTCAATCATGCCTGCACACAGGAAACGAATGCTTTGCTTTATTCCACACATCACACTAAAAAGACTACAGTAAGTGGGATATTGTTTTTCAACCATGACAGCAATATCGCTCGACCATTTGCGGTGTGCCAAATTTGGCACAAACCGGTATCTTTATTAAAACAGTCGCAATAAATCTGAAAATTTTTGCATATGTTCTTTTTCGTCAGTTTGATGGTAAAAGCTGAGCAAAAAATTTTCCTAGAAGAGAAACTTTGGCTGATTGGTGGTTCATAATTATGTAGGTATAACAGCGCTAAAAACGGACGAGGACAAGTGAAGAGACGACACAGAGCCTGTGTCGTGTCTTCACTTCTCCGTTTTTAGCGCTGTTATACCTAAAAAATAATTTTTCATATGACTTTTTCCGATTTCAGGCTATAGTGGGTTAAATCATCCCATGCTAACTTTTTTTTCATACTCGTTTATTTTGCACACTTCAGGCTGCATCAGAAAAAGACGGATGTGTAGTTGTCAAGATAACTTGAGCCATATTCCTAACAACCACTACATTTTTTACTCCTCTCTATCCCTCAAAACTGGCATTACAGACACTCATACCGTGGCAGGAAGTGCATCGCATTCATTTATTCCAGACTGCAGGTGGTCGCCTTAGTAGGCTTACACGCTCTAACATGCACAAACGGAAAGATTGCAAGGAGTGAATTATGAAAACGCTGAGTAATGATACAGAACAGCTGCATGGTACCTGAAGAGCACGCAGATGTTATGAGTTGTTTAGCTGCTATGAACTACCCACCTGCTATTCGTGACATACGTTTAGTAGCTGATGCCGAATAGCCCACGACGTTCTCAGCAATGACAATTACTCGGCAGTTGATGGTTCATATGTCGAGTATTCTGCATTCTATAGCTTTTAATCAAGCCTGGCACGGGCAGCGCAGACCGCCTACTCAGTGACAGCAGTGCGTTTCTGTTCGTGTGAATTAAAACGAATTGCGATGCAATTTTTAAATAATATAGAGAATCGTGTCACCGAATTTTTCAAAAGTGGGATAAATTATAGTAAAACTTGACAGGGCCTTATGTGGTAATAATGACAGTTTTTGAGCTGCAAATAATCAAATTGCTGACATACTAGAAATTGGTCCGATCAACCATGGTCATGAAGAGTTTAAAAGCTTGTTAATACGATCCCCGTTGAATCGGAAAATCGGATAATTCGATCGGACGTGTTTTCTGGTCCCGGCTAGCATATGCATTGCTTAATGTCATCAAGCTCTCGTCTATTCGGTCATATTTGGCCGCAACTCACTTAATTCAGACGATCCTCGGAGCGCATCAATCACGGTGAGCGAAAACGGTGCACAACCGAAACGGCCGCGGGCCTTCAGAAACGCGTCGTCACCATCCACAATCTCACCCGAATCGCTTAATTAGCGACCAAGGCTTCAGCAGCTGCGGCAAACTTGTTTCGTTTTTTATTTTACTCGGCGCACGCGAACATCGGGGGGCTCCATTTATAATCGCGTCGATAGCGACTGGAGCTGCGAGAAGTAGTAATTTCGTTTTCGACGGCGTGGCTTCAGACCTGCGTAGTCGCCATCCATGATCGTGCATTAGCGAGCCAGGTTTATTGAGCAGCTGATGATGTGTTTCGTTTCGTTTCGACACTGAACTAGAGCACTGCACGGGCCGTAATTAATTCTTGGCCCGGGCCCGGCACTCGTTGCAGTTCACCCTCCCGAACCCGGCCCGGTGACTCAAAAGCGAGACCCGGGCCCGTCCCGAACCCGAGAAAACATTTCACCTACACGGCCCGGCCCGGCCCGACCGCATATCGGGCCCGACAGGGGCCCGAGCTAATAATATAGGTGATGCTCCCCGAACATGGCATCGACAGCAAGGCGTTTTAAGTTGCAAATATCCACGTTTTGTTGGCGCATGCTACGCAAAAAAGTATGCTTTAATCTGCGGTAATTCCTTGTACAAAAAGACCTCACTGTGGTAAAAGTTCATATTTTTTCTACAAATACAATGGGAATCATCAAGAGCGTTTGTTACTGCAGCAAGAAAAGTGATTTGCACCATGAATTCAGTTTCAACAGGGAGCACAATAAGAACAAAGAAGACAGAGAACAGGACGCTCTCTTCACTTTGTTTTTATTGCGCTTTCTATTGAAATTTAAAGTATGCTCTACGATCAAACGCAATCGTGCACCGTTCTGGATATGTACCTGTCTTCAGCATAGCAGCACATTGCCACGGTAAGAGAATTAGAGGAAAAAAGCAAAGCTTATTACTTTTGTTATAATTACTCTAAACTAGATAAAATTATGACGAACTCTGTGCACCACGTGTACTTTTCGAAATACGTACACACCACCTTGAGGACGAACGCAATTATTTGTTATAGCATTATTTCCCTATATCACACCACTTCTAGTATTGACAGTCTATAGGGCCGAAGAACATGTCTTTATTTATTGTTTGCTGTGTTTCTTGTGTGCTTTAACTTCTATTTTTTACTCACTCCCCTATGTAATGCATTTGGCCTTGAGGGTATCAATAAATGAAAATGAAATGAAGTAAGTTTTTGTGGCATAGTTTACAGATCATTTCTTAACATGTTATTGTGCGAAAAGTCAAATTATCAAGCGATTCCGGCTGTAAGCACGCCACGCTCTGTTGCATCAGATATCCTGCCGCGCTACAGTTTCCTGAACTATTTTCGCTTGCTGCTGGGGCGCACGAAATCAGCCTTGCGAAGTGTGAAGCCGTCGGCAGTCATTGTTCTCAAACTCCAACCCCCCCCTCCGGAGAAAATTTAGGATGTCTCTGTAGAATGAACACAGCTTTCCACCTCCTCGCTTTATTTCTCGTGTTCCCGAACGTCTTGATCTATAAAACTCCTCTTTCACGGCTTCTCATTGCATGTTTCAGCAGTATATGTTATGCACGGTTTGTATTATGCTTTCTTTTAGATGCGAAGCAGCTTAGAGCGGAGTTCACTCCGGTGGTGTGCGGCCTGACCACCCTTACTGCGCATGCGCCAACTCTCCCCCCCTCTCCTCGCGCTCACGCGAGGAGGAGGGGTGGAGGAGGTGGCGTGAGCGCTGCCTCAGCTTCGTTTCTCCTCTCCCGTTTCTCTCTCTCCGGCGCAGCTGTGCTCTCGTATATAATGCGGCGTGCGCTCGTATATAATGCGACGCGCGCTCGCTCCGTTGCACTCTCCTTCGCAACGGCGCTATGGATGTCAACGTTGGCGCCAGTTGTAGCGGCATCGGTAACGTAAGCTGTGACAGCAGCGCAAGCAGCGTAAGCAGCACCGCTGATACACAACTCCACACACAGCTCAAACATACACGGAAACATACAAACGGAAACACAAGTGGACACCAGTGCTGCTTCGCATCCCCACATGGTTCCCTTTAGTGGGAGATGGTGTAATTTTTTCATATTGTAATGGTGTATGCCTTGGCGACGCTGTTGTACCGGTTGAAGGTGGCGATTGGACTACGCGGGTAGGACTGGCAGGAGGTGGACGAGGAAATTTCAATGTATTTTCTGGGTTCGTTCTAGTTTAATAATAAAGGCGCGAATGGGCTTCTCTACGCTTACCCATTACAAGTATATCGTTCGAGGTAAGGGGACATCACCCGGTTCGGAATTCGTAACTGTCCTTTAACGCGAGACCGTTAAAGAGCTCGTTTCGCAGAAATCTTTGCGTCGGTGTCGTTGGTTGTGAGCGAAAAATCAGCGTTGTCCGCGAACAAAAAAAAAAAATCGAGATAGATGCAAATAAAATAAATAATAAAAATCATCGGTTGGAGTGAGAATAAACTATAGCCGTCAGCGTGGCAAGGAGGTGTTCCTCCACCACGCCTCGTCATTGCTTGAAACTGCTCGGGAAAAGGAACACTATATGAGTGGGAGGAGTCTTCATAACGTATGTAATATTGCGTGGCAGAAGCGTAGAATCGCGCCAGGCGTCAGAACAAGTGAATTGCGCAACGAGTGGGTGTTTTAAAATGCCCACCCATTAGAAAGCGCTCAGACTTACTTAATCATCATCAGCAGCAAAGGCGTCAACGAAGTGAGCAGCTGCGTAGCTTCGCGTGTTGTCTTGCGAACGCGTAGTGGGCCGTTCACTGATTCGCATAAGAAAGAAGTATGGCGTAGTGGGCACTGCGCAACTGTACTTGAAGTAGACATTCTAGAATAGTTTGAGACAGCCAATGTTACGCCACAGACGTTCGTTTTCTTGCGGCACGTTTGAGGCATATGCACCGGGAACCGAAGCCATGGAGTAGCAATTGAGAAGGCGATGCGCACGGGGCCCACTTACGCTATCGCGTTCTGCTCTTGAAGGCGGAGCTCAAGCGTCCTCCAAGTTTTTAACAGCCAAGCAGTTTAGCAAGCCGTTCCTTGTCCGGCGAACCTAAAAATTTGGTTGGGTATGCGCCACAACAATTGGGAAGCCCCGCTACCGAGGAGGAAATCCGTCGGTTGTGTGAAAAACTGTCACCATCATCAGCGCAATAACTCGGCCGGCACGCACTCTCTTCCTCCTCTTCTTCACCTTCTGCTTGGCTCTCAGAATGAGTGCGCCAATTTGCCCGGCGTGTGGGATGCAAAAATTGGATGGGCAGGAGAATGAGTAGAAAGAGAGAGGAAGAAAGAGAGAGAGAGAAAGACAGAGATAGAAAGAAAGAGAAAGATAGAAGTAGAGAGAAATAAAGGAAATAAAGACATAATAATATAGAAAGACATAGAAACAAATAGACAGAGAGAGAAAGAAATAGAAAGAAACATACACAAAAAAAAGAGAGAAGAAAAACAGAGAGCAAGACAGAAAGAGAGACATATAGAGAAACAACGAACGAGAGAGAGAGAAAATGAGAGAGACAGAAAAGCTAGAACGAAAGAGGAAGCGAGAAATAGAGAGAGCTAGAAAGGGAAAAAGAGATAGAAGGAGCGAGCAAGAGAAAGAAATACATGGTGAGAGAAAGAAGGAAATAGACAGAAACAGTGATAAAAAACATAAAAACCGGCAGATCCCACGCACTGTGGAAATCGATGCAATGCTAAGTAGTCAGCAAGGAGCAAATCATGCTGTACATAATATGCATGTCATGATTTACATGTTAGGACCCATCATTTATATTCGTCATACAGTCACGTCGCGCGATATCAATTTGGTGTATATCAAGTTAGCGAACTGGATGGAAGCGCTCCATGAGCGTGGACATGCAAGTCATGTCGCACATGACATGTCAGGATTTCCATATTACCACTTGTCATTTATGTTCGTCATACAGTCACGTCACGCAATACCTAATTTGGTGAACATCAAGCTAGCGAAATGGTCGTCAGCGCACCATGAGCGTGGCATGTAAATCATGTTGTACATGACAGGCACGTCATGATTTTCATATTACCACCTGTGGTTTATGTTGGTCATGCAGAAATGTCTCATCGGGCCAATTTTTGGATATATCAAGTTAAGAAAACGGCCTCAGGAGCACTACGGCCATGGCGTGGAAATCATGATTTTCATGACAATTTAATCATTATTTTCATCATATGACCAGTCATTCATCTCCGTCATGTAGTCATGTCATGCCATACCAATTTTGGTATAAATCCCATTAACGATACGGCCAGGAGAGCACAAATAAAGAGCTTCAGCCGTGGTAGGCATGCTGGCATAAAAATCGCTTGCTGCATATTGTGATGGATGAACCATAACTTGCCGGCCATTTTTTTCGGCGAAAATATTATCGCCAAAAGGGCTTGCTGGTGGTGGCGGTACGTAATAAGGTTCAGGGCACGTTTCGGTTTTTGTTCACGGGGGTCTTGAGCGGTGGTCGCATTGTGAACGAAGTCGCGATTGACGAGAATTGCGGCTTTTGCACTCCTCTTATGCAAAATAAGTACTGGATTTACGTATTCATCAACAAAATGAAAATGCTCTGATGTAATAGACGCTTGTTTATTGTTGTCATGATACTTTCGATAATTCGGACATAATTTCCTGTCCGGTACAATCCCAATTAAAAAGCTTATACTACACCTATATGACACTGTCATTATATATATATATATATATATATATATATATATATATATATATATATATATATATATATATATATATATATATATATATATATATAGTCGAAAAAAGACGACGACAACCGTACGAAACGCAAATTTTACTAACGTTTCGGCAGGAGGGCCTGCCTTCGTCAGAGTAAATTCAAGAGGCCACGCAGGGCGCATATATAAGCGGCTGGCTTCGGTATCGCCAGAATGAATGATTTTACAGATCTTGACATACGATTGCAGATGAACAATTGCAAATCAATAAGTGCACGTGGCTATATACAATGCACGTGACATTGCGCACTATTGAGATGGCACATCTTAGATACAAGGTAACTTCTACGCATCGAACCAGGTTTACAAGAACAAGATAGCATGAAATAAAACCGCAAACTTCGCAAAACCAGATAGAACAGCAATCTACGCGCAGTCGTTCATGTGTACACAAAGGTAGCAGGATACACTTTAATATATATATATATATATATATATATATATATATATATATATATATATATATATATATGCTCGCCGCGCCTTGAGGTGATGCCGTCACCTCTTCGTCGTTCTACGTCGCCACTGCGACCACCCTCTCAATTCGTCGACCGTCGCCCGGAAAACTAAACTGTGCAGCTTTTGGAGGAAAAGCTGCATTTAGCGAAGTAAGAGAAATTCCTCCAGCGCGTCCCCATAACATGATATCTGTTTTAGTAGAAGGCATACAAGTGGAAGCAATAATAGACACCGGTGCTAGTTTGTCAGTTATACACCGTGGTTTGTGTGTGCGTCTCCGCAAGATTACTACACCCTACGATGGACCTACGTTGCTCACTGCTCAAGGGGACGCCATTCGACCTTCCGCCATGTGCACTGTCCGTGTCTACATTGATGGACTTCTGCATCATGTACAATTCGCAGTGCTTAGTTCGTGTGCCCAGCAGCTCATATTGGGATGGGATTTTCTTTCAACAGCGTCCGCTTCCATCTTCTGCCGGCAGCGTGTTCTCCACATGAGCGATACCACCCATTCACTTCGCACAGACGACGCACCACTTCGTTTTTTTGCTGCAGAAGACACTGAGCTACCTCCGCGTAGTCAGCGAATTGTTGCAATTACGTCTGATGTCATTGACCATGGCGATGTGCTCGTACAACCATCTGCACGCTGTCTCACCAAAGGGATAGCCTTCGCATCAGGGCTGGTTCGTTTCGACGATGGCTTCGCATTCGTTTGTGCAACAAATCCGACGTCTGAAAAAAATTCTGGTTCCGAAGGGCATAACGTTGGCTGGCGTCACTACATCGGAGCCTCTCTCTGTGGTTACTCTTCAAGAGGCTTCCCCTGAAGATCCCTCTGTTGGACGTTCCGCATCCATCTCCGCCCTTAAAACTACTATCAGCTCCGACCTTGCCCCATCGCAGACACAACAGTTGCTTGCCTTGCTGACCAAACATGAAGCGTCGTTTGACGTACATTCCTCTGTATTGGGACAGACGTGCGTCACCACGCATCGGATCGAGACAGAGGGTACGTCCATCATTCGTCGTCGACCATATCGCGTATCTCTAGCCGAGCGGAAGGTCATCGAAGAAAACGTTGACGACATGTTGCGACGGAAGATAATACGCCCCTCTGCTAGTCCATGGTCATCTCCTGTCGTCTTAGTTCGAAAAAAAGACGGTTCTGTGCGGTTCTGCGTAGATTACCGGGCGCTAAACAAGATCACGAGAAAGGATGTATACCCTATGCCACGTATAGACGACGCCTTGGATTCGCTACAGGGGGCCGAGTACTTCTCGAGTCTAGACCTACGTTCAGGATACTGGCAGATACCGAAGGATACTGGCCGTTCAGGATACCGTTCAGGATACTGGCCTGAAATGGAAGACTTGCCTGTGCTATCTGGACGACATTGTTGTTTTCTCGTCAACCTTCTCACAACACCTACACCGTTTAGACGAAGTACTGACGTGCCTCGCTAACGCTGGCCTTCAGCTGAACACGAAAAAGTGCCGTTTCGCCAGCAAGACAATTAAGGTCTTAGGCCACATTGTGAGTAAGGACGGCATTCGCCCTGATCCCGAGAAGGTTTCGGCCGTTCTTCATTTTCCTCGTCCCGAAAGGAGCATATACTTACGCAGCTTCCTTGGCCTGGCTTCCTACTTCCGCCGATTCATACGAGACTTTGCCTCAATAGCGGCACCTTTGCACAAATTACTTGGTTCCGGTGTTCGCTTTGAGTGGTCTCCCGACTGCGAAGCAGCGTTTAGCCATCTTAAAAACGCCCTCACATCTGAACCAGTTCTTCGCCATTTCGACGAAACAGCACCAACACTCCTGCATACTGACGCTAGTGGTCACGGCATCGGTGGTATTCTGCTACAGCGAGATGAGTCATCACGTGAGAGGGTCGTCGCATATGCAAGCCGCGTACTGACCAGCGCCGAGAAGAATTACACCATCACAGAGCAGGAGTGTCTAGCTGTCGTTTGGTCAGTGCAGAAGTTTCGACCGTATCTACATGGCCGTCATTTTACCATCGTAACAGACCACCATGCCTTATGTTGGCTTTCCACACTCAAGAACTTATCAGGACGCCTTGGTCGCTGGATTATACGTCTGCAAGAATACGACTTCACTATTATCTACAAGTGCGGTAGGAAGCACCAGGACGCAGATGCGCTTTCTCGCTGCCCACTTCCGACGGCACCGTGCATTGGTTCCGCTACTGACTTCAACGATGAACGCTCGGACGGTCCTTCCACATCTGTTTCGTCCTTGGCCGCTATTGATCAGATTCCGCCCGACGATCACGGCTCGATCATAACGCACCAACGCGCCGACTCTTACTGTAGGCGCATAATAGATCGTCTTCAGGGAAATTGCCGGCCGCCAAATGCCCGCCTTCGTCGACAGCTGACGCAGTTCAAGCTCACCAACCGCGTTCTTTACCGTCACATCTATCACCCTGACGGCCAACGCTGGGTACCCGTTCTGCCTCGCTCTCTTCGAGCTGATATCCTCAAGGCTTGTCACGATGACATGACTGCTGGCCACCTTGGTTTCCAGAAAACGTATGACCGCATTAAAGGTCGCTTCTACTGGCCTGGCCTATCCGGCAGTGTAGCAAAGTACGTCGCCTCCTGCAACCTTTGTCAGCGCCGAAAGCTTCCGACGTCACCTCAAGGCGGCGAGCTGCAAGCACTTCCATGTCCATCGGCACCATTCGAAGTCGTTGGCATTGATCTGTATGGTCCTCTTCCAACGACTCCCACTGGCCATCGTTGGATAGTGACAGCTGTCGACCACTTGACACGATACGCTGAAACATCCTGCGTGACTTCGGCTTCCGCTTCTGAAGTGGCTACATTTATGCTTGAAGCCTTAATATTGCGTCATGGTGCTCCTCGTGTCATCTTGAGCGACCGTGGTAAAGCTTTCCTTTCGCAAGTTGTGGAGGAATTGCTCAGAGCCTCTGGCACCACCCACAAAACAACCTCCAGCTATCACCCTCAAACCAACGGGCTGATTGAGCGATTTCATCGCACTCTCTCCGACATGATAGCCATGTACATTGAGCCATACCACACAAACTGGGATGCAATTTTGCCGTTCGTAACTTTTGCCTATAATACGGCTGTACAACGCACAACTGGCTACTCGCCATTCTACCTGGTTTATGGCCGATCACCGTCTTCTCTTCTTGACGTCTCCTTCTTGACCGCCCCTGTTACTCCATCTGCATCCTCCTGTGAACAATATGTGTCCCGCCTGCGCCACTGTCGCCAGCTCGCTCGAGTCAACACTGCGGCAAGACAACAGGACCGCAAGAATCTGCATGACGCATCTCACAGCGCCGTGTTCTTCCGCCCCGGCGACGAGGTGCTACTCCGGACACCAGTTCGCACTCCTGGCTTATGCGAGAAGTTTCAGTTTCGGTTCCTCGGCCCATACACAGTCTTGGAGCAGACCTCCCCTGTGAACTATCGCGTCGAACCCGTCATTGCGCCAATTGACCGGCGCCGTCGCGGTACCGAGATAGTGCATGTCTCGCGTATGAAGCCTTTCACAAGGCGTTCTCCGCACTTTAAGTTGCGGCCAGGATGGCCGCTCACACGCGGGGGAAATTAGTGTGGGCATTTATAAGACACTTCTTCATCATCTGTACATAACCATCATCACATGGTGTTCTTCATCTTCTTCGTTTGTTCTGTGCCTCGGATGTGACTGTTTGGCCACGTCGTCCAGGCCTAATAAAGACGTGTAAAGTGTTACGTTACAATATATATATATATATATATATATATATATATATATATATATATATATATATATATATATATATATATATATATATATATATATATATCCTCTTAGACCCCAGTGAATTTGTGGCTACACAGGTGAAATCAAAACACATTTTCGGAATGCACACACATACCTTATTACACGAGAAAAAATTTGCGCCTGTACGGGAAACAGCTTTTGCACGCCAGTGTGTGCATTATAATGCACACTGGGTCTTAATGCGTAGGAAACGAATAACGCTCGCTTATAATAAAATTTTACATTTGCTCGTGAAAAGCACTCTTGTTTGTTGTGACACTATTTGTAGCAGTTTCGCGCAAATATGATCCATAGGAAGGTGCTACACCGGAACTTTGTTCGTTGAGAACATACTGAGTTTCGGCATCTCGAGGAAGATACCTGATTTGCAAGCTCTGGCATGTGGCTTGCTCACGCTCAGGAGGCACCTTGGTTCAGGAGGCACCTTGGCTTTCGGCAGATTTCTGGGTGGCCCAAGTTCAAATTCAACACCACATCTGTTTTTCGACACTAGGTAATGGGCAAAGAACAGCTTCATCGTCAGCCAATTAGAGGTCCGAGGGGTCATTGCTGGTTATTGTCTCGAGAACACGTTCCGCCTTTTCATCAAAGGTTCCTAGATGAAACAAACGCCAAAGCTTAATGCCAAAAAGCTTAATACCAGCCACATGAGACTGGCATGATTGCGCACGCCAAAGCACATATTGAGACCGAGTGTGCATTATAATGCACATTTGAAGAAAACGGCTTGTGATAACAAAAATAGTCGCCTGTGAGGTCACATGGCGTGCGGAAATCATTCCTAAACCCTTCCTTAGTAGATTGAAACAACAATTAAAAAAATATGACTGCATGCTTATTGAGTAATTTGGGACTTTGTTGGACGCTGTGAGTAGAACGTCGAAGACGAGAATTCCGCCATGTTTCTAAGCGCAAAAACAGAGCTTCCACTGTGGTGTGCTTCCTGTAATGCTGACCAGATGACGCCACATGATCGAGAATGGGATTGCACCAAGAATGTTGGCTTTAATAGCCGCGCGAATTTCCGAAACTGGAAAAGAACAAGTGTGCATTTTAATGCACGCGGGGTCTGAAGAGGATATATATATATATATATATATATATATATATATATATATATATATATATATATATATATATATATATATATATATATATATATATATATATATATATATATATATACATATATATATATATATATATATACATCTGTGACGTATCTTTATGTGTATCTATGGCCTGCACAATCAGGTACAAAGTATATGCCGAGGCGAAACGGATGTCCGTAGACAGGTTGTCCATAACGCCGCTAAATGCCTCAGAAATCGGACAAGCTCCACAACCCACCACTGCTCCACTGAAAACGAAGTATCCGCGGGCGAAAACGCACATGCCACAGAAACTGTGAAAGCACCACTGTTCATCACTGGCCCACTTAAGTGTCGCGCAACGGAGGATGCGGCACAAAAATACGCATACTGCTCAAAGGACTCCTCAAGATCGTGCACGAAACGCCAAACGCAGGCGGCAAAAAACGCATGCTGCCCAAATGGAAAACATTAAAGGAGCATGCGCTACATTCAAGAGGGATTTCCTATACCTTTCTGCGCTTTGCATATAGATTCTATGCATTTCTGTACCTGTCATCAAAACACAGTGTCACCTCTGTGCCGTGTGCAACACAGCTTCACTGGTCATCTACCTTTCGGAAAGTGGAATGACTCCGTGATAAAGCAAGTGATAAACACCGGCTCCTCTAGTTCTCTAGTGAATCATCTTCAGAAGCGTTAAGGCGCTAATTTTTATGTGGCAGTTTATTAATATCACCGTTATCATTCTGGAACTCAAGCATGCATGGCGCAGCGCTATAGCATGAGCTTCAACACAGTCTTGTTTGATAGCTTCTACAGTATGTAATTGCTTGTCTGGCTGGTTCACAAGATATGGGACGTGGCATTAGCCATCGACTTTCTAGGCTGAGAGAGTCGCCCATTTATGGCAAATCAAGGCCCGTTTCCCGCTGTGTCGCAAATAAACTTTCAGCCCTCTTTTCTTGAGCTCGGCTGCGCGGCACGTGTACGTCCGAGGAAGAAGTAGAAGAAGAAGCTTCGGGCTCCCTGCGAAGGCGCTACTGTCAGTCTTCTGCAGAAAATCGGCCGTCCACCATTGTCTTCGTAAGTCCTTTGAAAGTAAAGCATTCCGCCCTTGTCTCAACGACATCCCGGCACGTTTCTCAGGACAGCGGTGCCTTCCAGCCATGTTCGAATGGCTGAGCCACAGCGGAACGAAGGACAACTTGGGAAGAGGCCTATTTCCGGTACGCAGCGATGTATACATCGCTTAATGTAACTGCATAGGTGTTCCCCGATTTCACCTGCAGCATGCGACACTCTCATTCTGTATTCTCCGGAGATATAAGGCTTTATAGACCACCCTAAATGAATGCATCGTTTGCTACATTAGCCAGTGATGAAATTTACCATGAAAACCATGGTTTTTTGTTTCGGGCCTGTTGGTGCATCACATTAAATTCCCTTGGCATAAAGCATGCATATCTATCATTGCTACTCTGTAGCATGCACTTCGCCAACGCCAGTGAACATGCCAGAGGCCGGCTGTTGGTAACAACCTATAAATATTCTTAGCGAGTGTGAAACCTAATAGGATGATGCGAGAAGTTCCTCATTTCCATCATTTATGTGTACGAATCTCGAGCACGCGTGAGAGGAATGCGTTATGTAATAATGAACCGACCTGTCCCAGCAAAGGAACAACGCTGCGATTCTAGGGACTGAATGACGGGTAGTTTTTCTTAGAACTTCGCCTTTCGCCATCTCAGTGGGTCATGTCGTACTAAGCGTCGAGAAGTATACGCCTAAGACGGAGAGAACAACCAGTAGCACTTGAGAAGGAAAAACCGCAGCGCTGAAGGAACCAGAACGAAACGAGAACACAGGACTGGCGCTAACTTGCCAGTGTGGTTTATTTATTGTCCAAAATACAAAAAATCACAGCATATCCACGGAGTGAATGATGATGAGTGGGCGAAGCTCTGGAGGTTCATCGGTAAACCGTGAATCTTCCGTGAATTTTCGTCCAGTACATCATGAAAGACGTGACAAACACTGTGTGTATATATACAAGAAATTTTATTTATTCGTAAATGGTAGCTAGACGTGGCTTCCGGTCTCCCTTCATTATAACGGCTTTATGGTCGGTGAAGTGGAGGGATAGGGGTTCTTATATGGCTCCGTGGAGGATTCCTAGAGGGGGTGAGCGTAGATGAGAGAGAGGAGGAGAGGACGCACATCCGCTGTGGGGATGTGGAACGCGTACGCCGCGCCGTAGAGTAGAGGATTCCTAGAGGAGAGAAAGGGGGGTGAGCGTTGGAGAGGAGAGAGAGGGGGGAGGGGACACGCATGCTCTGGAGGGGTGGGGGGACGCGGGCGCCCCTCCGTACAGTAGAGGATTGCTAGAGTAGACAAAAGGGGTGAGCGTAGAGGAGAGAGAGGAGGAGAGGATGCGCATGCTCTGGAGGGGTGTAGGACGCCGGCGCCGCTCCGTACAGTAGAGGATTCCTAGAGGAGAGAAAGGAGGTGAGCGTTGGAGAGGAGAGAGAGGGGGGAGGGGACACGCATGCTCTGGAGGGGTGTAGGACGCGGGCGCCGCTCCGTACAGTAGAGGATTGCTAGAGTAGAGAAAGGGGGTGAGCGTAGAGGAGTGAGAGGAGGAGAGGACGCACATCCGCTGTGGGGATGTGGAGCGCGGACGCCGCTCCGTAGAGTAGAGGATTCCTAGAGGAGAGAAAGGGGGTGAGCGTTTGGACCCAACCTGGGCCACAGGCACCACCTGCCTAGCCATTGCTAAGCTGCCCCTCTATGCTCTCGGCCATGACTCTATAGTGACTGTAGTGGTGGTGGACGGCCTTATTGTACTACAGTGTTCTGCTTGACATAGATGGCCACACCGCCTGCGGGACGCTCTGCTTCCTCGGTGCACACGATGGGAACTAGAGGTGGTCTGGAACGCGCTTATTCTTCATGGTCATCAGCGTCATCGTCATCGCGAGATACTGCCGGTTACGCCGGACGCAGGACAAGGTTAGACTAAGAGGAGCTTCGCACCTAAAAAATTATGCACATCACCAGACCAGCATAGGGGTGCCTCCTTTCGGGATACCCAATGCAGGAGGGTGCCGCGTTGCTAAGCTCAACGAAACAGGTACAATAGACCTCTCCCTGTTTGCAAACAGTCCCGCCTTCGGAGCAGGCGCTGGTTGGCAAAAATGTTCCGCCCGTGGGATCGTTCTGCATACCAGCGCTGCATGTGTTTGCATTCCTTCGATACAAATTTCTGCCAATGGATATTTTCTGAAGTCACAGCTTTCGGAAGAGTCACTGCCGATAATGAACGTTTATGTTAGGTCAAATACCGTTATTTGCTCGTCGTAGATGAAAGCCATAAAAAAATCTGATACTCTTCGAATGCGAACATTTACATTTTCGCGATGACTGGTCCTTCGAGAAATATTTGCATGGCATGGATGTGAACGCACTCAATAATCGTCGCGTCATCTTCCAGTAGCGTAGCCAGAAATTTTTTTCGGGGGGGGGGGGTTCAACCATACTTCATGTATGTTCGTGCGTACGTTTGTATGTGTGCGTGCATATATACGCAAGCAAAACTGAAAAATTTCGGGGGGGGGGGGTTTGAACCCCCCCAACCCCCCCCCCTTGGCTACGCCACTGTCATCTTCACTGCAGTTTTAAAGGAGGTGCCGCATTAGCGGCAACATGGCTTTGAGCTGCTGCGCGCGAGGTCACGGATTAGATTCTGACTCACGGCGCAAAATTCTGATCGGAAATGAATGAAAAAACAAAAACATGGCTGATCCCCCTGTCATATGGATCGGTATAACACGAAAGTGAAACGTGTCATCGCAGAGGTAGTTGAGCGTTTATTGTGCATTGTTTCGTCTATGGGCGAAGGAATGAATGCTATAGCAACAAATTGTAACGTTTTGCGAAGAACGGCAAGCAGCTCGAAACTTGCAGCACGCTCCTCAAGCAGAAACGACGCATGAGGACGAGCGCGAACCAACAACTGTCACAGCTCGGCACTTAAAGCGCGCTGCTCAAACACAAAGAAGGACCCACGAAACGAACGCACAAGTATACACAGGACGAGCGCGAACTAACAACTGCCGCAGTTGTTACTTCTTTGCGTGTAAGCAGCACGCTTCTTTCGCAAACGCAGCCACTGAAGTGAGCTAAGTGACCTTCGCGCTCTCTTTAACTTCAGCGCTAACTTGCGGGGAAAGCACAAGATGTAAAAACTGCCCCCATGATCAAGAGATAAGCGCGCGCTCACGAGCGACTACGCGAAAAGGCGCGCGCGCAATGCAACGCGCGGGCGCACGACCTTTAAAGCGCCGAGCTCTAAGTGCTTCGTGCCAGTCGCGCCATCTCGCTAGTAATAACGAGAACACGAAGTTCCGCCGAGCTCAGAGTACTGCCAGCGGTAAATGGTGTAAATAAATAGCTCGCCGTTAGTATGCTGAGGACCGTACGGTCTGTGGCCGAGTCGTTTCGTGCCACGCGCTGCGGAGCGAGAGGTCGTAGGTTCGAGTTCCGGCGACAAAACTTTTTCTTCTAGCTTTTATTTTCTTTAGTATCTGTTCGTGTATATTTTACGTAATATCCGTGACGGAAGTACATCAGTGGAGCAGTGGTGGACCCCGGCATAAAACACTTTCGTGTTAAAAAAAAATCTGCTTGGCAGCTGACGACTGCTTTGTAGCCGACCGTCAGGCGTGCCCGGTTTGAAGCGTTTAGATTTTGCTAGGTGTGCTAACTGACGTATTTCCGTCACGGATATGACGTTGGAAAATATACACTAACCAATGGAAAAGAAAAAAAACTTACAACAAGAAGTTGTCACCGGGTGTCGAACCTACGACCTCTCGCTCCGCAGCACGCGGCGCGAATCGACTCGGCCACGGGCCATGCGTTCGTCAGAGTGCTAACGGCAAGTTATTTATATACGTACACTATTTACTGTCGGCGGTTCTCAGAGATCGGCGACTTCAGCGTGTTTTTTGTTATGACTAGCGAGATGGCGCGATGGGCTGCTGGGCCAGCCTTAAAGGTGGTCGCCACGCGTGTCGCGATGCGTTTGCGCCTCGCCAGGGCGTGTTCGCTCGGGCGCACACGCTTATCTCGTAATAGCGGTTTGTACGTCTTGTGCTTCCCCGCCTTTGGAAGTTACAGAGAGCACGAAGGTCACGTTGCTCGCTGCAGCAGCCGCGTTTGCGAAAGAGGCGCGCCGCTCACACACAACGAAGTAACAATGTGGCAGTTGTTAGTTCGCGCTCGCCGTGTAGTTAGATTTAGGTACACGTTAAAGAGCACCAGGTGGTCGAAATTTCCGGAGCCCTCCACTACGGCGTCTCTCATAATCATAATCGTGGTTCTTGAACGAGAAATCCCAGATAATATTTTGTTTGTTCGCGCTCGTCCTGTGCGTGTTCTTTTTGCGCGTCCTTTCTGCTTGAGGAGCGCGCTGTAAGTTTCGAGCTGCTTGCCGTTCTTCGCGTGGCATTACAATTTGTTGCTGTAGCATTCATTCCAACGCCCTTGTGACGAAACAATGCATTATAAACGCTGAACTACTTCTGTGAAGGTATACGTTTCACTTTCGTGTTATACCGATTCCTATGACAGAGGGATCAGCTATGTTTTTTACCGATATTTTACTATAGTGACTGATATTTTTCACCAACACAATGCAGCACCCCATGTCACCTCCATCGGTGACACCATCTCCCCACACGGCCTCGGAACCGTCAATGGTCCACTTGCCATTCGCGTCCGGCTCGCACCCAATTGCTGCGCAAAAGGGGATTACGCACGGGGCTCCTGGACACAGCACAGCTCCAGCCCCACACGTGCCCGCGATCTCCGATGTGATCCACAGCTTTTGGAGCATGCGCTCTGGAGGACACAGCTCGCACTCATACCTGTAAGACAAACGTCATTTCCTTCGGCTCAGAAGTGTTGCCCAGCGAATATATACCGTGCTCAACGCACTTTTACCGCCTTTTTTGTACGATTTTGAAAGGTGCATCAGGAGATGCAATATACGGCATGTCATACTTGATCATTTGCGAGTGAGGTTTTTGTAGTTTCCTGCTTTAAAGGGGCGATAGGCAACCACTTACACAGCACCCCTTTAGAGAGGCAATACACCTTTCAATATGGACAAACTTTGCATATGCGTAAACTTAGGTGAATGTACCATAGGCCTGGAAATATTGTTATAATTATTTTAAGTGAGACTGCAGTGGTATCCCATGTAAGGGGGGCCAGAATGCTTCCACAAATAAATCCAACAATTCTTTCCATCAGCTGTTTATATCTGTGCACCGCAAAGTCATCTCGGTGAACTTTGGTTGCCCAAAAAACTTTTCACCGCAAATCACGTCCCAACGTGTACCCTCATGCTTTCGTTGCGAAAAACTTTAGGCCACATTATTATTGCATGCCATTTGGGTATATATTATCATAAACATATCGCATCGCTGGCGGAGCGCGCGAGTCTGCTGTTCGTCAGGTCGAATAAAGAGGTGCAGATTTGGAAAGGGTTCGGTGCTTGAAAACAATTAAAACACAGAGAATCATGCGTACTAATTTATTCAGCAGCTGGTATGTGCACCTAACGCCAAGGTAACACAGGCTTGACATGCATGGACGGTGGTCAACATATACCTATTGGTTGCGTGTTTGCCTGATATATGTATCGAAGTTTATGTTTACTTGCGACGTGTTTTCCATTACATAGAAGGGTGACCATGCTCGGAGGTATAACATTCAGGCGGTGCTAATGGCATTTTAATCGAAACGAGTCACATGCACAAAAGATATTTCATGCTGCCCTGTACATTATGGAACTCTGTCGACAGCTCGGATACTCGACGTAAAATTCGTTACATACACGAAAGTGTGCGTTGGTGTGAGGTACGTGCCGCACTAAGATGGAAACTTGATATTCCGAATGCTCTCCAGAAATGTCATCGTTCAAGAAAGCCATACGTGCGTTTGCCTCCAGGGGAAATGTGAAGACCAGGGACCTGGCGTTCACGGTAGCGCTAATCCTGAGTGCGAGCGTCGTGGCACTGGTGCTGGTCGTGGCTTACCGAAGGGCACAGGCCGACGACCGCAACGTGATCGCAGTCGGTCGCTTCGGCATGTACTACGGCAACGTGTCCGTGGTGTATGGCGTAGCCGTGGGATCTTTCCTGGGCGTGCCGTACGCCGACCCACGCACGCTGCGTTTCGGAGCGCCCGTGCCCTGGTACCTCGAGCGGGAGCAATTTGACAACAGGTCGCCTGCACCAAGCTGCGCACAGGCGTCGCCAAGCCTCGGTGAGGGGCCGAGTATTAATCGGGCAGTGACTTAGTCCTGTGCCCGTCCTCACGCGGGCTTTTCATTGTTGAACGGCAGTCAATCCGTTCTTAGTGTGCACCTATCAAACTTCTGCAGGCTTGTACCATCTCAGGTTAGATTAAACTCCTCATATCCGCGCTTCGTGATTTGTGTTTTTTTGCCAGCGCCAGCAACTCGCCCGGCGAGTTTGCTGGAGCTGGCAAAAAAAACTCGCCAGCAAACTCGCCTAGCAAAAAAAAAAAAAAAAACTCAGTGGACAGTCTGATGACCCCGCGCGTCTAGTGCTGCTCTTTCCGGTGCAATCCACGGGCGGCTTTTTTTAAACTTCGTACTAGACGCGCGGGGTCATCAGACTGTCCACTTAGGTGGAGGTGGGGTGGGGAGTGTGTTGTCAATAATAGTATGGCTGCTTAAACCACCACAATGTTCGCGTTAGGCAAGACGGTTCTTTCTTGCTTACCCTCTTGTCATGCCGGTCCTTCTTATTTCGTGCTCATTTTTTTTTTCAATTTCCTCTTTCCCTTTCCGTCTTCTTCCCTCCTGTCCTAACACGATGTATAAAAGAGACACGTTGTAAATATTGATATGCCTTGAAAAAGACGGGGTTCCCGTCGAAACGTCGGCAGAATAAACAGTTGTTATGTGACGGTGCATCTACTTTTATACTTATATATAGATATATATAAGTATACAAGTGTATATATATATATATATATATATATATATATATATATATATATATATATATATATATATATACATATATATATATGAAGAAGAAGAAATGGACATGGGCCGGGCACGTAGCACGTAGGCGGGATAACCGTTGGTCATTAAAGGGGTACTGATACAAAAACTTGGGCCTCGCGTTTTTTTTGCTGCAATGTGTTGCTGCGAGCCTGTTAGTCATAACTCGGCACATCGTTTGCTGCAGCGCGCCACAGATAATTAATTACAGGCTCCTCATTACCGACCAGTCTCAGTTTCGGTTTGAGAGACTCCAAGAACGACAAGCCGCCGGGTGCAACTATCACCACCTAGCGTGTGCAACGCTCGACCACGTCAGCACACAGAACTGTGACGCAATTCCGCACGGTCCTCACCTAGAAGTCTTTTCGAACAGTAAACGGAACAGCAGTGTCGCCAAACACAAAACTTTCAACGCGTGCGCCGTGGCCACGGACTCGCGAGCACCCGCCGAGAAGTAATCTGCTGGCGCAAATGCCGCAAAAGAGTAATGGCGATTATGACGTCCATCATAACTTGTTGCAACGTGGTTAGGTGAGGGAAGCAGGGGGGGTCACCAAGGGTCACCCTTGAGGGTGTCAATAGCGCGAGGGATTCGATCGCTCACGCAAACTTCGAAATCAATTTAAAGTACCTTCCAATCTATATTCGCTGTTGATGTTTTGCAGATGATATACGCATGTTCACGGGAATTGATCCCGCAGGCTATCTCGGCCGCAAAATTTTGTGTCAGTACCCCTTTAAAAGTAACTGACTGGATTCCAAGAGAAAGCAGACGCGTGAGGGGGGACAGAAAATTAGGTGGGCAGATGAGATTAAGAAGTTTGTAGGTATAACGTGGCAGCAATAGATAGATAGATAGATAGATAGATAGATAGATAGATAGATAGATAGATAGATAGATAGATAGATAGATAGATAGATAGATAGATAGATAGATAGATAGATAGATAGATAGATAGATTCAGTCAAGGTGCCTTTGGTTCGCCAAAGAATGCTTCAGATTTGAAAACATCTGTTACTCTATTATGGCTATAAAACTTCAGCGCTACTGAAGCGAGGATGACGAAGTTGGAGATAGCCGCAGGCTTGCATTTGATTGACATTTTTGTCACCTTTAAACTAGCGCTGTCATCTTCCTATATGGCTTCGTACTTGAGCCGTACGTAGTAGTTTGATCCATTGTAGAACACATGTGATCCTTGAGTTGTACAAACATTTTATATCTGTGGCTCTACTAGTCAATGTTGATTCACCTTTGTTGTAGATGAGATGAATGCGAGCACATCGGAGGACTGCTTGCATCTCAACATCTGGGCTCCCGCCTGTGGCTCTCGCCCATGCAGCGGCAATAGGACGGTGGTCGTCTTCATCCATGGCGGCTTCTTCCAGGCAAGGCCAGGTCTTCTGTATCGGACTATCATTAGCCGTGAAATCACCTCTCTTTGATTGGCGAGAGAGTTGAAAGCCCTGTCTCAATTTTAGAACATTACATAGCCAGTGATGAAGACCATGCAGCCCAAGAGCATGAAGCACTGTTAGCATTGGAGCCTTTTTTTTCTTTTTTTTTTGCACGAGAAAAGCCAAAGTGCTGAGTTGAAAGCCCTGTCCCAATTTTATAACGCTACGTAGCCTAACTGAAACAATCGAAAGTCCAGCGTTCATCCGTGTGTAACACCTCCTTCTTGTGTACGTGTTTCTAGGTATTCGCTGGCACCCCGTTTTCAAGTTCTCATTCTAATATTACCATTCCAGCTGCCTATATAGATCGACCAGAGGGAATAATGTACGCCTTTCACCACAGGATGGGACGAAGAGTTAGATCAAGGCTGCTGTAACTCTAGAAAAACAAGAAGGCTACCAATGTTTGTTTGACGCAAGTGTTTTAAGTTCTTGTGCGCCTGCTTCCCCCCACCTCCCCCCCAGTCATCTTAGGGGACTAGCGCGAAGCCATGTGGCTTCCTGCTACAAATGGTTTGCTCGTAGTTATTCCTTTCATAACTCGTTCTCTTTCGGACTCGACTTGTTGTAGGGGCAGGGTAGGGGCGCTACGGCAAAACTTGGCTCCCCCTATTAGAGAACTTGGCGTACGCCTATGAATCGAGAGGTCTTTCTGTGGCCAAAATATTGCATGTCGTGCTGTTGCCCGCAGACGGGCAGTAACAACGACCCCCCAATACGACGGCCGCGCCCTGGCCGCCTTGGGCGACGTTGTCGTCGTGGTGCCCAATTGGAGGCTGGGCGTGCTTGGATTCTTTAGCCTGACGCAAAGTGACGACGTGCCCATCAACGTCGGTCTCCTGGACCAGGCGGAATCACTGCGCTGGACGGCGAGAAACGTGGACGCCTTTGGCGGCAACAAGTCCGACCTGGTGGTCGTCGGTCACGGCTCCGGTGCCTCGGCTCTCGCTTACCACCTGATGTTGGGCCAGGGTCTTAGTGATGTCGCTCCGATCCTCAAGGCTGTACTCATGAGCGAGAGCCCAATGACAAGGTGAGGTCTCTCTGCCTTCATACTACCCCTTGCCTTTCCTCCATGTCTTCACTGTGTCTGGACCGGGCGTGAATTGGGTGTGGTTTCCCGTCAGTTCGCATGACTATTTACAGTGAAACCTCGGTGATACGAACACAGGTCATACGAATTTCGGGGTGATACGAATTTTTCTTTGGTCCCGGCCAAGGCCCATTGGCCTGCAATGTAATGGAGTACGGTTGTTGCGAACCGATTTTCCCCCGCGACGTTTGATACGAACGTACGCTACCACCCAGGTACGAAGAGGTGCTGTCCGCGCTGTCGCGGAAGACGCGCCGAACGCGCGCGCGAGGTCGGGAACGCAAGCGCGTGCATGCGCGCCGCACAGCCAAATCGGTAGAAACACGTAAATACTTTTTTTTACGGTGGGAATAGATCTTCAGAGACGCGTCACGGCATCCGAGATTGTGCGCTCGAATCTTTGAGGTTCTAATGTACCTCCGTGAGCCTTCGCGTTTAGATTACAGAAGGCATTTGCGCCATGCTTCTTCTTTTTTTTTTCTAGCATGTCAACGCGGGCTGCTGTAGTTTTACTGTGTGTACACTTGCCTGCCTCGTGCATCAGACAACCATGAAAGGTGGACAAGGACCAAAAGAAGGCGAGGACGGTCTTGGCGAAGAAGTCAGGCCCCACAGCGTCAACATGCGCGACTGTTGAGGTCGCACTTGTGCAGGCACGACCATAAATCTCCCCCAAAAAAAAACATCTCCAACACCTCCGCGATAACAAAATCATAACATGGGACCGCGGTTCTGAAATTTTGTGGCCTTGGTCTATCGCGTCAAAGCGCTTCTTCCGTTACTTTGGCCGCAATACATCTGAAAACAAATTCAACTGACAGTCATAGAGTTCTTCCTGACGTTGCTGCGGCCCTGAAAAACAATAAATGAAAATGTACGCCAGCTTTCTCTTGTCGCATGCTAACCTTCCATGCTTTCTGGTGATACGAATTTCGGATGATACGAATATTTTTGTTGGTCCCGTGAGTTTCGTATCACCGAGGTTTCACTGTATTTTTGCTTCAGTATACACGGACAAAATATACGAAGGGGAGACGCTTTGTCGAGTAGTGTTGGCTTGCGGCAATTGCTGATTTTTCGGTGTTCATCTTGTCTTCTCTAAAGGTACTGTATACACTTAACTCGACGCTCTTTAATATGCTTGTTTTCTCTTAAAATTCAGAGATTCATCGTTTATGGCGTGATTAAGTGTATATTTCAGAAGAAAAAAAAAAAACACCGCCACTCGGTTCCAATCTTAGCTACGCATCAATTTCTTCGTTGTCTTAAATAACTACAATATCATCGACATGTCACCGTACTGTCGCCTTGAGCAGACCTGTCGTCACCATCAAATGTGCTCATGAAAGGTCTTATTTGATAAGCTTTTCTTATATTTTGGTATAGTACTGGTGTCATCGAGCTTCACGATGACATCTCAAGGCAGCCACGAGGAAAAGTCGAAGGCTGGCCCAGTTGCCGCATAATTTGAATCGAATAACCAGCTAAAACCCAAGCATAAATGGGGAAAAGTGACGGCAGGATATAAGGGGCTTAATAACTGAATATTCATTTGCGGAAATGACCCAGCGACAACCTTGGGGAGTGCTTCTGTGCAATCGCGACACCCCTCGCAAAAATCAGCGCGAGACAATATCAAGCAAGCCACCCAATATGCAACCACTTAAAATTGTAATTAATTTTTAGTACGGTGTAAACACAATTCACTGAAGCCCGTGCATTTACATCTAATCAGAGCAAAACTGTCTAAAACTTGCTTTCCCGCCCGTATTTCGCCGACCACACAGTATTGGAACAATCATAAAATGGCGAACAAGCCGCGTCATGTCGGACTTTTTTCCTGTGTCGGTCGTGTCTTTAGGTAGTTGTTCTTTTAGTTTGTCTTCGTCAGGACAAAGGGACTTGATCTGACTAAGAGAAGTCCTCGTGTTTAAACGTTGGGTACGGTGACATTACTACATTTCGATGACTGCTCGCCCCTTCTAGTATCCATCTTCAACTGATCTTTCGTTTTGATTAAATTTCAAGCAGTGCATGGTTTGCATCTTACGACTCTTTGTTGACGAGAAATCGACGATCGTGCACGAACTTCACGCAGATATCCGGTGTTCAGTCGAGGTGGGGAGACTGACCAGAGGGAACACTGGAACACGTCGGTGCAACTTTTGTGCGAGGGCACCGAGCTCAGTTTGCTGAGCTGCCTGCGCAGTCTTCCAGTGCAAGAACTGCTACGAAGACAGCGTGCGGCCCCGCTAGAGCTTCCCCAGTTCTTCCCCATGCTGCCTGTGATGTGGCCACTCCACCTGTGGAAAGCACTGAAGGTTAGCCCGGTACGCTTCACGGGCGTCACGGTAAATTAGGCAGTATTTGAAAATTTCCACCTTCTTTGGGGGATACACAGAAACTCATTAGATTCTTCAGCCCATATAGATAGAAAGCCACAATGGCAAACCTAATGTATTTCTATACGCTCCATTCGGGGCATTCACAGACTAAATTAACCGTCGAAACTTAATACATAATTTATTGTTATTGAGAACTAACATTTCGTCTGTTAGTTCGCATTAATATTGTGTCTATCAAAGAAACACGAGCCCTTAAAATTCCGCTTCTTTCCTTCTTAACCTTATGTAGAGTTCTAGCCCAAGAAATCTCATAAGTTTGATGGTTGAGGATAACAAGAATGCTACATTTACCTTTGGCTGCAATTATGTTCCATTTTTGTTCGTACCCATCCTCCAATCTGCTCACCTTAGTCACGTATAACACCCAACATGTAATAATTTTTGCATAGAATTATGTCTGGGCTTTGTAAGGCTCAACAGGGAATTCGCTCACATGCAGATACCTCGCAACGTGACGGTTCTCCTGGGATTCTCGGAGCACGAGGGGTCGGACCTGATGGATTTCTTCCAGCGATTCTTTCGGTTGGGCGAGGAAACAAAGCACGCGCGAAGCTGTGCGCACCATAATGGCACTGCTCGGCTTCTCGTCGGCCGAAACCACTGCCATCCTGAACCAATACCTTGAGGTGCGCCGTCATCGACTACTAATCTCGACGTGTTGTCATTTAGTATATGGAATAGCCGAGGTGCACGTCTTCCGGAAATACCCGCGGTTGGTATTGCGGCTGGGCACATAGAAACGTTCCATTACAGTGAATTGGCTTGGATTATATGATTATAAATCATGAATATTCATGAAGATGTGTTCTTCGTGAAGGTTCGGGTTAGTTAAAGACTTCGATGGTGTTGCTAGCATAGGAAATCATGCAGCAGCGTTTTTGATGAAGAGGGTGTACAGCCAGTCAGTCATTTTAATTAGGTGTGTCATTAGTTTCCCTAAGCGCCATCTTCTTATAAATGTAGCGCTTGCTTGTTTAGGTTCTTGCTAGGGCTAGTGACGGGTAAGTTGTGCATGATGTCTCGCAAGCCTCGGAGCTCTTGTTAGGTATAAGTGTGCGCGAAGGAAGCGCTGTTAAGGATTATACCGTTTGTAAGCGCGCCTCCGTTGGATGTCAGGCCCAAAGCCGTGAGGTCTAGCGCTGGGGACAAAGCAATGGGCGCTTGACGGCCTGTGCATAGGCGTTCGCACGGGGAGTGGGGGGCAAGGGGGGGCGCAAAGTCAGCTCCATACATTGACATAATAGGGAGGGGGGCGCTGCGACGAACCTTCGCCCCACCTGAAAGCGAACCCTGCGTACGCCTATGGGCCTGTGTGTTGTATCTGTAGAGTCCTTGCGCCTAAGACCTTAATTAAGCTCCCCGCAGGATCAGACATTACGAAGTCCTTTCATTCCTTTAAGGCTTTAAACACTTTCTTTCATCCCCTGTGCACTTAAGATATTGGCAAACATAGGCGCCAAGTATTACGGAATCCACCCTTGCGCCTACTCCACCCCCTCTACGAATGAATTTTCGGACACCGCA
Source organism: Rhipicephalus appendiculatus (assembly GCA_030522465.1). NCBI lineage: Eukaryota > Metazoa > Arthropoda > Arachnida > Ixodida > Ixodidae > Rhipicephalus > Rhipicephalus appendiculatus. The sequence continues at coordinate 70,582 of JALIZH010016489.1, read as the reverse complement.
TTTTTCTCATGTAAGCAGTGACTCTATAGGAGACGGCGTAAGACTATGTTCTTCACATCATGCGCAGAAAGATAAAAATCTTTCAAATCAATTCTTCGGAATGCCGCAAGGTGGCGGAAGGGTTATGAGAGGGCAAAATGTGCTTCGTGCTATACAAGTGGGTGGTTGTCAATTTTCACTTTAGACGATCAAATCTATATGGCGTATAATTCACTTGAGCGCGGGTATAACAGCGCGAACACACACTCAAAAGAGAGACAACACGGACACACGGACACATAATTCACTGTGGCCTCCGCTCGGCGCATGCGTAGGACGCCGCGAACGCCAGTTGGGCCGACCAGCTGTTGTCTGACCTGCTGGCCGTGTGTCCCGTGCGCTTCTACGCGGAGTACCTGCGTAAATCTGGCAACACTGTACGTGGATACGTGCTTCACCGCCACAATGCGGACAGATCCGAAGCTTTCCGAACTACCAAGAGACTACGCCGCACGACTGCTCCTCGGATCCCCTCTGGTTCTGGGCACATCCTCTCCGGAAGAGAAGGTGCTAAGCCGTGAAGTGATCACGCTATGGGCCAGTTTCTTGAAGACGGGGTGAGTGGACGGCAACGGCTCAAATATGGCCTGGTGCTCATAAAGGGGTCTTGAACCACCCCTCGCCTTTAGATGAATAACATGTACTGCGGAAAGCAAACGCAGCTCTGAACAGCTCAGCCATATCTTGCAGTTGTGCATGACAAGGAGCGTTTACAAGCGGAGTGCGAAATCGCCACTTACTCTAGCGCGCTCTCTTCATGCAGAGGTCCGTTCTCTCTCTCTACGGTGGGCGGGACGCCAGCTGTATGTCGTCATATCAGCAGATTGCTGCTATTGGCCGATAGGTGACGAAACCAAAAGCGCTGTTTGAATCAGATGCGCTTCTTGCCACGGCGTCCCGCCACGTGCCGGCGCCGCGCTCTATAGCGTGCTAACATTACATAGAAGCATAGGTCGGCACTTTAAGGGAATACTCACTCAAACTCAGTCACCACAATTTTTTCAGCCTTCGTACTCACTCACGTTCACACTCACGTCCACTCACACTCATGAGTACTCACTCATACTCAACTCACCACGTTCAAATGAGTGTGAGTGAGTGTGAGTTGAGTGCACTCATGAGTGAGTGTGCCGAGCTATGCATAGAAGCAGCGCTAGCACCCACAGTAATCACAGCTGGAGAGAGCGAACGCGTTTCATCACCCGCACTCAAGGTGATGACGTGCGTTGACGTAATTCCTTTTCCTCCTATGATCCCTCCCTGTGTAGCTTCCAGCGCGCACGTCGGGACGAGAGAAGAGAGAAAGCTCTTAAGTGCGACAAATCCCTATACCTCCCCTCGTTCTTGACTGATTCGGGATATTTTTGTGGCACTTGATTCGTGCGACAATAAACTCCGACACTTAAGTCATTCGATTATAACTTGGAAAAGTGGTTCATAACCCCTTTATAATTTCTTTTGTCATCAATCGTTTTGTCAGTGCACACCCAAAACGTCATCTATTGCTTAGCGTATTTGTCACCATGCGTAGTACGCACTGAAGGTTCAAGAAACAAGCGATTTATCCTCAGTTCTATTTCGTGCGGTCCATTTTTGCGCTGCACTGACCTGTCGCTCGCATTTCATCGTGGGCTTAAATGAAAGTAAACGTCTCGAACTGCATTGTGACATTTGCTTGTTTATTTCATAATGCGCAAAAATGCTTGTTGCAGTTGGCCAGGCTCTACAACGCCGTCCAGCTAACTTCCGCATAGGCGCTTTAAAAATATTTAAGAACGCAAGTTAAACGCAGTCGTCTGCGACTCAGTGCCACGGTTTTTCTCGCCTTCTCTCTTGTAGCGTAATTAGCTGAAATATTGAATGAAGCCCGGAAATATGGAAGACAGATGATAAGGCTAAATGTGGAAATTGCACAACGTTCTAGGAAACTATACAATCCGTCAGCAACGAAATTGTGACTTATTCCGCGATCCCTACGCGTTTAAAGGAGCGCACACGAAATAATGAAACGCATGCTACATTCGCCATCCTGCGCTGCAACCACCGAGACTTGTAAGGATACATCAAGTGATTAGAGGTGATAATTAGTGCATAAGCTGAATCTAATCCGAATTAATGTGAATAAAGGCAAATAATTTGTGAAGTAAGTTAATTGAGGTTGATATGAAATGTAAATTAAAGATGAAAAGCAGTAAAGGTATGCCAATGGATGAAATGTTAACAGGGAATCTAATATGAAAGTGCATTCAAAAGGATCAAATGCGACATAACACCGCGGTGACCAAGTCTCAGCATGTACTACTGGCGGTGATATCTAGAGGGCCGAAATAGACCAAGTAATAGGAAGTAACAATGTAATTGAATGAGAACGTCAAAGAAATTTTGCGAATGTCTTGTCAAAGAATGTAGGCTTGCTTCTATGCTCTCCTTCGCATTAGGTGAAGAGACTAAATTGTTGAATTTCCTTCGATGTGACGTAGGTTTAAACGGACTTAAAATTGAAAAAAAAAAAGGAGATGAAACTGTCATCTTCTCCTTCATTTATGAAGATTGTGGAGTGTCTTCAAAATAACAAAATCACACATTATAGCATAAGAACACGGAGATTACGACGAGTATAAATTGTATACGCTTGACAAAATGGTTTTAATATCTCAATGTATACATTACCAATCCGTCAGGAATTGCTATCACGAAGTTTCAGAAGTATTTTCGAGCGTTTCGTCAACGTACAGCCTTGAATGATATTGGAAATGAATTGATAGTCGTTTGCAGCCTCTACTTAATTCAGTATTTTTTTTTCGTTGTAGACTGCTGATACCGGCAAACGTCTCCTTGAAGGTTGGAGAAACTTCAATCGACATGATGCCCCTCACGCACCCATCAGAAACGTGGACGCCGGATCTGCGTAAAGAAGAGTGCGAGAAACTCAGGCCTCACTTCTCTGCTTTTATGCAGTGACTGACGAGACTTCACCGATTAGCTGTATTTGTACAGCTGTAACGATAACTGCGGGACGTTTACTATCGTCCTCTGATTGTTGTCCTATTGTTTTTGTTCGTTTGTTTTCTATAGCGAGAATATCTGAAAGCGTGTTACTGATTTTTACTTGCCTGTAATATATATTTCGCTCGTCATGACAGAATATTTAGTTGTGGAGCATTACTTCGACGCAGGAATTCAAGTTTAAACGTTTTCTTTCACAATTCATGCAACTGGTAGAGAGGTTGTTACTCTTCAAAGCATCTCAGTACACAGCCCAAGAGTGAGTAATAGTCTGTATTTTGTAGAAACAGAGTAGATGCGTGTGAAATGCAATAATGCGAAGCGGAAACGTAGATTATCGTAGCGCACAAACCACAGCGCCAAAAACGAACAAAGGGCGAGCTAAAGACAGTACAAGCGCTACCCTGTCAGCGCTCCCTGTTCGTTTTTTGGCGCTGTGGCTTCTGTAGTACGATGACAGAGAGAGAAAGAGTTTTCTTCATCCCATCTTAACGGAAAGGAACTACGAGAAGGCGAGGGATCCTACTCGCGGTAGGCCTCCTTTACCACCTCAGCCCACCTCAGGATAGCTAGCCTCCTGAAGTGCGGTGTTGTAGCTGCGCATGGCAGATAACCGCATCTATTGACCACGTAAAGCGGGAGGGTTCGGCGACTTGGGGTATACAATGCCCGCATATGTCGTGGATATATAAGCAATATTGGCTTAGGGGTAAATGCTGGAGGCAGATTATTGGCTTCTGAACCTGTCCTCTAGTCTAGCTTGCTCTCAAATCATGAAAGCTCGAGCACGGGCCATTTAGACCTGCTTGAGCAAATGTCCAGGGTAAGGTAACAAGTTGGGATGGCGGATTGCATGGATAGGGTGGGCAAGGAATGTGAAAAGATTTTGCTTTGATGCCTCTTAAAAAATTGGAGCGTAATCCGGCCGCGTGCGCGTCGCCGTCTCAAATGCTAGCCTCGTTTCGCTTCTCGGTGCAAGCCTCAAATGTGCCGTAAGAAAACAAACGACTGTGCTGGTAACATTGGCCGTTTCAAAGTATGCGAGAATGCCTACTGCAAGTACAGTTAAGTGTCGACTACGCCATAATTATTCCTTTTGCGAATCAGCGACGGGCCCACTAATAAGACAACACTCGAACCTACGTAACTGTTAATTTTGTTGATGCTTTTGCTGGCTGATGATGATTAAATATGTCTGAGCGCTTTATAATGGGTGGGACCTTTAAAACACCCACTCGTTGCGCAATTCACATGTTTTGACGCCTGGCACGGTTCTACGCTTCTGCCACGCATGACATTCCACTACATGACATTCATATAGTGTTTGTTTCTTTCTTCGAAGAAGTTTCAAGAAAAATTGTGGCTTTGTGGTAGAACACCTGCTTGCCACGCAGACGGCCAGGGTTCGATTCTCACTCGGACCCGAACGTTTTTATATTTTATTTGCATATTTCTCGATATTTCCGTCACGGTAAGATGATGGTTTTTCGCTCACAACCAACGACGCCGTCACCGACGCCGACACCGGAATTTCCACGAAACGAGTTCTACTCTTGAAGGAGAAGTTCATCTTTGCATGACATACGTAATTGTTGTCAGTACGTGTAGTACAAATGTATGTATTTATTTTACATAGTATTCAATTTCGATGTAACGAAAAACCACGACCTACAGTAGGTCGTGCGAAAAACATGCAGCACGCATCACATTTAAATTTTGCGCGCTTGACACACTGGTCGATCGCAGTGTCTCCTGGGGGCGTCATTGCGAACGTGGGCACGGTCCTCCCAAGACCACTATGTTTGTAGTAGTTCACTATGACTGACCAACGGTGAAAACAACGGCTATGTAGTACATATGCGGTTGAAGCAGACGAAAAGCAGCGGACGTTGAGGCAGTATGGTCACAGGAAACTCAAGCTGCAAGGAACGTGTCGAATCTGAGGCCTGCGCAGAAACTGCAAGTCTTCAAAAAACGCTCTGCGCACGCTTTTATTAACGCGCCGCGCTAGAGCCGCGCTTCGCTACCGTAACTGCATCGCGCGGGCAGCATTTAGTATGCGTCAAGTTTAGTATACGTCAAAAAGCGAGCAGGCAGCGGCATGACGGAGATCTATCGATGCCAAAACTCGGTAAGTCTTTGTTACAGCTCAAAAAATGCCGATTTCGGAGAATGCCGGTACGATTACGCCGCTTAAACTGGTTAAACCGAGCGTTCGCTAGCTTCGGTGGATCACTTTCGGCGATACTTGTTTCGATTGCAGCGCTCAGTGTATCGTGCCAGAAGCGTTCTCATTCGTTGACGCCGACGCGTATAGCAAATTCATATTTAAACTTTTTTAGCGCGCACAAAAGACGAGGACAAGAAAGATTGACACACGAGCGCTCGTGTGCCTGTCTTTCTTGTCCTCGTCTTTTGTGCGCGCTAAAAAAAGTTTAAATATGGATACATGCCAACTTGCCCAGTTATCAGTCTTGCAGCAAATTCATTTAACGATGACCAAAATTGAGTTGACGAGACGCGCCGATTACGCGTCTCAATCGTACAACATCTTGTTCGTGCGTGTCTCCGAATGCGATCTCCGGAGAGCGCGGCCCAGCTGTTGGCCCATCACTCGCGCGATATAATTCTTGGCTAAGTAGAGTGACTGTGGACAAATAGCTGAAGTGTACATAAGCTTGGTGAGTTGGTGGGTGTACTAACGCAAGTGCACATGTTTGTAGCTGCTGTGTTTGTGTGTTTTTTTTTTTTTGTCTGCTGTTCAACATGCTAAGAAGAAAGTGTTTACCTCTTACAACACTGTAGTTCGTACGTGAGGCAGAAAATCTTGCGCATGCAAATATTTCAAGTAGTGCTTACACAAAGCCTGTATTGAGAACCTGATATAAATAAATTGGGCCAATTCTGAAAGTAAGGAGACTGAGGACAGAAAACACACATTATTCAATACACCTGGTTGTATTATTCAGCATAAAAACCGTGGACATTTACACAAGGAGGCCAGGGAAGTTTCCCACCCACATCTTGGATGCCCTTTTAAGGGGCTTCCCTGAGCACCACTGTTGTGGGCCTTTTGACGTCTTCTGCGGTGTTGTTTTGGTGTCCTTTCAATATGCGGTTAATCCTTGGAAATATTATGTGAAATATAGGGAAAGCAATCTGGTATGCACGGCAGAAGTAAATGTTTGCATGTGCCTTCCCCTACCAAAAGTTTCCCTGGCAGGAACTTACCTATGCAGCAGCGCACTATAGTCAGGATACAACCCTAAGAAGTCCGGGATAGCTCTGCCTGGGACAGCCAAAGTGTGGCAACCTATCACTTTCGTGGCTAAAGAAATAGTCACGCTCATGCACTCGACAATGTTCTCCGAAGGTGGGTCTCCGGCAGTCCGGCTCATGACGTCAGTCCGGAGAGCACGCCCATTGGTGCAGGCTTGTGTGGGCATCTGCCTTTGAGCAACAAATTCCACAGGCTTCTAAAGTTGTATCCGACTATATATATGTAGTCCTGTCATGTTGCAGAACCCATTGGTGTCGCTAGCTCTTGAAACACACTCACGGAATGTGTCCGCTCAGTCTCTAAAGCACTTCCCTGTTGAAAACTTGCATTTATCGTTGTCCAGAAGGGAACAGATTCCTTTCTTGGTGATGCCATAGCAGTCACTAAACACGATCTACATGAATATTGCTTTTAATTTCTGACACCCACACCTTTTTTGGACAGGGAGAGTTCACCTTAACTGGCACCACTCTGAGCAAGAATCTTTTCTTTTTGTAGGGTCAGATTTGAAAGAAGACCCATGTTTCATCTTCCGTAATAAACTGTGTCAAAAAGTTTTCATTTCAAAAGTTTCTATCGCTCATGAGCCGTTTTGGGTCTCCATTCTGGTCTTCATTTGGAATAGGGTTTAAAATTTTCAGTAGTGGTAGCCCATTTCCAAATGTTATTACTAACATTGCAGAAATAACCTTTGTAGAAATATTTTCACAACTATCACTCCACTAATGTGGATACTTAAATGGAATTCAATAAAGCACGCAATCAAGGAACATTATTGTCCTTAACAATCATCAACAGGCGTCTTGTAATTGCACGTTGTACATGTCTTCTCAGCCATGTGTGAAATGCTTTGTGCCACTTGGAAAACTCTAGATCTGCACATTGCATCATTTCCGTATGCTTTCTTGGCCATAGCATACGTATCCGTAAGGGGAGATGCGGGTCGAAAAATAGAATAATTTCCACAGCTTAATGCTCAGCATCATCGTATGGGGCTGTTACAATGTTCCGTCCATTTATGCCGTAGCACAGTAACACAACACACTCAAGCATGCACAATAGATGCATCTGTTCAAAGCCATCTGAATTCGATGCGTTGTGAAGCTGAAGGTTCACTCACCACCGATTCCTCAATCAAGCACATGTGCACACAGGGCCATGACTTGTCTCCTTAATTTCAGGGTTGACCGTACATATGTGTGTTAATCTAACTGAAATGCATATTTTTAGACACTTTTGAAGTGTACCTGTTCTTAGCCTTTCTCAGGTGGAGTCGGATATCTGCAGCCCAGCTGTTCGGCCTGAAGAACTGCATGACAGCAAGCAAGTGCTTGGAGAGCAATGGTGCTGAATAGCTGACCGACGGAGCTCTGGATTCTCCTTCAAAAACCGTGTTGCCACTGTTGCATTGTTTGGAGAGCAGCATGCTCAGGTGACAGCTGGCATTGTCTTGCTGCTGAAGTTGGAGCAAAAGGGTTCATTCTACGTGGCTCATTGTATGTTGAAAGTTATTGCGTGCTGCCATAACCAACTTTTGGCTGCGCACAGTACAGTTCACCTTCACTTTGGTTAATGCAAACAAAGTGCATCCTTTTTCAAGCCGACGTGGTCTTAGATGTATGCATGCTGCCACGGCACACATGCCAAGGGTAACCGTTTGATTGTAAAATGTCCTATCCTTAACAATGAATGAAAGAAGTGGAAGTTTTAAGGGCTCGTTTTTTCTTTGTTGGACACAACATTAAGGAGAACTAACAGACAGTGATGCCAAGGAAAGTGTGCGGGATGTTATTATTAGTAATTGTAATGTAAATGTGAAGAAGGAAAAGTGGACGAGAAAGTAACTTGCTGCTGGCAGTGACCGAACCTGCGACCTTCGAATAACATGCCCAATGCTCTACCAACTAAGTTACAGCGGCGGTCATCCCCCTGTCCACTTTATGGGGGGTAAATATGTGGATTTAAACGCGGGAGTGTCAGTCAGCGCCGCTAGTAGCCATGACGGCGAGTGTGGAACACTCTCTTCCTTCCTCTTGGTGTCACGTAGCACGTGATCTTATTATGAGCTGGCAGCTGACCAATAATCCCTCGCATACTACTTGAGGGCATCAAGTCTGCCAGAACGAGACCTTTGCTATGAATCAAGGAAAGAAGTGCGATGATACGAGCTTAAAAAATAAGCTCGTATCATCTGCGTAAGTAATAAAGGTTGTATTATTACCTATTTTCACCAAGTCATTTTCATAAACATTAAAAAGCAGAGGACCTAGGATACTGCCTTGCAACACGCCATGTGACAGTTTTTTTAAAATTTGATGCTTAGCCATTAATTTGTACTTCTTGCTGTCGGTATTTCACATAGGTTATTGTGACATTTAAAAAGTTACCCCCAACACCATGATGTTCTAGTTTTTAATTTATGTACTTTGGTTCATTCTGTCATATGCTTTTGAGAAATTTAAAAAAAAATTCCAAGTGTATATATACTTCCTTTTCATATGCATCAAATTGATTTGCTTTTGCATTAGTAGAGCAGTTTCTGTGGAGCACTGTTTTGTGAAACCAAATTGAAAAGGCATCGTAATGTGGTGCTTGGATTAAAAATGACACTATTCCGTTTATGTAATAACTTTTCAATTTACGTTAGAAAATACTGGTTAAAATAGAAATGGGTCTGTAATTTGACATGCTATTTTTGTCGCCACATTTAAAAATAATAGAAACTTTGGCTGTCTGGAGATGACTAGGAAATGTGCTTAACAAGAACATTAAAGTAATGACGTACTCCAAAACAGGAGATATGACATTAATGAAATGCTTAACTAGGTGAAATTCTAGGCCGTCTCTGTCACAACACCTGCTATTCTTTAGGAACATGAAATCAGCCGTAACCTTCTGTGTATTCACCGGAAATAGAACTGCACTTTTGCCCATTCACGTGCCTATGAACCTGGAGGCTGAAAGTTACCATATCAATGTTTAGGACACTCCCGACAGTGTGGTTGTAATAATTTTCATTGGCCGATGACGGGAAAGTGTCCAGAAATGAAAGATAGGTGGACACATTGCATTTGGGGGGGGCCTGATGCCACAGAAAAAAAATTCCCGAATGTTTCACAGTCAGAATCTCGTAATTGTCAGTAACCACAGCAAGCGCCTTGACTATTTCACACTCAAACACATCTTTGACTAAAAGCTTAATCCCCCAACCTAATTTATCACTGCGGTTCAAGAAATGAGAAACATAGCTAGGTATGTGAAGAGCTTCGGAGTCATGGTGATACCACGTTTCAGTGACCATGATGACGTCAGAGGGAATTCAAACAATTCAAGCAATATTACTACCTCGTCTGCCTTGTTTATGGCTGATTGTGCATTTGTATGAAGGAGGGAAATGGGGTGTTTTTTACCAGGTACCAATAGACTCAACTCGGTTGACGTTAGGCAATCTGCAGCCATTGTGACTTTTCCCTGTTTTCCTTTTAGCTTTTTTTTTGCTAAAAGATGAAACAACAAGTTTAGACGATCTTTTCCAGATCGCTTTCAGTTGTTATCTGAAGCACCCTCGACTTCTCATCTTTTCATGGAAAAATTTTGCTGCCTTTCATCCAGGCAAATCGCCATTCAGCTTCCTACTTGCACGTAGCATTTTGTCTCAAAGGCTTCTTTAACTTCAGGCAGATGTTCATTCACATAGACAAAAGTCTTTCCTGGGCAACCAATATAAGGTGTCGTTAAGCACAACTTTGTCGCCTTTTGTAGTACTATGTCACGCTTAGACCGGTTGATGAACTGCACAAAAATATGAGGGCAAAAGGCATCCTTAGCATTCATGAGGTGGCAAGTTTCTATGTCATCTTCCTTCATGGATTCACCGACACCTTCACCAATCTTCTGAATGACCCTGGTCAACTGTTCACTCTCTGCGACAGGAACATTTTTCAGTTCAATATTTTGATTTTGGGAATACTGTTTTATAGGGGTAGTTCTACGTTAATTGTTGAGAACGAGCTGCTTCACTTGACTGCATTCCGTTTTGAGAACGTCGTTTTGAGCCATTTTGCTCTGCTTCACTTGACTGCATTCCGTTTTGAGAACGTCGTTCTGAGCCATTTTGCTCACCGTTTTCTTTTTCAAGCCATGAACACAGAGCCAAAATTTCAAACTTCTGATTAAAAATGTCCAGACTTGTTTTTACTTCACGTATTTCCTTATGCAGCTCTCTCTCGAAGGCAGTCCTCATTTTACAAAGCTCTTGTTTCAACTCTTCAAAATGTTTTTTCATTTTGGCTGGCGACATGAAGAAACACTCCGGCAGCAACAGCAGGAAGCAAAAGAAACTCTAAGGAAAGAAACTACGATAGGCACTGACCTGTGGAAACAATATACAGTGGTTCAGTAGGCTGTGCGCAGACCTGCTGCTGCTGCCAATGTGTGGTTCAGTATACCCGTCATTGCTCTGAGCTAAACAGTAGTCCAGGCGGCGCTCATAGCAGGTCACAACAAAAACACAACCACGATGATCACAGTCATGCCCTGATATGACACCGGGCGATGCGTCGAGGCTGTTAGAAAGGTTATCAGTCACTCCCACCATGACCACCATCTTTCCCTCAACACGGGGCAGTGCATCGATGACATGCGCTGTAAAAGCAATATACAGTGGTTCAATAGGCTGTGTGCAGATTCGCTGCTGCTGCCAAAGTGTTAGTCAACCTGCCGAAGTGTCATGCCTCTTTATTTCATAATTACTCCATATCAATTAAATACAAGTAACACTCCATCTTCTTTTCTTGCTTCATTATCTGTTGGCTTTGTATGGTTCATGTGATTTCCATTGTGAAATGTGCTCAATGTCCTATGTTGATGTATTTCACAAAGGTTCTGGATTAATTAGCGCGTATATATTTATTCAATTTCTGCGTTACTAATGTTCTGTATTACTAATGCTATATGTATGATTGCTAAAAATTCTCACACTATGAAAGTTGCCGTCTTCATGTGTTCTGCAAAGTCTTCAAATGTTCACGTTCACCTTTGTAAATACAGAACTAACACTATAGAGCCAGCAGTATCCTTAATGGGAAACACTTTTGAGAGCTTTGACATGTGTTGATATTGAAGCGTGGCAGTAATCAAAGTCATGTCTCCTTTGCAGAGACAGACATAGCTTTAGCTGAAAGTTTTGAAAGTTTACTACAAAAACACATTGCCGCATTGGCCCTTCTTTTACATGTTCCCAATGATTACAGTACGTACATAGGATTGGTGCTTGGTCTAGCTCGTATCTCATTGTGGAATATTCAATGAGTGCTTCTGTGTGCATATTTCATTTTTTCAGCACTCCGATGATGGTTTGGAATGATATTAACCACTGATACAATGGTAGCTGTGTACATTTTGTGTGCACATACCTTGAAATTTGTATGGTTTCATTGCTATAAAGTTTCAACACACACTCTGATGTGAATGGCTAGATCGTAATGAGTGAATTTTTCAACTAATGTTGCAATTTCCCATGCTATCCATTATGCAATAAAAAATGTTGCTTTTAAGCTTCTTAAAAATGGCAAAAGTAAGAAACAGTGAGCCTGTAGGCCGACATTCACAGGTGATTTTATGAAGTGACATGAGCTCCTAAGTAAAATTGCCAATGTACCTGTATATCATTCTAATCGATGCAAATGGAAATTTGCTGATTGCTAAGCGTAATTTTTTTTCTTCATTTCAGGGTCTGCTTGTATCACAAGCCCGGCAAGCTTCGTTTGCTGCTGTCAGGAGTTTGCGGATTGGGCACTTTCTTGTGTGTTTGTGTAGTGCTCTCCATTGCTTATGATGCTATCATTCCCACTTGAATAATCTTTTATTTTAGTGTTAAACATAACATGTCTCTACTAGAGGAATATATTGCTGTGTAGTTATGTGCCTTTTATATATATATATATATATATTGGTTTACAGCCGATCCGAATGCTGTAATGTGGTTTTCTCGCTCTATTCTTTTGTTTAGTTACAGGTGCAGGGCTCAACTTATCAGGCTATTATCAGGGAGCATTACTACTTACTGTTTTACCAAAGCAACCTTTAAAATGTCTAAACATAAGAGGTTGACTGCTAATAGTTGCCAATTTAATCATTGGATATTATTCCCTGATAGGTGATTGATAGGGCTAATTAATTTTGGGTGACTACACACAAAAATGAAGCCAGTCCATTTGTGGCAGCCCTAACTCTGTACGTGCATACTCGGCACCCAAAGCTACATAAATGAAAGCACGTAAGATTGGGCTTTTCGGTAGAACACAGCTTTGTGCGAGACAGGGAGCTCTGCTTTGTTTTTTGTTGTGTTGTCTATCAAGCGTGAGTGTCAGTGTATCATGTGTGAGTATCAAGTATCAATGTGTTTATTTATTCAAAGTACCTGCAGTGCCCGAAGGCATTATTGCAAGGGGGAATACACAGGGTAACATATGCTTACATAAAAAGGATAACTATGAAAACAAGATTAGCAAAAATTTCCCATCTCCCGCTAAAGGGAACCATGTGTGGATGCGAAGCAGCGGGGAGATAATTAGCTTGAGCGGGAGGAACGTCGCCACTCTCATTTCGCGGCAGCGGTCCGGGCGCTCATCGCGGAACTGCACAGGAGAGAGAAATGAGGCGCGCGCTCCATCATTTTCATACCGCAGAACTACCGTGGCGCCCCCAGCAGAGTATGCAGCTGTCACACCACCTGTCGTGCCCGCCGCTGCGCAGAGGATTCCTAGAGGAAAGGACGGGGGGGATCGTAGGAGAGTAGACGTGCATGCGCTGTGGGGGGTGTGGGACGCGGGAGCAGCTCCGTAGAGTAGAGGATTCCTAGAGGAGAGAGGGGGGAGAGGACGCGCATGCGCTGTGGGACGCCGGAGCCGCTCCGTAGAGTAGAGGATTCCTAGAGGAGAGAACGCGGATGCGCTGTGGGGATGTGGGCGCCGCTCCGTAGAGTTGATGATTCCTAGAGTAGAGGGAGGGGGTGAGCGTAGGAGAGCATAGGGGAAGGGACGCGCTGTGGGACGCGGGGGCAGCTCCATAGAGTAGAAGATTCCTAGAGGAGAGAAAGGGGGGTGAGCGTAGGAGAGAGAGGGGACGCGCATGCGCTGTGGTGGTGTGGGAAGGAGAGATGGACTAAGCCCCCTCCAAACACATGCAAGCAAGGTTAAGGAATGGGGTCAACCTGGGCGACAGACACCACCTGCCTAGCCATTGCTAAGCAGCCTCTTTGTGCTCTCGGCCATGACTCAAGGAATGGGGTCAACCTGGGCGACAGACACCACCTGCCTAGCCATTGCTAAGCAGCCTCTCTGTGCTCTCGGCCATGACTCTGGTGACTGTAGTTGTGGTTGACGGCATTCATATTACTAAAGTGTTCTGGTTCGCATAATGGGTGCTTCCCTACTTCATAAAAGTGGCCGGACGCGGGACGGGGGGACGGCGGACGGGGGACGGCGGACGGGGGACGGCAGACGGGGGGGACGCGGGAGGGACGGACAGAGCCCGAGCATAAGATGCTTCATCTAAAACAGAAAAGGTGTAGCTATGAGTGTAACAGTATGTCTCTGAACGATTTTTCAGTGCGACAGTCAACAATCTCCTGTGGAAGATGATTCCACTGGGAGATTATGTGTAGGTGGCTGCTGGCCGAGAAGTACTATCGGTTTCAAGTGAAACACGAACAGTGGCAAGCATTCGCTACTGTATAGTGCCGACCATCCGGTCATCACCATGGACAGGCGGGCATATGCGCAATGCTGCCAAACTGGATGTGTGTGCCTGTCCATGGTGATGACTACACGGCGCGCACTATACCATGGCAAATGCTTGCCGCTGTTCACATTTCACTTGACGTCGATAGTACCTGTCAATGGCTGTGTCTTTACCCAGTGAAGCCATGGCAAACTGTTGTGCAGACCTGCAATGTGAAATTTTGTCTATAGACATGTTGAAGCTTTGTGACTCATGTTTAAAAAGAATTGTCACATTTTCTGCAGGGGCACCCTCTGGCAGCAAGCGGCGCTCATTCCCATGCGACCAGTGCCCATTTGTGGCCACTGACCGGGTCGGATATGAGCGGCACCAGCGCACTCACACGGGCGAGAAGCCGTTTGCGTGTCCGATTTGTGGCCGCCGCTTTAACCACAAGTCTAACATGGCGACGCACATGCGCCGGCACACGGGCGAGAAGCCGTTCCCGTGCGATGTGTGCAGCCGTCAGTTTGGCTTCAAAGTGGCACTCGTCAAGCACATGCAGGAGGAGCATACTGTCGAGCCACTCAGGTGAGTGCGTTTACAACCCTATAAGGCATCGTCATGGTCAAGGTTTGGGCTACCGAACTTTGTAGACTTGATCGAGGCCTTAAATTGGCCTATAGCAATGTCGCAATAAAGGTGTCTTCGCCGGTATAGTGGAACAGAAAAAGGGTTTAATAACTCAGACAGATAAAAAACATGTTCATGCCGGGTAAAACGTTCTTTTTGTGCACACCATGTGCGAGCTCTCCTCTCGTGCCCACGCATCGTTCTCTTCTTTCTTCGGTATATATTTCAACGCACTCCCGGGGCCTGAGGTGATGACTTCGAGGAGGTGCAATCGTTGAACATGTCGGAAAATTTCATATCTCCTTTATTGTTATTTCATGTTGTTATTCTTTCTGCAACAGCTCATATCCTCGTCTTTTCTAGGCAATCGGTCAGGTAAGCTCTCTTGCAGACTCCTTAATAGTTGTGGTATTATAGAAATGAACTATTCGTGGTGTTCCTAATCTAGAGCAACACCTCTTTAAAGCTGTAAGAAAAACATTTGCTGAGTGATCTATAGTACATGCTTCACCCGAACAGCTCTCACAACGGCACATTTAAGCAATACCGTATATACTCGCGTAATGAACCCACTCGCATAATGAACCCACCCCCCACTTTGGTCCTTGTAAAATAAAAATCTATTTTTTAAGGTATGTATCTGTTCATTTTATTTCGGAATGATAGCCAGTGCCGTTGACGATCGAAACAACAGCAAAGCACGCCATTATATCACAAAACAACGACGCAATAAAAGTTGAAAGATATTTTAGCAACCATGCTAAATAGTTGCGAGCAGCGCGCGACGTGAATCGAAATTTAAAAGTCGCACCTTTTGCGGCGGAGCGCCATCTGTCGAACGCAGAAGAAACCTCCTTGCTGATAGCGCCACGAAAGCACAGCGGCATAAAAACAAAGCATAAAACAAACCGCAACCCGCGCAACCGTGCAGCAACCGCGCGCGGCGCGACGTGCATCCGTAACGTGCTTGCGCCGTCATCCGACGCTTCGTTTTGGTTGTCGGTAGGGCGCCTCTATGCCAGCGTACTAAGTAACGAAGGAACGCTGCCATCGAGGCGCCGTAGTTGTCGGGTTCTCGCTGTGAACTTCGTTGGACGCCTGCCGCGTAGGGCACGTTGGGCCGGTATGCTAGCTGCATGGCCGGCTTTAAACTTAAAGTTGGTGAAACATGCTCTGGAGCATGGGAACGGAGCGACTGGACGACACTTCAGCGCGATCCGTGTGCGTTCTTACTGGATAAAACAAGAGGAAGAGCTTCGGCCTACAAAAAGAGGATCGTCGCGCATTTCACGGGCCAAAACAAGGAAAGTTTCCCCTTGTGGAGAGCGAAGTTCTCGAATATGTTAAGAGACTCCGCAGTCAAATCATTCCTGCCACTGACTTCAAGGCCGGCAGCGGTTTCACAGCGAGTTGCTTAATAATTTCACGCAAAATTTCTGCTCTTATAACTCCCGCGATTTTTTTTTCCCACGTAATGAACCCTCCCCCCCCAAATTGGCGTCAACTTTTCTGAAAAAAAGGTGGGTTCATTACGCGAGTAAATACGGTATATACACTTGCTTAAAACACCAATTGTCGTGTTTTAAGAGCACCAGCCCCGCAAAATTCACTTTCGTAATTTCAAATGGCCTAAAGTTATGCACATGATGACACGGTTGAGGCGCCACTGCTGCACTTTTCGCCTTCGCTCGAAAACCAAGCACACGTCAAACACTTTCCAGTCGCACGTTTCATTGCTTGCTCGGCTCTCACCACCCAGACCTAGCACGAATTAAGGCTAATGCTGCACCAACAGCACCGTGAGGCACTTTTCGGTGAGCACGCGTAACGCTGAGAGATGAGTTGCCAGTTCGGCAGTTGCACTGGTGTTTTCTTGCCGCACATGAGGTGAGGTTCCTCAAGGCGTGTTCGTATCCTGGAGTACGTTTGTCGATGAATGTGTTCTCTTGCTCCAAAGAAAATTTTCTGGCATGTCTATCAGCTTGGTACTGCCTTATCGCCTTGTCGTGTCGTTGCTTTAGATCTAGCTCTGCGGAAAAGTGTTGTGCTGAACTGCGAGGTTGTCACACATCAACTGCTTGGTTCTTTGCTACAGTCGAGCCCGTGTCTCATCTGATGTCCCAGGGCATGGCTTCCTGCAGTAGCCGTACCTTCATTCGTGATGTCGTTAGTTGCAGCACTCTCATGAATCCCTGACGCTGATGTCTTGAGGTCTTCCATGTAGTGACCTAGCAACGACAGCGTAGCAGCAGCAGCATTGTCCTTCATATTCTGTCAGAGACATAATCTTCTTCAACTTGCTCATCTGTGAGGTGGCATTCAAGCTCTACGTTGAGCGCCCGTGGACCATCGTTGCATGCCTTTAGCCTTTCGTACACAACACGAAGATCTAATGAGGTGAAATGGTTATATTCAATGCGTTGTCGTGCCTCGTTTCGTAGATGCGTGTGCAGAGCTCGCTGAGTCGTTCGCTTGCCTTTGATGTGCTCCATCTTCGTTGTGGGCGACGTCCTTTCGTTGGGTCGCTTGGATCGCATAGTTTTGGGTTTCGACACTATAAAATATGAAATAAAGGTGTCTTCACCGGTAGAGTGGAACAGAAAAAAAGGGTTTAATAACTCAGACCGATAAAAGGCATGTCCATGCCGGGCAAAACATTCTTTTCGTGCACACTATGCGGAAGCTCTTTTCTCGTGCCCACACATCGTTCTCTTCTTTCTTCCATATATATTTCAACAAGCAAGTTGGTTAAGAAGGGCATAGTGAACTCCTGCTTCAATAACGCCCTTGAACGATCCTGTTTCCATATGATAGACATAGCTTTCAAAATCAAGGGGTTTGACCAAAGGAGGCTGGGTACCCGGATTCGCTTCTCGTTTCTGTGGCTGAATCCATAAAAAAGCAGAAAAAGCCCAGAAGAGGAGAGAGTGCTGATGAGAGTCAATGGGACATAAGTGGATGCAATAAAGTCGCTGTGATCCCATACATGCACCAGCTATCGAACCGAATAAAAAAAGTTGGTCAACGCATCGGCGGGCAGAGGGTTTTTTCAGCACCTTTCAAGTTTTATAAACTAGCCAGGATGACATGTGCTAGCAACAAGTCCAAACACTTTTGCAATGTCAGGCATAAAACCCAGTTTGTCACATGTGACATGAATATAGTCTACAGAATTCCGCTATTGTGCCGTGCTTGTTAAAACGGGCAGACTGGGAGATGCCCTGATGAGTGCCAGCGCCAACACGCACGCAATGTACACGACGGCAATGAGGGTTTCTCGGCACAGCATGTCAGCAGATGTGGTCGCCATACGCAGTCTGAAAACGCAGTTGTGATGCATAGGCACAGAGACGATCGTACCCGTCTAATCATTGAAGCCGAGAAAATGGCACAGGAACCTGACAACTGCTTCAGCAAGCCGTCCATTGCTCACTTAGGTAAAGAGCTACAATTCCTGGAAAATGGTGTGCATGGCCAATCAGTCTACAAATCTGCCTCGTGCATTGGGTGTGGAAAGTTTATTGTTTTTTAACCACTAACTTTCCTGTTGTTTGTCACTTCCGGTTTTAGTCATATACAGGGTGTCCGAAATATCACACAGTACGATTAAAAAAAAGAGGAATGCCATAACGCGAAACACGCCTAGTGCATATTGTTACCGGTATACTGTAGTAGCCACTACTAATTTTTTTCGTTAAAGGTTTAGTTAATTAGTCTTAATTATGTTTCTAACTCGAAAAATACTCACCTGATCATTAAAATGTCATTGAGGCGTATGTAGGCATGTGCAAGTGATACCTAACTCCACTATTTTAACAACATACAAATTGCGTATCCGCTTAGTTTGGCATCATGATAAAGAAAGCCCACAAAATCTGAAAAATGACATGTGACTAGACAGAAGCGCGCATCAGGAAGCTGCGCCCTCAAACAGGATCACTGCGAGGTAGCAAGTCAAGACTATGCTCCCACCTTTTGTGGTTGGGAGCGTAGTCACGTGTTATTTTTCATATTTCGCGTGATTTCTTTATCAGCTGGAAAAAAATTAGCCCGTAATTAGGTAGTGTACATTGTTGAAAATAGCGCAGTTAGATGTCATTTGGGCATGCCTACATATGCCTCATTGACATTTTCAATGATTAGGTGAGTATTTGTCTAGTTAGAGAAACATAATTAGGACTAATTAACTAAACTTCATTAACAAAAAGATTAGTAGTGGCTACTACAGTATACTGGTAACAATGTACACTAGGTGTGCTTCGCGTAACGACGTTCCTCTTTTTTTAAAATTGTGGTGCGACATATTTGGGACACCCTGTATATATATGGTATGTATAAAATAAACCTTCAGTTGATAGTCTGTGCTTGTCCCTGTTTGCTTGTTGTCCTTATTTTGCTACCACGCAGTATTACTCGATCATGAATTGCCAACTGGCCCAGTCGTTCACATTGTGGACTTGCTGCGGAGCCTGAAACCGACATGCATTTACAGAGCTAGTGGTGTTGAACTTGTCTAACCAAATTAGGAAGGCCCATTGAGCTTGAACTCCCTCACCAGAGCAGGCCTCGCTGGTGCAGTATATATAGTTAGTACTGATGAGATAAATTTGCGCAGGGGAGGGACAGACAGGTGCTACACACATACAACTTTTTAATAGCACAAGAGGTCTCTTTTCGATCATGCTGTATGCTCTTGCAGCGCTACGCACTGTGGCATTTTCAACCATTTTCAACCTTAAAATTGGCCAAATAACTGAAAAAATCTACTAACCGAAAGGGGCCGCAATGAAGTGATGACAAGTGGAAATAAATTGACACAGCGATAAATATCCAGCAATAAATACACACGCATTCTGAAATGCAGTGCACAAAGAAAGTTGCCCGAAGTGACGGATTTGAAGTTTGGAAATGTCGTTCCTGTGTCAAGTACCCTAACTGCCAGACCATAACAGCCGTCTTTCTTGGGATACTTATTTGCAGAAATTTTGGTCTGTCTGTCTGTGACCCGATTCAGCTACTCGGCCAAAGTTTAACCACTTTCTCAGCGCCCAGCCATCTTGCACAAGTATTTTTGTTCATACTTGTGAACATTGTCGATCAAAAAGCAAATGTTACGCATGTCTGAGGCGCAACATCAATACATAAGTAATAGCTGGTATGTTCCTTTATAAGAAAATACATAGATACGTAATTCTGAAGACCCCAGCGTTTCTTAGGCTGCGCTCAAAAAGCGGCGCTATACACGAACTGCGACGCTATGCACGAAAAAGCCTTCGGCCGACGATATGTTGGTGCAGCTGGCATTGGCCCTGGGTTCTACCCAAGGTGATGTTTCTCGACAGCACTGCCAGATGGCGTCCATGTCTCACGCAGCGCCTCCTCTATTTTATCAAGGCCAGCCAGATGCGGCCGATTCAACATAGAGAAAGCGCTGTCTGAGGCAAGGCAAAACATTGTAGTACGACCGGCAGAAGACTATCGTCTTTCGACGACATTTGCAGCGAAGCACGCAGATACGCGGCCAATTTTTTTCTTTGTTACAGGGAAGCAAACATTGTGCACATTTGCACTAACAATTGAAAATTTAATAATCAGTTAATTTGCCTTCCTTTGCAGTATGACTGTGGCTTGAGTTGGTAGTCTTGACATGCTTTTTGCTAGGGGTGTGCGACTATTAAACTTTCGAATAGTTTTCGAATAGTGATTGCTATTTTATTCCATTCGCACCGAAATTTTAATGTTCAAAATATTCGAACTGCTGGAAAATAAGTAAAATGGTTTCATTTGCTGAAAATCAAATCCCAGCACTTTCAAATGATGCACCTGAACCCGTTTCTCCTCGCAAACTTTGACCTATCGGAAAGGTAAACGGCCATCACCGCACCCTGACGCTATTTTAGAAACGGTAGCTCAATCAGTGCACAGGCTAGAAAGGGCGCACTGTAAAATTGCAAAGCATGGCATCTGCTTATAGCCTACCTGATCGAATGTAATGCCTCTCAATGTTGAGGATCAGAAGGAGAAAAAAACTAAACAAAAAAAAGGCAAGCACTATTCACCCTCACGGAAAGTGAAATTTATTCAGCTGGCAATTCCTTTCCTTCGGTGATACAGTTTTGGATCTGCCTCCATCACGTGCCAATTGAAGGACTGTTACCTTGACAAGCTCGGTCCACACGGAGTTGCTTGAGAACGTGTGCAAGCTTGTCATCGAGTTCCGTATATTTGCCCATTTTCGGTTCATGCAAACTTTTCACAGTGGACGTGTGCATCTGAAGATCCTCCTTTGTTTGCACCACTCATGGACACAGGTTTTGGGCACGTTAAATAGACGCAACATAGCTGTCCTCTGCGGGCAAAATAACTTTCCTTTGATACAAGCTTTCATAATGGAATAGGCGTGCGCCATTTCCACTTCACTGGGAACAAATGTGACACAGACAGGCCTTAGTGGAGCACGAAATGCTCCTGTGCGGACTAGCTGTAAAAATTGTTCTGTCACCATTTTGTGATGGTGATGTTACTACATTTGCCAGTGACAGTCGGTTGTCGTTAATCCTATGAACGTGGTTTCAGTTTCGTATTGGGTCGACTTGTTTTGCAAAATGTGCCTTCCGAATAACATTGTCACGCTGCGAAATCAGCCTGTGATATAAAATTTGTTGGTATTTTGTTAGGCGAAATATCAAATTTGTTAGGTGAAATATCAAGTTTTTCAGGATTGTGCCAATATTGCTTGTTACATCTCCCGCTTCACTACACGACAGCTAGCAGCGTACTTTCATTTGCACGAGGCAGAGAGCGCGCTGCCTGCCAGGCCTGTGGGTTACCGTGTTAAAGGAATTGTTTTGTTTTAGGCGCGAAGCACCTTAGGGTCTAGGCTTGTCTGTTACCCGTTCTCACGGCGCAGCACATGCAAGGTACCCACTATACGCCATGGCGATGACGATGACATTAATGACAGCACATGCAAGGTAGCCACTATACACCATGATGATGACGCTGATGACGATGAAGAATAAGTGCGTTCCAGACCAGGGCTGGGCAAAGATACTTCGAAATTGTATCGTGATACGATACAAGATACTCCGGCCAGAAGTATTGGAGATACAGATACACAATACCACTGCAACACTTGTATCCGATACGATACTTGCCAAATGTATCTTAAGATACTTCGATACATTCGTAAATTTGTGGTTATAGACCCCCTTAAAGCAGTAGCGAACGCCTATACAAAAAAAGGTCTGCTTGAAAATTGCTTAAATGTGAATAATTTCATTTCATTTTAATGAAATATCTGCTAGTATCTGAAAAGTGTTGCACTTGTTGCTCAAAATACGTTCTACCGAAAGAACTTATTAGGGTTTCGTTTTCGCTGCTTAACAGGACAGCTCTTTATACCCTTCGCTGACAGCGGTACTTGTTTGTCACTGTTCTGATTGATGAAAGCCACTCATTTTGATGACAAGTGAGCGGGTTGCCATCTAACCACAAGAGCTTCAATAAGAAGCCTTCGCACGAAATATAGGTGTGACCATGTCCATAAAAGACCATTTACTTAATACAGCAGCAACAACGCTGGTATTGTCATTTTTTCTGACGCATTGTGTACACATGGAACACATAAAATTGCAATTACTTTTCATATTCTTCTTATGTGGTGGCGTAAAGCGTCCGTTTTCTAAGTACTCACTAACGCGCAATCAATTTTTCTTCAGTGAGAGAACCTGTGCAACCCGGAAACTCCTCACACCGATTGTATTGGCGTCGACTGTGAAGAAAGCGGCATTCTGGTGGACGCAAAACTCTTTATTGGGCTAACAAGTGCCCAGATAAGTCAAAGTACAAGCAAAGCACGCTGCACACTGACAGCGACAGCAAATGTCGTTGGTCGTCGGCGATCTGATTATCGGTTGAACGCGTCTTGTTTTATACATCAATGATCGCACGTTCCAGCGTTATCGTTGGTGCTTGCGAACTAGTGTACTCGCGTACTACGCGCAATCTTAATAATAATTCTTGGAATTTTACGTCCCATAACCAAGATATGATTATGGGGACGCCGTAGTGGAGAGCTCCGGAAATTTCGACCACCTGACATTTTTTAACGTGCACTGACATCGGAGAGTACTCGGGCCTCTACCATTTTGCCTCCATCGAAATGAAGCCGCCGCGGGCGGGTAATGAGCGTAATCTTAACAGAACATCCTGAGACAATGACAATCTCGAAGATTTCGAAACATTGCGGTGCTCCTTTCGCCGAGCGGTGCTAACAGTTTTTGCAGCTTAAACCTGATCACACCGAAATAAAAAAATATAAGAGCGCGTGGCAGTTAGTTGCATGAATCATTGCAGGACACTGCCACTATTCACGCTGTTGCCGCCTATAGCTTCGACTACTTGGTGATTCGTAATAGTAAACAATCAGGGAGGCCTACAAAATGAAAACAATTATATAACTAAAATAGGAAAACCGTTTCGTATCAAACATTCAGAGTGAATAGGTACATAAACACGATACAGGCGGCACCACCAATAGCTATGACATTTAAGCGTTAAGTATCGTCAAATTTCCTGTTATCGTAAGACAAAAAAATTCAGTGTCTATGGAAAATTGCATGAAATGGCTCTTTGGGGCACTCATGAGAAAAACGGACCATTTGGCATCTTCCATGTTTCTCGAATCCCCTTCGTAAAATCAAAGGTGGCTCCCAATTATTTCCGTTAATGTCATGCAAACACAATTTTGCCATTTTACTAAGCATTAAGCATAATGTTTTGTACTGTATACTCAATGCACGTCCACACAATGACATATTTGTTTGCCAAATCGCTGGGGCAGAATAATAAACTGAAGTGAAATATAAATGTGTAAACACTAGCAGAAACAAAGCAGATAGTTGAAAGTAATAAATGAGAGTGCTTATTTTGGCTACACGTTACAAAATGGAAGTGTGTTTGTAGTAGTTGCCCCAAGAGTGTTTAAAAAAGCTCTAGAAAGGCCGCTCTTCGAGCTTTCGCTGTGACTGTGCTGCGCGCTCCGCGCAGGCCTAGCGGTTTTTTTTGCGCATAAGTGAGTGGCATATAATTCTAACGTACATCCACAAGATCCATCAAATCGCTGCTGTGGGAAAGCCAAGAGATGCAAAGAAACCCCATGCTTCAGATTTCGTAACGAAGCATCACGCAGGAGAGCGGCATCAGAACCTGCGCGTTCATCGAAGCACGGGTATGGTACGCGGCGCTGGTAATTGCCCAAAAGTAAGTGTCTTGGCTCTGACACATTTAAAACAGGAAAAAAATCGGGAAAACAAAAGGCACGTGGGCAAGCGCGCGAACGTCTACGTTCGCGTGCTTGTTTCTGTCGAGACTGCGTGAGCGCCGTCATGTTGCTCTGCTC
This sequence comes from Rhipicephalus appendiculatus, assembly GCA_030522465.1. Taxonomy (NCBI): domain Eukaryota; kingdom Metazoa; phylum Arthropoda; class Arachnida; order Ixodida; family Ixodidae; genus Rhipicephalus; species Rhipicephalus appendiculatus. Next base: position 46,499 of record JALIZH010016489.1, on the reverse strand, counting down.
TAACAAAAAGGACACGAACACCTTATCGCCTGCCATTACTGGTGGTCTCTGGCGGAAAGGTAAAATTATGTCACAGCCCTTAGTTTCATTCAGGTGGTTTAGAAGCACCCGTACCGGCTTGACAAGCAGAGTTCATGCAGTCAGCAATTATTGTTTCGCACGGCAGTGTTGCGATGCAGTATCTTGTATCTTAAGATACAGGATACATTATTGAATGTATCAGAAATACAGATACAGATACTCGTCTTGTGAGACGTATCGCGCTACAAATACAAGATACCTAAAGAGTATCTAAGATAGTATCTAAGATACATGTATCTTCGATACTGCCAAGCCCTGTTCCAGACCACACATTCTCTTTCTGACATGGATGAAAACGAACGTGAACACACTCTAGCCTGGGAATGGCAACGCCGACGCAGACAACACTCGATGGCACAAATGACAATGAAGAATAAGCGCGTTCCAGACGACATTTTTACAGCGAAAGCTGTTATGAGATCACAACAACGGTTGTTTCTGCACCGTAGTTGTCCGCGTCCGCCGCCGCCGCCGCCGCCGCCGGTGTCCGTAACCAATATTGCACGAAATAAGAAAAAAACTAAATAAATAAAAAACACCTATGACTGAACGGGAATCGAACCCGGGTCTTCTGCGTGGCAGCCTAGCACTCTACCACTGAGCTACGCCACTGCTTGAAACTGCGGTGCAAACTGACCCTATGCAGGCTTCATGTCGGGTAAGGAATCGCGTTAACGTGTGTTGTTAAGCGTTTTAAAACACTAAAGTAAGAACCAGGCGTCACACGAATCGAATTGTGCAACGAGTGGGTCGTTCAATGCTCCAACCCATTACAAAAGCCTCAGGCAAAATTCATCGTCGTTAGCCACAGAATCAACAAATAGCACATAATGTGTTACAAGAGTGTAGCGGGTACCGTGCTTTTCTGAAGAATGACAATTAATGGCATAGTAGACGCTTCCCCACTACACAAAAATTATGATGATTTATGGCGTAGTGGGTACCATACAAATACAGTTGTAGTTGCCCCAAGAATGTTTAAAAAAGGCTCTAGAAAGGCCGCTCTCCCAGCTTTCGCTGTGGCTGTGCTGCGAGTTCCGCGCAGGCCTGGCGGTTTTTCTTTCTTCCATGGATGAAAACGAACGTGAACGCCAGTGTTGCCAGATGCTACCAAGAAAATAAGCGAATACTCATCACAAAACAAGCCCAAAAGAAGCGGAAACATAATGAATTTTCCCATTCTTGAAAATATATTTAATTATGATTAAAAAATTGTCACTAAGATATGAAGGACAGTTTAAAAAATCACCTAATTGTTTTGCATAGTGAAAATGTGTGCAACTATGAATGAAAGCACATATCTACTTCTTAATATTGCCTCCAGGGCAGTCTCCATTCTGTTGAAGGCACGTTTGCCAGGGCATGATTAACATTGCATGTTGATTCCGCCAACGTATATTTGACTTCAACACTCAACCATAGGCTTGCTCACAGGGGAGGGGGGTCAGGGGGGGCACAAAATCTGCCCCATACATTGACTTAGTAGGATGGGGGGGGGGCGCTGCGATGAACCTTCAGCCCCCCTTGATGGAGAACCCTACACACGTCTATACACTCAACTACTCAGTCATTGACAAACACGCCAATAGTGAAGGACAAACGTGCATTGGTGAACATGATGATCACTAAAATAACTATATTTGCTGGAAAAATGCAAATAAGCCCAAGAAAATGCAACAAGCAACTGGAAAATTCTACAAGCGACTCGGCGAAAAAAAGAAGCCCAAATCCACTATTATAAGCGGAACTGGCAACTCTGGTGAATGCGCTCTCGCCCGCAAAAGGCCATGCTGATGCAGACAACAAGCTACCCCGGAGGCGAGAGCTCGCGAAGCAGTGGCAAAGCGGCAACGCTGACAACAAGCTGCTACCCCGGGTTTGAGGGCGCGGGAAGCGGTGGCTCAACGGCAAAAACACATTGTATATACTAGGCTTGTGCGAATAGTGAATTTTAGGTTCGAAGCGAATTCGAAGCGAATAGTGATTTTGGTCGAATAATTTCGAATCGAATTCGAATAGTATATATCACATATTATAAAGAAAAATGGGCATATTTGTCATGACCTAACTAACCTGCACAATATTTTTTTTAAATTGAAACAAGGCCTGTGCAAATGTCATTTGTTTTGGCGCAAAGGAAGTGAAAACGAGTTTGAATAGTAGCAGGATTTGACTTTCGCTGGAATGTAAGTGACAACCTGTAAAATATGTTACGTTGTAAAATTTACTATACTTAGGGCATATAAGCCAGTACAGTCGAACCCCTTTATAAGAGGCACTGATATAAGAGACAGATGGGTATAACAGACACCAGTGGGCCTACAGTAAAATACGGGTTGATAAGAAAATGCATATGTGGTACCCTGCTCATAAGAGACACCTCATATAAAAGGCACTAATTGCTGCCCGGAGCATGCCTCTGAATAAAGGGGTTCAATTGTATAACAAGCTTTTAAACGTAAAAAATGATGAATCGATGTGAGGGTAATATCTTCATTTAACCTTGAAATGGGGCTTCGCGGCAGTGCGGATTTCCCCTGGATACGTGTTTTCACGGTTTAGCACCACTTCACTGCAGTGAAACCACCTTTAAAGGGGGGTTACATGCGGACTAATATGCACCTGGATAGGTGCTTTCACGGCATAGCACCCCTCCACTGCAGTGAAACCACCTTCACAGGAGTTACATGCGGGCTAATATGCATCTATTCGTTCATTTCGAATACTTCGAAATTTTCAATAATTTAAATTCGAATCGAAGCGAATTCGAATACTGTAATATTCGTTCGAATATTCGAAGCGTTCGAATATTCGCACAAGCCTAGTATATACTGTACACGCGTATTGTCACTCATTTACATGCATGAGTGGGCAATGTCACGGGTGCTTTACGGTAAGAACGATCCCGAGTGTTTCGCCCACTCGTCATGATTCACTTCGTCAAGATGTGTGGATTTCTGTGATTGTGTTTTTCACTGCATTTTACCGCAAAGCGTTACTGGCAGGATTGCGAAGGCGTGTGCATGTCCAGCGTCTGCAAAAGCCGTGTGTGGGAAAAAAGTGACCTCTTCCACTGGAACTGCCGCCAGCGCCAACAACTGCCGCAGAAACCACTCGCAGCCGCGGAGTAGGAGACGGAAAACCATGCGTCAGATGCGGAACTCCCAACTTGAAGGGAGTGCGCCCTTATCCACCACATCAGTTGGGCCTCTAGAGAAGTTGGAGGAGAGGTTGAGGAATTAGTGTCTTATCCGTTCACATGTAAAGTGTTGTCGGCACCACTTTGGTTGTACTAAAGCATATAAATAAGTAGGGATGTAAAAATATTCGAGTTTGAATTCAAATTGAATAATACCTAACCGAATTATTCGATTTGACATTCAAATAGCTTGTATTCAAGGTTTTGAATAATTCGACAAGATGAATATCTAAAACGCGACAAAGGCCAATGCGGCAACTTGGTTAGGGTGGTCTGGCTAAAACTAATGCTAATGCCGTTACAGTACACCTTTCGTCAAACCTTCACTGATATCCTGGTTCAGAAGCAAGCGCATGCTTATTTTAGGAGAGATTGTGCAATTTCCGCATGTAAAGAAAACACATGAGAAAACGGTCAAGCTCTTCACAAATTCGCTTCCGAAATGAAGGCGCAGACTTCTTGCGCAGACTTCTTGCGTATGCTGCAAGCGCTGTAAAACATCCTGCCTTTGGCGTGCGAAATCCTCGGTGATTGGCTTCACATGTGAAAATTTATTGACGCTGTGATGTCGCCACTGTCGCACTAGACCACTTGTTCAGAAACTCCCACTGTTCTGGTGCACTTAAACGCTGCTGTGAATAGATGCCGGAAGGTTTTTGGGCACGGATCACTCATGATGATCGAAGCACAACATTACTGTTGGTAGTCTTGAGGTACAATTTCTAGTCTTTCAGTAGCTGTCACTCACCGCATTACGTACTCGTGGACATGAAGAGACCTTATTTCTTGGTTTTTTCTTTCAATTTTTAGTAAATTCTTTTGTATTTGATATTTGATATTTTTGGCCACTATTTGGCACTGTTTGATTTGCACTCCATTTTGGATGAAATTTCACTATATGCGCGTCCCTTAAATAAGCACTTTTTGGCCTCTGCATTGCCTCTTTCTTTATAAGACAACAAGGGAACACCACTTAACAGCCTTAACAGCACCCGTCCAGCGCTTCACCAACCTAGCCAAGAGAAACAATTAATGTTATTATCTCATAAGAATATGCTTAGGGATCATCTGCAACTTTTTCTGCATCTTCTAGGCGTGTGCGAACAGTAAATTTTTTTGCTCGAAGTGAATTCGAAGCGAACAGTGATTTGGTAGAATAATTTCAAATCAAATTCGAAAATTATGTATCACATATTATAAAGAAAAATTAGCATATTTGTCATGACCCAACTAACCTGCATAATATTTTTGAATTGAAACAAGGTATGTGCAAATGTCATTCTTTTTGTTTCAAAGGGAAGTGGAAAGTAACTTTGAATAGTACCAGAATTTATTTTGCTTTCGGTAGAATGCAAGTGATAACCTGTAAGATACCTTAAGTCTTAAAATTTACTATACTCGGAGCATACCGTAAAATACCGAGCAAGTGCCCCCCCCTTTCGGTGAAAGAAAATCCGACAAGATTTTTGGTTAAAGATAATTCGACAAGATTTAGAGGGGAGGCCCTTTCTCGGTCACAGATCAAAATGCAAGGTGGTGGCAGAAGAGCCGCTAAGAATAAAAAATGCACACCCGTGCTTCTAATGAAATGCTTTATTAAATACGCACTCATTAGCTGTTTTTATTTGCCGTCAATGGGTGAATGAAAACAGTGGTAATGGTGGGAGGGAGAGGGGGGGCGCTTGTGCTGTCATTGATGCATATTTCAATAATAATTGTTGAGGTTTAATGTCCCAAAACTACCATATTATTATGAGAGACGCCGTAGTGGAGGGCTTTGGAAATTTCGACTGCCTGGGGCTCTTTAATGTGCACCTAAATCTAAGTAAACGGGCCTCAAGGATTTTCACCTCTATCGTAAATGTGGCCGCTGTGGCCGGAATTCGATCCCGCGACCTGCGGATCAGCAGTCGAGCACCATAACCACTAGACCACCGTGGTGGGTTGCATAGGTATTTCAAATATCTCGAAATAAGAGAGGGGGGGGGGGGGGTAGGCATTTGCTCGGATAGGTGCACTTGCTCGGGATTTTAAAATATAAGCCGGTATAACAAGCTTCTAAACTTCACAAATAATGATTCGATGTGAGCATATGTTCATTTAACCTTGAAGTGGGGCTTCGCGGCAGTGCGGATTTTTTCTGGATAGGTGTAGTCATGGTATAGCACTCCTCCACTGCAGTGAAATCACCTTTACAGGGTGTTACATGCAGACTAAATACACCTATCGTTCATTTCGAATATTTCAAAATTTCCAATAATTCGAATTCGAAGCGAATTCGAATACTGTAACATATTCACACAAGCCTAGTATTTTTGCTGCGAAGTATTAGAAATATATTTGAGAAATATTCGAACTCACGTCGCACCGAAAGTTTTGTTATTCACTCAGCACTAATATTCACTGTTACTGAAGTGATCTCTCCATCTTGATTGAGCTGGCAAGTGTCAATCTGGCAGGAATGAATGAGGACCATGCAGTTTTGAAGGGACCCACCAATGGGGTGTCATGCGCTGCAGTATGTATTAATGAAAAGACTATAAAGGCATCAGGTCTGTAGCCAGAAATTTTTTTTTTTGGGGGGGGGGGGGGGGGGGGGGGGGGGCACCTGTTGAAAACCTTGAAAACCACCTATCTCATTATTTATTCTCGGTAAAACACCAGGGGGGGGGGGGGGGCTAGGCCTCCCTCCCCCTGGCTACGGGCCTGAAAGGCATGTATAGGCATAAAGTGTTTGTGTGTGTAGTGTATGGTTTGCACTGACAACTATGACACTGTGGACTCTGCTGCTTTAGTTTCGGTTTGAAGCTAGCAAACGCTTTTGTTTTGTTCTGTTATACCTTAGGCACTATACCTATCATGAACAGAAGGTCATCTGAATTTACCACAGTGCAACGAAGTAGTAGCATGTCTGAATTAACGAGTTTAAAAGGGCCCTGGAACCAAATTTACCTGCCGAGTTCTGCATCACAATTTGTTCTTTTCATCATCCCAAGGTGAACGTAGAAAGAACTATGTAAACTAACATGTGCAAATGAAAGTTATTTGACTTACAAGTTCAAAATAAAAGTGGATGACCAAAAGCTGGCTGTGTACAGGTCTTCGAAACCCTTGAAAACTCTTCAAATTTAAAGGCGCAGTTTCAAGGCTCTACATAGAGCAAGAATTGTTTTATTTTTTAAGAACCCCTTGAATTTCTTGAGCAATACATTCTAAAATAACTAGAGCTTTTGTGACTAGCTTTCTAGAGTAGAATAGTGTCGACCTGGCAGATTCCTCATTTTAGATGGAATACGTAGGTGCGAGTCGTCTGAAATACAGGCTTTTTGCTTAGAAGTATAAACTGTTCAGTCTCGTTCTTTGGACAACTGGCAACTATTCGAATTCGCTTTGAAACAGTATCCTACCCTGAGGACTATTCACCTCGAATTCGCTTCGAACCAAAATAACACTACGTATTCGCACAAGTCTAGAAAATACCTGTTCCACCACTTGCCCCTGCATGTTGTGTAGTTCTTCTGAGGACAGAGCAAGCAATTTTTGGCTCTCTCTGACAGGAAATAGTCAATTCATTGCTGCATACACAGCATTGTTAATATTTGGCTCACATGTTCACAGGAAGATGGACTTCAGATTGGCAGTGGTTTTTAACTCTTTCGTTACCGTGGGAAAATGGGCAACTTTTCATAGGTTTTTGTTGGTATTTTTTTTGTAATAAGTAATAAAATGGTTATACTGTAATGCAATACATCAAGAGAAAGCTAAGTAAATGTACTTTTGACGTGTGTAAGTTTAAAAAACTGAACTTGGAAACTAATATGCAGAAAAAAATCGTTAAAGGTAACATTTCTTGCAAATTTGAAAGAACATTTGCAATTGTATGTTTACTACATAAAAGAAGTAAATCTGGAAAATATTCTGAAATATACAAATTGTTTAGATAGGAGACATCTACCTAACAGAAAAGCTTCACTGACCTAGCTCAACAACTGCACGAGTTACACTTGTTTACTTGTTGCCCAGTAGAAAGTGTCTTGTTCAGCCAGGTTGCACAGTTTTTTTCTTTTTATTGCACAAATTTCTCACACACAGAAGCACAGTAAATATTAGCAAAAAGGGAAAGAAATGGGCTATTGAACCATGTATATATGGACATATTGCGATCTATGGTTGCTCAAGAAAAAAATCTTAACTGGGAAAGTACAGTGTCGCAGACGGCGCCAGAACATCATTATGTATGACTTCACTACACAAAAAATATGTGGAATTGTGTAATTAAAAAAAAAAAAAGAAGGGATCATCATCTGAATCACTGCTGCTAGAAGCAGCCAAATGATTGCTTCCAGATGCAACAGAATCGCCAGAAAGGCGTCGTTCGGGACCGGCAACAAAAGCGTCTGCCATCTTCGTAAACAGACGGAGCGAACCGCACAACTGGAACCGCCGCTTAAAATCGCCGCCGCACGGGAAAAATACAAACTACGCAAAAAATGAAAGATTGGTGCCTAGAGAATACGACAGATAGCGCTGCAAGTCCATAGGAGTGCTCATATTTTAAAAATAGCTTGTGGCGTGTATGGGTCACCGGTGACCTATGACCTATGGACACGGTAACGAAGGAGTTGAACTATGTTCAATAATTGCTGCAGTGCCCCTTTAATGTAGTGCACTTTTGTTGTGTTTTTAGTGTGAAGTAATCAAGGCTGGGCATTTACAGCTTCATTGTCAGATACGCATTTAAATGTAAACATATTTTACAGAGATCTGTCTGGCTGGGTAAAAATTATACAGATAAAGCAAACTCTCCAGCCACATTTTTAATCTGTCTTTTTAATATTGAAATTAAAAACTGGGCCCTACGTTTCAAGACCCATTCAGTCTCTTCATCAGGGGGTGACTGTCCGGCCGGCTCCTAAGCTAGCGACTTTTCTCAGTGGTTGTCCCCCCTCTCCACCATATACCATATTACGTATACGACTTCCAGGGGACCACATGTATAATCTGGGCATCGTATAATCGAAACACTTAAAATATAGGCAATGATGGTCATTGTTGCCCCCCACAAAAGTGGGTACATACTGCCTGAGAAAGTCCGCGGCACGAAGCTGTGCTGTTCTAAGGAAGGTATATTAAATTATTTGAAAAAATCACAACCAAGCATTTTATTGCAGGTGTGAACAAATCTTTATTCTCAGCTTTAAAAAAAATGTGATTTTTTTTCTGTTAGTTTGCCTAGCCACCACGCATAAGCTTTGTTTCGAGAGCTGCAACATCTGGCAGCAATTCGCCGATCTTGTCGCATGCGCTGTCAAACCGCCGAATGTTGTCGACACAACACGTCCGCGTAAGTCGGAACGAACGTGCTAGCCTCTGCATCATCGTCCATCTCTTCCTTGTTGGAAGTTTGTGCATAGTCAGGATGCACAACTTCGATGATGTCATCAAGCGACACTGCACTGCGCATTGCGACTGTTGTTGGCACCAACATAGTTAGCGAAAGTTCCCCGAAGCTGCAGGCTGCCGAACTCTGGTTTGTCATCAACAGCCACTGCAGCTTCACTGGTAGAAGAGGTGTTACTTCTCTTAAAGTCGTAGTGCCTGAAGGAGTTAGCGATGGTGTCTGATGTGACCATGTCCCATGCTCTAGCAATGTAATGCATTGCATCAAACACAGATAGCTTCTTGTCTAACTGCTTGCGTTCTATGCCCGCCAGCCCATGCTGCACCATAAACTTTCAGTACTTCTCTTTCACGCACTTGATGATGCTGGCATGAAGTGGCTGCAGCTGGCTTGTGCAATTGAGGGGCAGAAATGGAACTTGCACATTTCTCAAATGCGACGTATCCGGATGGGTGGCATGGTGAATTCTCAGGCAGAAGAAGAATCTTCCTGTTCCTAGCCCCCATTGTCTAGTCCAGCTGCTGTAGATATTCAGAAAACATAGCAGCCATCATCTAGGTTTTCCGGTTGAACTTGGTACTGGCACAGCAGCCTTTTCAAATTTTTGAGGATCGTGGCTTCTCAAACTTACTACCGATCCAAGGGAAGGAAGCTTTTCTGAGCCGTCTTATTTAGTACTAAGCTATATGCTAAGATGCTAATTTCTTTGCTTACCCCGTGACAGCTCTCTCTTTTGAATGTTAAAGTCCGCTCTGGCTGCATATTATAAAATACTCTAGTTTCGTCCGCATTGAACGCATTGGGGGGGCGTGTACTGCCATATCAGTTCCGCCAGCAATGCAGCCCACTATTCAACAGTGGAGTAGCTGACAGACGCAGTCTCTCCGCAGCAGTGGCTGTGCACAACTCCATTGCATTTTTTAAAACGATCCAACCAGCCATTGGAGGCTTTAAAGTCCCCAATGCCACTGCGCAATGCAATCGTCTCTGCCTTCTCCTTCAGGATTGTACCATCCACAGCAATTGCCGACCTGCATGCCTGACGCAACTACACAACAAGGGCGTTCTCTGTGGCAGCATATTTGCCATGTTTCGTGGCCTTCCTGTTCAGGCAGAACTTCCTCGCATTGGGTAAAATGCTGTCCTTCGTGAGGATCATCTTTAGCAACGACTCGAGAATGTTGAGGTCGCTGGCAATGCCGGCCTTTGTTGCTTCATTCCGCTTCTCTGCCTCCTTGATTATATGAAGCTTTTCTTTGAGCGCCAGTGGTTTTTGGTTCTGCGACATCGTGAAATGCAGCAGTCGCAACCAAGAATTCGAAAACAAAAAGCGCATGCGACTGTGTCGGCGGCCCCCCTTAAACGTCTGTCAGCAACAGCAAGTCTGCCAGAGGCCATATGGTGGTCAGATTGGTGGCCATATGGTGGTCAGCACCTGTATTTCAAATGTAGCGGTGGATTTACGACACCACATCATCTCGCTAGCCAATCACATACACTCGCGCGTACGGCTTCGTTGTCCGACGATTTTCCCGGCATGGAAGTGGCTAAATTTTTAGGTTGCTTAAAATAGGTAACCTTATACAGAGATAAGTGATTCTGCTCCAAAAACAAATACTGCTGATATTCTCTCTCTGGTGATGCTTGACTGAATTGGCGTGCAAAAGTGGAATAATGGCTTTACTGTTTTTGCCACCAACAACGGTCACGCAAGTGCCAAATTGCTTTGTCTTGTGTCCACCAGGTGCATTATCTGCTCAGGCTGTCTTTGCCAGCCAAGGCGGACTAGACGCTCACTCCAGGGGCCACACGCCCAGGCTCATGTGCACCCTGTGCATGCGGCCATTCAAGCACAAGCGCAATCTCGCACGCCACATGGAGCTCCATGCCTACGAGGCCGCTGGACGGTCTGCCCACTACCAGGCCTAGTGGCACAGCAGACATAGAAACAACATTCCGAGTAGATGACACTACAATAAATAGAAGTGCATCATGCGTAATGAGTTTGGTGAATCAAAAGGTTTGAATGATAAGAGAATATCAACAACTGTACATAACTCACTACTGTAACATTGCTTGTTTATATGTTTGTCAATGTGGATTTATAGTAATGTGAGCGCAAGCGTACATGTGTACTTGCTTTTCTTCTTAGTACACTGTGTACTATGTGTTCACTGAATCAGTGTATGACAAAGTATCTGTGTATCAGTGTACATTTTTGCTGTGTTTTGTGAGTATTAAGTATATGTGATTACATCTTTGGTTTTCTTACAACAAAGAGGAATATGAAATGTCACTTGCATGGAGTGCACCTATGTATAAGAAATGTATTTCCTGTATTCTTAGTACTGACGCACATGTGTGCAGGCACCTGTCGAAGGGTGTAGGATGGGTCATAATTTTTTTTAGATGCAGTGAAGGTGAGGCGGGGAGGGGGTGTCACTTGACAGAAGGAACCTAAATTCCTGTTTATGAGTGTGATAGCTGTGACAGTCATCTCGGCTTGATAAGGCCATGGCCCTTCTCTCTCTTTCAGCATTGTGCAGCATTCTTCATTTTCTTGCTTCTCTTTTTGTCTTTTTGTTTTCCTACAAGGTATGTGACATTATTATAATAGAAAAATGAGTGTGCACATGTGCAAGTGGTTCTTCTCTATTTAAGTGCGTGCATCCATAACTAGGTAGCTTTGGCCGAGGGTCCAGATGTCTACTAATTTTATTGTATATTGATCTAAATAAAGCGCTTATTATCATATTGTTATCTAGTCGCTGCTCCATGTCCTTCCATGACATAACTAACTTTGTTACTAGTGCCACAA
>JALIZH010016489.1:0-30000 GCA_030522465.1 Rhipicephalus appendiculatus | reverse complement strand
CGTAGCTCACATAGACAGCTGCGGTTCTATGGAATACACATTAAATATAGATTTTCGTTGACCTCGTGATACTTGCATTTATAAAAGACAAAAAAAAAATACAAAGCAAACAAAATTTTCAAAGCGCAAGCCACTGCGGTGGTGCAGTAGTTACGGTTAATAAAGGGGAAAATAGACAACCACTTCGTGCTACAAACAGGTGGTTGTCTATTTTCCCCTTCATTAACCCTTCCGCCACCTTGCGGGATTCTGCAGAACTCATTTGCATTACTTCTGTCCATGTGCTTCGAGTTGTCGATGGATTCGCCCTCGCGCTGCCAATTGCTAGCTTCCTGGTTAGCTCAATAGGTAGACCGACCGCCCCGGATAGGCGTTGGTCCCGGGTTCGAACCCCGGACCAGAACGAATTTCTCGGCAACTAAGAAGCTTTTCTTTCTGAGAAGTCCGTATGGATTTCCTTGGGGTGGCTTCGTGCTACAAACAGGTGGTTGTTTATTTTCCCCTTTATTAACCCTTCCGCCACCTTGCGGGATTCCGCAGAACTCATTTGCAGTAGTTACGGTGCTCGACTGCTGACGCGAATGATGTGGCTTCCATCCCGGCCTCGGCGGTGGCATTTTTATGGAAACGAAATGCTTGAGGCCACTGTAAGTGCGCGAGCCTCCTTGATTTAAGTGCTTGTTAAGGAACTCAAGCGGTAGAAATTTTCGTAGTCCTTCACTACGAAGTGCCTGATAACTATACCGTGGTTCTCGGCGCGTAAAACTCCACAAATTATTATTATTAGTAGTATTGCAGAACGCTGGGCTAACTGAGCTCGAAATAACAGCGCGGTAGAAATGGAAATATTCTAGCCAGATCATACATATGTGGCGCTTTTCTTCTAAAAAAAGCCAAGTCTGCTTTAACTGAAACTGAAAAAAAAAACGCAGTTTTTTGCTACGGACAATATGGTCGGGCCAGCTCCAACATTTTTTCGCCAGTGCGCTCATGTCACCAAAATGCCTCAAATCTATATATTGCGGCTAAAATCTATGTAGGCTACTATCGTCAGTATTCCAGAGTAAAATATGTATTTGGCTTTTAGAGATTGTAACATTTCATTTGGGCTTGACTTAGCTCGTAAAAGAAGTCTAAATCGCAGCAAATGAACGATATAGCAATATTTTGCGACAACATTAACACCATGCTTGTGCTTCTGTCGGTGCCGCCTTTTGTTGCCTTGGCGTAACGACGATAACTAGACTTGTAGAGCGAGTGGTCCTACCAAGGAAAATGCGTACCATTGTGGACTGCCGGCAGCATTTTATCGTTCCTGGCATCTTGAGGGCCTTCAGCAAAATGCTCCGGTTATTTGTTTTTTGTTTGTTTGTTTGTTTTTGTTTGTAGCCTGAAAACTGTTTCAGCACTTCTTCGTCTTCTTCTTAGCTCATTTGATTTCCGCCGTTTCGGATCGCTTCTTCTTCAAGGAATAAAGCGGTGCCCAATATCTTCATTTCAGTTGTCTTCTATTTCAAATATACCGTATCGGGGTAAAAGAAGGCCATGATATGCAGCTAAAGGTTGTCGAATGAAAGCAATATGGGAAAGCTACTAGTACCCAAATGAAACAGATTGGACCCGGTCACGTTGGTTGTTTTGGTCGTGTTTATTGAAGTAGCAGTGATTTAATGGATCTGACTCGGTTTGATCCAAGCAGATAAAGGATTTCCCAGATTTTTTAAAATTCAAAACTGCCTTTTTGAGTTCACGTTACGATGAGGAATTGCACCATTCTGATTACAATTCGTTTAAAAGAGAAATATACTTTGGCACTTATACGCTCCCGTGAAATTTAGCCCTTTTCTGATATGGTTCTTTACGAAAAAAAACAAAACAAAAAAAAAAAAAGCCGGCAGATCCCACGCACTGTGGGAATCGATGTAATGCGAAGCAGCCAGGAAGGAGCAAATCATGCTTTACATAATTTGCATGCCATGTTTTACATGTTAGGACCTGTCATTTATGTTCGTCATACAGTCATGTCACTCAATACCACATTTGGTGTATATCAAGCTAACGAAACGGCCGCGAGCGCGCCATGAGCGTAGAATGCAAGTCATGTCGCTCATGTCATGTCATGATTTTCCATATTATCACTTGTCATTTATGTTCGTCATACAGTCATGTCACTCAATACCAAATTTGGTGTATCTCAAGCTAACGAAACGGCCACGAGCGCGCCATGAGCGTGGAATGCAAGTCATGTCGCTCATGACATGTCATGATTTCCATATTATCACTTGTCATTTATGTTCTTCATACAGTCACGTCACTCAATACCAAGTTTGGTGTATATCAAGCTAACGAAACGGCCGCGAGCTCGCCATGAGCGGGGCATGTAAGTCATGTCGCACATGACAAGTCATGATTTCCATATTACCACTGGTCATTTATGTTCTTCATACAGTCACGTCACTCAATACCAAATTTGGTGTATGTCAAGCTAACGAAACGGCCGTGAGCGCGCCTTGAGCGTGGCATGTAAATCATACTTTTCATGACAAATTATTCATGATTTTCATGATATGACCAGCCATTTATGTTCGTCATACGGTCATGTTATGCCATACCAAATTTGGTAGAAATCCCATTAACGATACGGCCAGGAGAGCACAAAGTCGTAGGCGGCTAGATAGATAGATAGATAGATAGATAGATAGATAGATAGATAGATAGATAGATAGATAGATAGATAGATAGATAGATAGATAGATAGATAGATACGCTCAAAGTCGCCGAAGTTCGCCAAGAAATGCTTCGCATTTAAAACGCCACATATATAGCACAAGATAGTCATCATGCTTTGGCCGAAAGGGCTGTTCGAAGCACTATCACCGTTAGAAGCAAGTAATTTTGGCAAAGCAGGATTGCTAGTACATTACAGTCTCCTTAGTAGCGTCTTCGATGTGGATTCGCTTCGCGGACAAGGAAAAAAAAATTGGGTGTGTTTCAAAGATTGGCCTCAAACATGTCAGCTCACTGGCAAGAGTGAATACATCAGAGCAACTTTGAGGTCAGAGTGGTCAAAGGAGTGAATCAAGGGTGCTCTCTGCCCGCACTTACTTATCCACTGGGGGGATGCACCCCCCCGCTGATCGGCGTACCATAGCAGCCCATATTAGTAGATGCATTTTGTTCTAAGAATATAGTGCATTGCCGGGACAAAACAAGCGGCCCGCGGACTCCTTGCTGGCGGCCCGCGCCTTCAGACAGAATAGCCTTGCGAGTTTGCTAAATATAATTCGCATAGTTTTCTCGCCTACTACGTATAATAGCTATTTGTTCAGGCAAGCTACAGAGACGGGACTGGTCTCAAGCGTTTTGTGCGTGTGCGCGAGGCACCCCATGCGCTCATGATAAGTTACAAAATCACCGTGAAACGAAAACTCCATATTTCACAATTGACGTCCAGATTTTAGTGATTCTGAAAATCAGTATCCATATGTTTTCCGAGACCTGACGTCAAATACCTTTCTGAAATGACCCATACAGGAAAGGATTTCTTTATTAGATGTGAAGCATCTTATGGCGAAGCTTAATCCGGTGGTGGTGGTGGTGGTGGTGGTGTGCCGCGTGGCCTCCCTTACTGCGCATGCGCAAACCCCTTCAAAAAAATAATAAAAAATCTACTTTCCCCTTCTCTCTCCTCTAGGCATCCCTCAACGCGGCAACCACACCCTCACTGCGCATGCGCCTCCCCTCCTCTCTCCCCTCCTGCGCTCCCCCCCCTCTCTCCTCTAGGCATCCCTGCCCGCGGCGTCCACACTCCCACTGCGCATGCGCGTCCTCCCTCTCTCTACTCTCCTACGCTCCCCCCCCTCTCTCCTCTAGGCATCCCTGCCCGCAGCGTCCACACTCCCACTGCGCATGCGCGTCCCCTGCTCTCTCTCCTCTCCTACGCTCCCCCCCTCTCTCGCCTCGCGACGCCGACGCAGGCAGCGTCTGCTAGCGAGTTTCTTGGTTGAAAAAACCGACTGCTCGCGCTGCACAATCGTTCACTGGCCACTCCGTATATATGGCAATGCATTTTGACCTGCAAGGTGGTGCCGGTGGGAGATTTCTCCTGTGCGTTGTTGAACAATAAAAGTTCGCAGCGTGCGTGTTAACTAAAAGCGGACTGCGGGTCTCTGTGTCCAGTCGGAGTCTTCTGTCTCTCATTGCCCATTAGCAGCGATTGGCATGTTCCAGTAGGAAACACCACTCCATCACTGCGTGCTTTGCGCCTCCCCAGTTTTCTCCCCTGCGCAACGCTGCGATGAGCGCCAGCGTCAACGCCGCCGCCAGTGTAAGCGTTAGCGGCCGCTGCTTCACATCTACACATGGTTCCCTTTAGCGGGAGATGGTGTAATTTTTTTCTTTCAAGAGGCAACGTTTGGTGACATTTTGATTCAAACTATCTGCCCCCCCCCCCTCTCGGAATCCACCATCTTCACTATACTTCCAGCGCTTGTGGGACTAAATTTCGTTACTGCGGCTCGCTAGTTGAGGTTTGTTGGAGGCCCGTTTTATATATCTTAATCCAGAGCGTCCTGCGTGTCAACAATGGTTACTCCTAGAGGTGTGCACGGGCTCCGGTTAGCCCGAAAGCCCGAGCCCGGCCCGGCCCGCGGGCCGGGCTCGGGTATGCGGACGTCTTCCCATCTCGGGCCCGGGCCGGGCTCGGGCTACTCATCTCGGGCATCGGGTGGGCCGGGCCAGGTGCAAAGCCCGCATCAAACCAAAAATATTGACGTTGTGCCGGAATTGTCTTCTAGCACTTTGCGATGAGCACACAGATCACCTTTCTGATTATTTATCCATGCAATCATCCTCCTGTCCTGCACCACACATACTAAACTTCTGGAAGAACAAGGAGTCTAATTATTCCAAGCTTGCTATGCTTGCGAAAAAAATATTTGCGATTCCGGCTACCAGGGCGAGCAGCGAACGGAACTTCAGTTCGACGGGATATGTGATGCAGGAGCGCCGCATTTCACTGAAGTCCGAATCACTGCACAGCTTGTTATTTTTACACAACTTGTAATCTGTGTATACACTAAGATGTGTCGTTTGCGTATGTTTAACTTTGATATGTTGAATAAAATGCCACATGATGAAAAAGTGGTATCTTGTCTCCGCAGCAAACTTTCATAGGGTCGGGCCGGACCGGGCCCGGGTTTGTGTTTTTGTACGTCGGGCCGGGCCGGACGGGCTCGAAGCCCTTTAGGGTCGGGCTCGGGCGGGCCTTCGACGCAGTCAGTGGGCCCGGGCCGGGCTCGGGCTTGAAAATTAGGCCCGTGCACAGCTCTAGTTACTCCTTCGTGGTGACACGGCTAAAATGGCAGTACAAGCAACTACGCTTTCTTTTGCAGAATATTTCTTACGGTATCATGCGCTGCACAGCCAGATACAGGACCGCCAGGGGTCCGCAGAGTTCACACCGAAGTGTCTTTTCGACTGCGAAAAGCAACTTTAGAAAAAATTCGGGATGATTTCCGGCGCAGCCAGCTCTTTTGGTCGGCGATACATCACAATACGAAAAAATTTCGGGGGGGGGGGGGGGGGGGGCTGAAGCCCCATAAGCCCCCCCCCCCCCCTGGCTACGCCCCTGATACATACATACATATGTAGATGCACGCGCGCATGGATGCCTACCCAGGTGAAAATGTGTAACTGGGAATCCAACTGGTTTCAACTGGCATTAACTGGGATCAGCTGGTCCCAGTTGCAGGCCAACTGGTTTCAGTTGGGAACCAAATGGGAACAGTTGGTCCCAGTTGCAAGTGGTCCCAGTTAGCAGCTGGTCCCAGTTACAGGTCAACTGGCCGCCAACGGGGACCGTGACCAGTTGAACTGGAAGCAGCTGGTCCCAGTTGGAAGCCATAACCAGTTAAATTGGAAGCAAGTGGTCCCAGTTGTGTCTTTAACTGGAAATGGGACCAGTTGTTCTGGTTATTATATCTTCACACTACTTAAAGAAAAAAAAATGAACTGGAATGTATATGACGTAGCATTGTTGTACTTGAACTAATGGGCTTTATCGAAAATACTGGCAAGTTTTTGCAGCGCGCGAACATAGGAAAAAGGACAGAGTAGACAGAGTTCTGTCTACCCTCTCCTTTTAGGGGCGAAGCTCCTCTTAGTCTAACCTTGTCCTGCGTCAAGCGTAACCGGCAGTATCTCGTGATAATGATGACGATGACGCTGATGACCATGAAGAATAAGCGCGTTCCAGACCACCTCTAGTTCCCGTCGTGTGCACCGAGGAAGCAGAGCGTCCCGCAGGCGGTGTGGCCATCTATGTCAAGCAGAACGCTGTAGTACAATAAGGCCGTCCACCACCGCTACAGTCACTAGAGTCATGGCATAGAGGGGCAGCTTAGGAATGGCTAGGCAGGTGGTGCCTGTCGCCCAGGTTGGCTCCATTCCGTGATCTTGCTTGGATGTGCTTGCGGGGGCTTAGTCCATCCCTCCTCCCCGCGTCCTACACCCCTCCAGAGCATGCGCGTCCCCTCCACCTCTCTAACGCTCACCCCCTTTCTCTCCTTTAGCAATCCTCTACGGAGCCATATAAGAACCCCTATCCCTCCACTTCACCGACCATAAAGCCGTTATAATGAAGGGGGACCGGAAGCCACGTCTAGCTACCATTTACGAATAAATAAAATTTCTTGTATATATACACACAGTCTTTGTCACGTCTTTGATGATGTACTGGACGAAAATTCACTGAAGATTCACGGTTTACCGATGAACCTCCAGAGCTTCGCCCACTCATCATCATTCACTCCGTGGATATGCTGTGATTTTTTTTCCTATGTTCGCGCGCTGCGAAAACTTGCCAGTATGATCAGAAACCAACTAGCCCAAGCTTCCACACTTGTAAGCTACATTTATCGAAAAGTTTTTTTCTGTCTTACCCACAGAAGGGTACCGGATCGCTAGCCTAGTAAAAGGCCGATATTAAACAGATAGGACGATGAGAAGATGAGCGTCTCATGGTTTGCGAATCAGTTTTCTTTTCTTATATTGTCGTCATCCCCTGTGCGTTGTTTTAACCTCACTGACTCGATCGAAATAATATTATAGTGGAATATTCCATTGTGCAAATGCGCAAACGCATTGCACTCAAACGTACTCTTGTTTTAACTTCAGTACATTCAACAGTATTAAGCTGTTGCCACTCTTTTTAATGTCCATCGCGCTGACAATACGCGCAGGCGAGCGGTCCCTCCTCCTCTCTACCGGGATGGCCGACAGCAGACAGTGTAGTTGCGTATCTAATCTTACGCTCAAATAGTGAATGAAACAGGAAACAATAATCAGACATAAATATCAATTGTGCTGAAATGAATTATTTAGCGCAGATTTCGCAATATTTAATGAAAGAAAAAAGCTGGATAGGACAGGCAGAAAAATTCGAAACTCAGCAACGAACAGTTTCGTACAACACATGTGGCGAGGGCTAGCTACCGAGCTATGGAAGCGCTGCGCAGTTGTGATGTTCTGGATGTGTAACGTGGAATCAGAGCGTGCGTAATTTAAATATTGTTGATTAGTGTTCGACAGATTAATCTCTGGAAGACTTTATGACCTCAGGCGATCGTCGGACGAGTGTTTTTGCCTGTGACAAGACGGATATATGGATCCATTGTGTTCGGAATGCTGCGCTGCCTGCCTTGTCCACGATGCAGTGGTTTGAAGGTAAATAATCTCAAGCAAAACTGCGATTCGGCCTAGTTGGAACATATTCATCTTGACATATTTGCGCAGGCACACGGGGACACAGAAGAGAGTTTTAGTTGCGTCCGTTTGTTTGTCTCTTCTGTGTCCCCGTGTGCCTGCGCAAATATTTCAAGATGAGTAAATAATCTCTTCTGCTTCGAGGGAGAGAATATGTGCAAGACAGAGTGTTTTGAACGTGGAGATGATGGAATGTTGCCATGTAAACAATATGCTTTAGACACGGCGCTGTGATGTGTTGGTGCTGCAAATTTTCTTGCCAGTTCTTTTGGAGCGTCATAAAAAGCGAATGTCGCGCAATGTACTTGTGTTGAACAGCATGCTAAATAACTACGAAGTATACTTAATTGCGCACACTTGTAGCTCTGTCCGAAGTGCAAGAACAGGGCACGTATTTGTCCGGCAAATAAATATCCCCAAACATGTTGCCTATGCATGAGCTTCGGCTTTACTGGCTAATGCTTTTTGTTTTTGCCGCTGAGATAAACTCGACTGTTTAAAAATCGGAATAGATCAGGGCATGATATCTACATTGTGTTTGTGACGTGAATTTTATGGGAATTCACAAGGGGATGAGAACTGAGAATAATACTGCGGTGTATCTGTGCCTTTTTACCTATGTATACATATACATTAAATGCTTATTTATTCACAAACACATTGTTGACTGTATCTGGTAGAGGGATTTGTAGAAATCTGCAATCGCATATTGAAGGGCACAATTGAGCAGGACCTCACTTATAAATCCTTCATACAAAATATCTCGCAAGTGGCGTATTCATCGGTCGAGTGATGTATTAAGAGACACCTATTAAGAGGCACAGTTTCAGTTTACAGGAGCTATACGTAATTGCACCTAGTACATACTTGTGTTTTGGTTAAGGGCAATATCGGCTTTACATAGGGTCAGATTGCACGATTTTCTTGTTGGATGTTGATGAAATTTAATTTTTGGTAGGATATTGCATTGTAAAGTAGCCATTACAGTTTCGCTAACAGTGTAAATATTGCTTTCTGATGGTCACGTACGCACGAGATCTACGAAATGTGCAAGGCGTCTGCCGCCTTTCCAAGGAAGCAATCAAGACGGTATTTAGGAGCGCGAAAACAGTACAAACTCGCCCAAATATCTGTGCTTCTAAAGCAATCAAGATCCATCACGGCCCGTGCAAAATGTGCAAAGTTTCTAATAAATGGAGTCGAGTTTCAGAGCCAAGCTTCTTCGGCTGTATGCACTGCAGGGCTCCACTGACAACTGGTCCTAATAGCAACTGGACACAACTAGGACCAGTTCAAGTGGTTTATTGTCAAATTCCCAGTGGAAACCAGTTGCCAGTGGGTCCCAACTGAGACCAGTTCAAGTGGTTTATGGTCAAATTCCCAGTGGGTACCAGTTGCCAATGGGTCCCAGTTGGAACCCGCTGGCAACTGGTCCCGACCATAAACCACTTGAACTGGTCCCAGTTGTTCCCAGTTAGAATATTGCTACGTAGCTGACATATCAAAGACGACAACGAAGAGGGCTGGTCTGTCCGCCATTCCGAAGGGTTGCGTAAGGGCATGGTAGGAGATGATCGGCGAGCGTGTCCTGGGTAGTAAGGCCGTACTTCGGGACGAGTCAGGGGACACGCTGACGGAAGGCCAAGGTTTGCAAATTCCTGCCTGACCACAGCTTGAATGAAGGCCACCGATGGCTGTGGTGGGTCAGAGGCATGCGTTGTGAAGACGGGAGGCTGAATAGGAGCAGGACAGGCAGCTTCGATTTCCCTACGAACAATGCGCGTGACGTTGTCATACGTGGGCGGCTGGCGAGCGGCTTCACACGATGAAGTTGCGGCCGTGTTGGGCAGCCGTGTGAATCGCTGAGTGATACGGCGGCTCTTGGCTTCTTCAAACCGTCGGCACTCTTTGATAATTGCGCTGATGGTGGCAACGTTGTTGTAGACGAGAAGATTAAAGGCGTCGTCTGCTATGCCTTTCAGCACATGCGATACCTTTTCAGACTCAGGCATGTGCTCGTCAACCAGGCGGCAAAAGGCGATGACGTCGTGAGTGTACGCGACGTACGACTCGGTAGATGTCTGTGCACGAGCTGCCAGTTGATTCCGCGCAGCCATCTGCCGTCCAGCGATGTTGCCAAAAAGGTCGCGTATCTTCTCTTTAAAAGTGTCCCAGCTGGTAATCTCAGCCTCGTGCGTCTCGAACCACACCCGCGGTGGGCCATCGAGGTAGAAAAGCACGTTGGCAAGCATAAGGGTCGGGTCCCACATATAGCTGGCGCTGATCCGTTCGTAAAGGTTGAGCCATTTGTCGATGTCAACGCCATCCTGACCGGAAAATACACCAGGATCACGAGCAGGAGGTAGGACTAAGTAGGTTGAAGCCACGGGAGGGGCAGGTGGGGAAGACGATGCTCCTTCGACCTGAGACATGGTCGGATCGGCGATGGTACGGCCGTTGCGGAGCTTCGCGATGGGTAAAGGGAACAACCAGCACTTCCACCACAAAGATTTTACGTAAAAATAACACGAGGCGTGGCTATTTACAGGTTGTATTTACGCTGATGCGTAGAGCATCGATCAAGATGGAGGACAGCGCACACAGCGGACAGACCAGCCCTCTTCGTTGTCGTCTTTGATATGTCAGCTACGTAGCATTAACCCCCCCGGCGGTGAAAGCGCCGTCTCGGTGCACTTCAAACATGGTCTTCAGAAGGCGGGTGGTATGACTTTAGCCTACTGACGTGCACTACGTCACTGGGCGGTGTTGCAGGCAGGGTAGTCTCAGAGACGGGAACGATCTCATAGGTGACGTCCGTTACCTGACGGACAATATGGTAGGGACCCGTGTACCGAGATAACAACTTCTCTGATAAGCCAACTCGACGAGCTGGGCACCACAGAAGAACTAGAGAACCGGGTGAGAAGCGAACGTCGACATGCCGGCTGTCGTAGAGGTTCTTCTGGGTTACTTGTGAAGCCGAGAGCCTCGAGCGGGCGATCTGACGTGCGTGGTCCGCACGAGCAGTAGCGTCGCGTGCGTATTCGCTAGGCGGGGAGGTAGTAGCCGGAAGTAGGGTGTCCAGTGGTAACGTCGGGTCACGGCCATAGAGCATATAAAAAGGTGAAAAATTGAAGGACACTTTGTACATTCCAAAGTGTGTTCGGCGAAAGCGTGTGGCCATTCCACTGATTATGCCATGTCTTTTTTCTTTTACACTCTCAATGGGATAAGACACAAACCGAATGGGTGCGTGTTTTCTTCTTCAATTTTTTACCGCGAATCGCAGCGAGACGCGAGACTCATCTTCCTCCGGCCGCATGCGTTAGTATTTTCTCGCGCTTTGCGCATCGTGCAAACGCCATCCGCGTTCCAGCTCTTAAATTGACGGACCCTTTGTAAATTGGAAAGTGTATTCCGTGAACGCCTGGGTCCATTGAGACGGCGTCCGTCAGAATGATTGCAAACTCTGGGCACAGCGACGCTACGCAAGCAAAGCGCGAGCGCTATAGAGTCCGACGCGACCGGCGTTCCGTCTGCGCATCCCGGCGGCCACCTGGCTCCGTGCCAGATCTCGGATGGACGGACGGACGGATGGACGGACGGACAGACGGATGGATGGACGGACGGATGAACAGACAGACAGACGGACGGACGCCGGACGGAGGTCGGACGGACATCCGACGGACACCGGACGGACGTGAGTATGAGACATTAAAGGCTTTCTTCTTAAAGATTACACCATCTCCCGCTAAAGGGAACGATGTGTAGATGCTCAGCAGCGGGCGCTAACGCTTACACTGGCGGCGGCGTTGACGCTGGCGCTCATCGCAGCGTTGCACAGGAGAGAAACCTGGGGGGGCGCAAAGCACGCAGTGATGGACCGGTGTTTCCTACGGGAACATCCAAATCACTGCTAATGGGCAGTGAGATACAGAAGACTCGGACTGGACACAGAGACCCGCAGTCCGCTTTTAGTTAACGCGCACGCTGCGAATTTTTTATGGTTCGACAACGCACAGGAGAAATCTCTCACCGGCACCACCTTGCAGGTCAAGATCCATTGCCATATATACGGGGTGGCCAGTGAACGGTTGTGCAGCGCGAGCAGTCGGTTTTTTCAACCAAGAAACTCGCTAGCAGACGCTGCCTGCGTCGGCGTCGCGAGGCGAGAGAGGGGGGGAGCGTAGGAGAGGGGATGGCGCGCATGCGCAGTGGGGGGTCTGGACGCCGCGGGCAGGGATGCCTAGAGGAGAGAGGGGGAGCGTAGGAGAGGAGAAAGGGGAGCGTAGGAGGGGAGAGAGGAAGGGGACGCGCATGCGCAGTGAGGGTGTGGCCTCCGCGGGGAGGGATGCCTAGAGGAGAGAGAGGTGGAGAGGAGGTTTTTTATTTTTATTTTTTTAATGGGTTGGCGCATGCGCAGTGGGGGTGTGGACGGACGGACGGACGGACACCGGACGGACAGACGGACGGACGGACACCGGACGGTCGGACGGACGGATGGACACTGGACGGACGGACGGACGGATGGACGGACACCGGACGGACGGATGGACGGACACCAGGCGGATGGACGGACGGACAGACGGACGGACGGACGGACACCGGACGGACGGACAGACACCGGACGGACGGACAGACACCGGACGGACGGACGGACGGACACCGGACGGACGGACAGACACCGGACGGACGGACAGACACCGGATGGATGGACGGACACCGGACGGATGGACGGACACCGGACGGACGTGAGCATGAGACATTAAAGGCATTCGCCTTAATAACCGGCGGTGTCATGGCGCGAAGAATTGTAGGCGAAGGTCACGTGAGGTAGCGCCAGGTCCCAGTCATGGTGGTCAGAGGAGACACATGGCGAGCATGTCCGTGAGTGTGCGATTTAGGCGCCTCGGTGAGGCCATTTGTTTGGGGATGGTAGGAAGTGGTCAACTTGTGCTGCGTCGAGGAAGAGCGTAGGAGATCGTCTATTACTCGTGACAGAAATGCGCGGCCGCGATCTGTGAGCAATTGGCGAGGAGCGCCATGGTGTAGGATAACATCGTGGAGCAAGAAGTCGGCAACGTCAGTAGCGGTGCTGGTGGGCAGCGCTCGAGTGATGGCATACCTGGTCGCATGGTCTATAGCAACGGCGACCCACTTGTTGCCAGAGTTTGACTCAGGAAAAGGGCCGAGAAGATCTACACCAACACGGAAGAAGGGTTCGGTAGGGATGGTGATCGGTTGAAGAAGTCCAGCAGGGGGTGCAGTAGGTCGCTTCCTACGCTGGCATTTATCGCAGGACACGTAACGTCGAACGGACCGGGAGAGACCGCGCCAAAAGAAGCGGCGCCGAACACGGTCGTACGTGCGCGATACGCCCAGGTGGCCAGCAGTTGGTTCGTCGTGGAGCTCATGCAGCACCGTTGAACGCAGATGTTTAGGCACGACGAGAAGGAGCTCAGGGCCATCTGGCTGGACGCTTCGACGGTATAGCGTGCCATTCAGGAGGACGAACATGCGGAGTGACGCGTCGTTAGGGGCAGATTCGAGACGGTCAATGAGTGATCGCAAGGAAGCATCACGACGTTGTTCGTCACCAATCTGAAGAAACTGAGACGTGGACATGACGCTGGGGCTAGGCTCGATGACTGATCCATCTGGTTGGTCGACAGGGTAGCGGGACAAGCAATCGGCTTCCAGATGGAGGCGTCCAGACTTGTAAACAACTGAGTAGGAGTACTCCTGAAAACGTAGCGCCCAACGGCCAAGTCGTCCAGTAGGGTCCTTCAGTGAAGAAAGCCAACACAGCGCGTGGTGATCTGTGACGACACGGAAAGGGCGGCCATACAAGTAAGGGCGGAATTTGGAAACCGCCCAAACAAGGGCAAGACACTCCCGTTCTGTTATAGAGTAATTGCGTTCAGACTTCGAAAGGAGACGACTCGCGTACGCAATTACACGATCGGTGCCCCGCTGAGTTTGGGCCAAAACTGCACCTAATGCCATGACCACTCGCGTCTGTGCGCACTTCTGTAGGAGCATCAGGGTCAAAATGTGCAAGTATAGGTGGCGTTGTTAGAGCGGTGGTCAGCTGGGAGAAGGCGTCAGCTTGGAGAGGACCCCAACAAAAGGGGACATCTTGTTTGAGAAGGTCCGTGAGTGGTCGTGCGAGTGCTGCAAAGTTTTTCACGAACCGCCGAAAGTAGGAGCACAGGCCCACGAAACTGCGAACATCTTGGACCGAGCGCAGGACCGGGAAGTTCGTTACAGCGCGCACTTTTGCCGGGTCTGGTCTTACACCGGTAGCGTCAACAAGGTGGCCCAACACAGTAATTTGACGAAGACCGAAGTGGCACTTCGAGGAATTGAGCTGCAGGCCAGCCCGTCGGAATATAGATAGAATGGTCGAAAGGCGGTCAAGGTGAGTTGCGAAGGTAGGTGAGAAGATGATCACGTCGTCCAAGTAACACAAACATGTCGACCATTTAAACCCTTGAAGCAGCGTGTCCATCATTCTCTCGAACGTTGCTGGAGCGTTGCAGAGACCGAAGGGCATGACCTTGAATTGGTAAAGGCCGTCAGGGGTAACGAAAGCGGTCTTCTCACGATCCATGTCGTCTACTGCAATTTGCCAGCAACCAGATCGGAGGTCGAGGGATGAAAAGAAAGTGGCACCATGGAGACAGTCGAGGGCGTCGTCAATGCGTGGTAGAGGGTAGACGTCTTTCTTGGTAATTTTGTTGAGGTGCCGATAATCAATGCAGAAACGCCACGAGCCGTCTTTCTTTACTAATACGACGGGGGAAGCCCAAGGGCTGGATGATGGTTCGATTATGTTTTTCGTGAGCATTTTGGCCACTTCTTTCTGAATCACTTCTCGCTCGGACGCTGACACGCGGTAAGGCCGACGGTGAATGGGAGCAGAGTCACCAGTGTTGATTCGGTGAGTAACAATCTTAGTCTGGCCCAAGGGACGATCATGGATGTCGAAAATGTCACTGTATGAGGCCAAAACTTCGAAGAGGGCGTCGGCCTCGTCAGGCGAAAGGTCTGATCCAATCATACTTGTAAAAGTAGAGTCGTCAGAACTTGGTGGCTGTGAGACCTACCTTGGTCAGGATTAGCTACGGCGACAACGCTGACGTCATCATCGGTTATGGCAGTTAGTTGAGCAAGAGACATCTTGTAGGGCAACACTTGGGGGGCCAAGTGGGGATCAAGATGGAGGACAGCGCACACAGCGGACAGACCAGCCCTCTTCGTTGTCGTCTTTGATATGTCAGTCACGTATCATTATTTTCACCTGGGATATCACACACTCGTGCACCATACAAACATGCGTGCATGCATACAATCATATATACATATACGTACGTACTGTAGGGTGAAGAGAGGCGACTCACACACACGCACACACACACACGCCCACACACACGCCCCCCACACACACACACACTTACACGCGCGCGCGCGCGCGAATGTTTTGTTAAAGGAAATGTTTTGTGAAAGACTCCCTTTTGAAAACTTCAAAGTGGAATTTCCTGGCTTGACTCGCCCTGAGCGACACGCATCTGTTGTTCGTGTTCAGAACTCGCTTTCTCCGATCTTTCCGCGTTTTGCATGTCGAAAGTTAGCAAGTGGTAGATTTCCGCTTCTATTTGCCCAGCTGTCGGTTCTCGTCGTTATTCTAGATGTCAGAGTGGTGGTAGCTAAGTTTGCTGAGTTTCTTTTACTTTGGTCTCACACGTTTTTCGTTCCTGTTCGGTGGGAAGAGGAGAATACCGCATGCAAATCGTTGTGTGAAGTACAGTTTGTAGGAACTTCTCAGCCGACAGGCACTTTGAAAACGTCTGCGTTCTTAGTCCGTATTTTATTTGTATACTTTGCGAGATGATATTCAAATTCGTGTGCTGCTAGCCAGCGTGCTATACAAGTTCGACGCATTGCGATATTCCTGGAATACAGCCTTCTGTTTTTGTGTGTACGTGTCCTACATTTTTTTTTCATCAATGTTCAGCCCAGCGCGTAAGCATTGCATCCTTTACCATATAGTTTTATTTTTGTTTTGCGTGTGTAGATATACAGTTTACTTTTTTTATTTATATTTTTTATTGGAAACAATTCTATGAATCGTCGCCCTCTAACATGCCGAATGAAAAAAACGGAAGAAAATTTATTTATATTATCGATTTCTCGTTTGGTCTGCCAGCTTGGTCTGCTATCACGTGAAGAACAAGCGAGCATATCAGGTACGGTGAACCTGCATGACGCGTGCCATGTTTAGTGTTATAATTGCAGTAAAAAAAATGGCCGTCTATCTGCGTGCTTCGCTGCAAATGTCGTCGAAAGACGACAGTCTTGTGCCGGCCGTACTACTATGTTTTGCCTTGCCTGAGACAGCCTAAAAAACACTAGGGTCTTTAGAATTGCGTACCTATGTATTTTCTAATAAAGAACACACGTCCTGACTTACATATTAATGTTGTGCCTCAGGAATGCGTAGTATTTGCTTTTTGATCGAATATATTCACAAATATGAACGCGAACACCAGTTCAAGATGGCTGGGCGTTCAGAAAGAAGTTAAACTTTGGCCGAGAAGCTGAATCGGGTTACCGACAGACAAACAGACAGGACAGACATACAGACCAAAATTTTTGCGTTTAATTATCCCAAGAAAGACTATCGTCTTTAAAAAAAACTGGAACTAACTTTTTCATTTTTAAAAAGCCGGAATGTTAATTAGCATTATTGTAGCTAAGCGCTTGGAAAAGTCAAGTGATAAAGAATACGAGACCGCTTGCTCAGACAATTATATAACGGTCGAAAAGTAAGGCAGAAAGGCTTCGCTATCAGAGAGGAACGCTGTGCTGAAGAAGAGCTCGTTGGCTATCCGCGAGGAGCAGATTTGAATGCCTCGTCGTGTGCACGCTTTCGTGTGTAGAACTTAAAGAACGAAACAATACAAAAAAAAAAAAAAACGCCAGGCCTGCGTGGAACGCGCAGCACAGTCACAGCGAAAGCTGGAAGAGCGGCCTTTCTAGAGCCTTTTTTAAATACTCTTGGGGCAACTGCTACAAGCACACTTGCATGGTACCTACCCACTACGCCATAAATCATCATAATTTTTGTGTAGTGGGGAAGCGTCCACAATGCCATTATTCGTCATTTTTTTCGGGAAAAGCGCGATACCCGCTATGCACTTGTAACGCATTATGTGCACTTTGTTGATGCTGTGGCTGACGACGATGAAAAATTATGCCTGATGCTTTAGTAATGGGTTGGAGCATTGAACGACCCACTCGTTACGCAATTCGCATTGTGTGATGCCTGGTTGTTACTTTGCTGTTCTAAAACGCTTTACAATACGTGTCAACGCGATTCCTTACCCGACGTGAAGCCTGCGTAGGGTCACTTTGCAAAGCATGTTCAAGCACCGGCGTAGCTCAGTGGTAGAGTGCTGGGCTGCTACGCAGAGGGCCCGGGTTCGATTCCCATTCCGTCGTTGGTATTTTTAGGGGCGAAGCTCCTAAGGGTGCGGGTCTGTCCCTCCTCTGTAGTTGTCGTAGTAGGTAGGTAGATAGCCACGTATAGTGGAATGTACTCCCACTCCACGTGATAAAGATCACGATGACGCAGTATAGTGGAATGTACCCACTATACGTGATAACGATGACGATGACATCATTCACTTCATGGATATGGCGTGACGAAGCGAAGCTCCTTAGGGTGTGGGTCTGTCCCCCCCTGTAGTAGTAGGTAGGTAGGTAGGTAGCCACGTAGTGGAATGTACCCACTCCACGTGATAAAGATGACGATGAAGCAGTATAGTGGAATGTACCCACTACACGTGATAACGATGAAGTAAAAGCGCGTTCCGGTATAGTGGAATGTACCCACTACACGTGATAAAGATGATGATGACGCAGTATAGTGGAATGTACCCACTACACGTCATAACAATGAAGTATAAGCGCGTTCCAGTATAGTGGAATATACCCACTACACGTGATAACGATGACGATGACGCTGATGACCATGAAGTATAAGCGCGTTCCAGACCACACATTCTCTTTCTGCCATGGATGAAAACGATCGAGCTTCGCCCACTCATCATCATTCTCACCTTCGTGGATATGGCGTGAATTTTTTTATTTAAGCTTTTTTTTATTTCGCGCGATAGTGGTTACGGAGACCGGCGGCGGCGGCGGACAAGTACGGCGCAAAAACGGCCCTTGTTGTGATCTCGTAACAGCTGTCGCTGTAAAACAATCGACAGAGGAGATAAAGACAACGAAATGGCTGTTTTTCTTGACGTCATAAATGCTTTGCATGAAGCAACGCGTTCAGTCGGCACATTCATGACGGTCGCAGTAGCTAACGTTTATTACGTTTCGAGTACGACTGTGGGATACGAACACGTTAACTCAAGTAGCCGTAATCCGTACATGACCGCAGTTAGTACTCGATTGTCAGCCAACCGTTGTTGAGGTCGAAATCTGATCGAGGTGAAAGCACAACCTTCACCCCGGAGGTACTGATGAATTTACCTCTATCATACCTGAAAGTTTGTTGTCGTATGCCGGGGCTGGAAACTTCGTTGCATAAAGACCCTATATAGGCGTTATTTCGGGAAGGAAGCGCGTTAACGTGTGTGATATAGCGCGGTAGAAGAGTAAAATAACAACTAAGCGTCAGACAATGCAGATTCTGTAACCAGGCGTCACACAATACGAATTGCGTAACGAGTGGGTCGTTCAATGCTTCCAAGCCATTACAAAGGGTTCAGCCAAAATTCATCATCGTCATTAGTCACTGAATCAACAAAGTGCACATAATGCCTTGCAAATGGGTAGCGGGTACCTCGCTTCTCCGCAGAACGACGAATAATGGCGTAGTGGGTGCTTCCCAACCTGACAAAAATGATGATTTATGGCGTAGGGTGTACCTTGCAAGCGTACTTGTATTAGAAGCCCCGAGAGAGTTACCACTGGTTCTAGAAATGCCGCTCTTCCAGCTTTCGCTCTGACTTTCGCTGTGACCGCGCCGGCCTGGCGTTTTTTAAATGAGTGCATGAAGGTTGTTACCTTGCACTTATCGATATATACACCTCGTGCTTTCCATATTAACGTTACTTCTGATCAGAATTAGTGCAGCCTGTAGCATACAAGAAGCAGTCATTTTTTAAATCCATTTCTTGCGCACATGTTTTCCCTAGTAGCGCACTATGTTGCTGTAATATCGCTGGCATGTCATCTTCCAACATTGGCTGAACGCTGCTAACGTCCTTCTGGAATCACGTTAGAGCAATGTTGATGACAGATGTCGCATAAATGTCAAGGAAACGTTTAGCCACATTTTTTTTATCAATCAGGCAACATTGACCGCATATTGTGTGCATGTTGCCAATGCGTTCACAGGAATTTCAGGGGCGTCTGCAGATGCACTACGGAGTTTTATCCTCGTGCTGCGTTATAGTGGCCATACGCTGTCTTGCACATTTCGCTAAGGGTATTAATTGGACGCTTTCATAGTAGTCTGCTATGAAAGCATCCAATTAATACTCTTGGCCTTTCACTTTTTTCATTCACCTTATTAGGAACACAAGTACTACATCAGCGATTCACATGAAGTTCTCTGTGCTTTGGCATCGGTATTTGGCCGATGGGCAACTGGAGAAAAGAATGCTTTAGTCTCCAGTTGATGTGACTCGCAGCATTTTCTCCACTGCATAGAGTTGGTGGTCACACGTGCAAACGAATGCAACTGCGAGAAAAAAAGTTCAACTTTATTAAACAAAGCGCTTTCATCAAGACAGCCCCAAAGGAATAGAGAAATGGGGCAGAGCTTAGACTGTTCTCATGAGTGCAAAGCTTATGTTTAGGTATGTAAGAACATTACAGCCTGGTGCTGCTTCGAAGAACGTGGCTTTACTTCAAGCACTCCCTGACTGCATGGCCTGTGAAGAGGACTGCGCACTGCAAGAGAGATGAGGCAGCGGTAAAAAACTAATGTGGATACAGTTTGTAGTTGTTTACTCTGCTCATAAAAAAAAAGATAAAAATTGTAAGCATCGACAAGTGATGAACTACAGCTCTCCAATTTGGCCATACATTTGAAAAGGATGTACTGGCTCTTAGATGCCTTTGGGGAACTTCTTTCGCACGTTACTTTATAGCAACCTATGCCAAATATCACACTGCAAGTGGGTAAATAAAGGTGCGGTACGCATATCAACGTACCCAGTCGACTATTTGCTTCTTGCCAACCAACGCTAAACTCCACTTAATGAGCCACCATCTCGACACCAGAGCCCAGATATTAGGCTTTATGATACTCAGGCACACAGTTTATAACAAAAATTGAGAAACTGAAAACATACCTCTTCCTTACTCGGAATGGAGCATATCATAGCCAGTCTGCCACACAGGTCTGCACACATGTATCCGTTACAACTAGAGTGTTCTTCCACACAGCACCTAGAAAATGTTAAATATAAAAAAGGCTGGTAAAAAATTTCTAAAACTGCACAACATTTCGTACTATTTACCTAAGCTAGCATTGTGCTTGCTGCTTCACCTTTATTGCCAAGTTAAATCAGTGCGCTACTCAAAGATTACCATGTTGCACCAATGCCCGCAGCACTTAGAGCTGCTTTTTGCAAAGGGAAATGATTGGCTTGTGTACCATAGTAGTGCCAGATGAACTTGTTCTCGAGTAATTAGCGCATAGGTGTGTTGCACATTATCATTGCTTGTGCAACATCAGAAGTAGGACAACAGACAGCAGTGAGACTGACAAGCTTATTTCAGTTTGTCCCCACATTCCTCACAATTGCACTGTGCCAAGAATAGGGTATAACAGACACAACAGTGCCATTCATGCCATTCAGGAACAATATCTGTTCCTTTTGAACACTGTACACGTTTTAAACATTTTCTTGTATTACCCCCCCTTACGCAATGCCTATAGGGGCCTGTAAGGTACTTTTAAATAAATAAATAATGTACAATTGAAACTCGATTTAGGAAGTGATGCCTACACCCGAATTATTTCCTTTAATCGACGAATTCGTGAGCTCTGAAAGAAATTTTTTGGTCCTTATAAGTCTAATATTGTGACGTAGTCACACTCAAAAGCTACCACGGCATTGTCTTTGTTGCTAACCCAGGCATGCGCGTTTGAAAAGTCCACAAGGACAGCCCAGACATGCAACCTCTCATGTCCAGGTGATACAGATCAGGCATGCAGTCACGTCAAGACAGCTACTGTCATACAAAGACAATGAGAACAATAGCAGTGATTGTGCAAGCAGGTTGGCAAGTGAGAAAATTGCGAGGAGACTATCAATGCTGTCGTTTGCATAAATGAGACATAAGGGAGACATTTTGCAGGGACAATAAAGCATCACTGCCCTTAGTAGTAAGAACACAACGAAATGATGAGCCGGTTATTTCATGCTTTGGCACATCAAACAGCCTCGCCAAAATTGTCGTGACTAGGGCTGATATAAGTTTCAGCTCAAAAGCATTCTAGCGTACCCTAAAAAAAGTCTGTGCTAAAATTACAACGAATGCAACACATTTTTATTTTTTTTTCAGGGAAAGCTTCATTAGATGGAGTTTGCAGCCAAGTTAGCTTCATTAAATCGGGTTCACAATAACATTGAACCCTATGGGTAACTGGAGGGGAATGGAAATTTTTTCATTAAATCGGCTTTTCTTAGAGTTTTAACTGTATTATGAACAGCCTTCAACTTGCAGCATACAAACGTCAACGTACCAATTGCAACTTCCAGCAGTCTCAATGCACAAAATGATTTCTTCCCCATCCTACCAGTGAAAGAATACTGTTGCGCCAATTCATCAGCCATGACTCGCCGCATTACATGCCGGACACAATCTTTTGCCGAATACCCACCAATTGTTGACAGGTAGGACACCTATAGTAGAAAAAAAGAATAAATAGTTCCACCAGATCCTCCACAACTTTTTACAAGCAAACAACACAAACCAATACAGTCTGCCTCAATGCTTAAGTGCATATGTCAACAGAGAGTTTTAGTGCCAGAGGGCTTCAAGAGGCTTGCGAACACACTCTTTTGCATTCCTTTCTACTGCCAGCCGAACCCAAGAAGAATGCAAAGGAACACAATGGCTTGCATACGCAAGCCGCACTAAAACTCTTTAATGAATCACATTATCAATATAATAAGCTTTGATTGTCATGCATAATTTTTCATGAAGCTGCCTAGAGTGCTACTTCGTAATATCACTTTTCATAATGTCAATCCATAATTTTCCTGACCCACTGAATAATGTCATGTCACCACTGCATGATAACATAATGCTGCTCTGAAGTAGTTA
Organism: Rhipicephalus appendiculatus; assembly: GCA_030522465.1. Lineage (NCBI taxonomy): Eukaryota > Metazoa > Arthropoda > Arachnida > Ixodida > Ixodidae > Rhipicephalus > Rhipicephalus appendiculatus. Next base: position 7,872 of record JALIZH010016489.1, on the reverse strand, counting down.
CAGCTGAATATGACTATACAACATTTGGATGAATTGAATTAGTTTTTATATCTAACTATATTTGATCATGTCAATGCTTTAACATCAATGCACAGGACACTGAGGCTACATCATTAATAATGTGTTTAACATTATTAAGGTTAAACACATTATTAATGTGTTTAATAATGTGTTTAACAAAGCAAACGAGCCCTTAAGTTCACACTTCTTTCCTTCGTTCATAGCGAGGGTCTCGTTCTGGCAGACTTGTTGCCTTCAGGTGGTATGCGAAGGATTATTGGTCAGCTGCCAGCTCGTAATAAGATCACGTGCTACGTGACGCCTACAGGCAAAAAGAGTGTTCCACACTCGCCGTAATGGCAACAGGCGGCGCTGACTGACGCTCCCGCGTTTAAATGCACATATATACCCTATAAAGTGGACGGAGGGATGACCGCCACCGTAGCTCAGTGGTAGAGCATCGGACGCGTTATTCGAAGGTCGCAGGTTCGGATCCTGCCGGTGGCAAGTTATCTTTTCGTCCACTTTTCTTTCTTCACATTTACGTTACAATTACTTCTAATAACGTCCCCTATACTTTCCTTGGCATCATTGTCTGTTAGTTCTCATTAATTCACCGTAAGTAGAGTGAAGAAAGCGCGTCCCGGTACATTATGATGATAATTGTTTCTTGGCACTGTACCCGCCATAGTTTCTACGGGCGGCTTAACAGCTACGGCGTTAAAACGTCAATACACCTCGCAGGACCTGGTTGAAGGAGCAGCATAAGCATCTGGTCGGTGACTGGCTAGCACGAAATCGATCCCCAGAATCAGTGAGATCAGTCGGATTTTTCTTTACGTTTTTTCGACATCTGGCCACTCTCCATTAGAACACTATATAATAAGGCTATCTGTGTCGCAAACATCTGTAAGAGTTTCTTTTTTTTAATTAGTGCATGAAGGCTGTTACCTTGCACTTATCAGTACGTGCACGTGGTGTTTTTCATATTAACGTTACTTCAGACAGGAATTAGAGCAATTGGCATAGAAGCAGCCATTTCATAAAAATCCATTTCCTGCACATGTTTTTTTTTTTGTTGGATGCGTTCGGAGATAAGGAATTGCGAACAGATAATGTAATCCGAATTGACTTTTGGGTAGGTTTCAAAAGCAGCTTGGATCATGAATATTTCTAAATGAAGTGGGCCTTGATCCCCGTTTTGTGGAAAAAAAAAGTTACTATCTTCGACCTACGTAACGTATAAAGCAGCTCCATGCAGATGCTGTTTCTTATAATTTTAACTCTTTTCGGCATGATTAGCCGGCGATAATAACGGTACTGATGAACTCCTGCCACGAGCTCTGCATTCGCCAGTGTACATCAACTGCAGTGTTCTTTTGCACGTAGCGATTTATAAGATACGATTTGTTCATGTGGGACGTCACGCAGGAGCATCAGGAATACACCTATGTTTGCAAGCGCTCTGGCGAACCCGCACAAACTAGTGAGCGTATCGCATCTAAACATCGACTAGTAAACACCATAAGGACATTTGAATGCAACATCGATAGCTCACGAGAACTCCAGTGCTGGCATAACGAGGATGTTATCGCTTGGGCGTAGCAGTTGGGCAGCGGAGGCATTGTTGCCGCTCCATTGATTCCAGTTCTTAGAGGAGTAAAAGCAAATGGCACGATTTCAACAATATCATTTTGTTTGCTGCAGTTAGAGGGTATCTGCTTCACGTTAACAATGATAACTCCGGCGAGTTGGGAAATGGCTGGCTGTCAATATTTCTGAGATAAAGCTCACGAGGGGCCGCTTGAGGTTCGCGGTATGGTCATTGAAAAAGACCGTGGCGCGCGACGCCGTATAGTGTCTGCGACAGCCGCAGTTCGACGCAGAGCGCCAGGGGGTGTTGCACTGCTGTGGACGCTCGTTTATGCAGCCAACCTTGGGCAGATAAGAACGTGCAGATTTTTCTCCAGTGGTGAGTGTGTTGTGGTTGAAGGGGACGATTGCAAAATTTCTCTTATTTGATGTGTCGCTGTTGTGCAGCTAAGGAACAGTTACCCTTTGGCTCGTGCGTTTCCGTATTGTGGAACTTAGGAATCCGTCAGAGACAGATCGTGAACAACTCGTTTTTATTTGAATTCGATGGTATCTGCAGTTCTTGCACCGTGCCAATTGCATAATAAAACTTAAGGCAGCTCTGTGACAGTACGTTTAATTTGTATACATAGTTATGGAAGTTTATTCACTGTAGAAGTTGGGCAGTGTTTTCTCATATCTCGCCATTTCATTTCTATGCGCAGGGAAAAACATGGCCGAATATTCAGGAGTACAACTCTGTTTACTTGCACTCTGCTGCCTTGAACAAATGCGGAGCCAGCAATTTCCTCCGAAATTATTCCAGGCGTCCACACTCCTGGAATACTGGATAAGCTCATACGATGAAGTCGTCTTTCTCGCGTGCACGAAGAATCAAAGTCATATAGGACACCCGCTGCTGGCAGTTTTGCGGAAACCATATTCCATTTGGTCTGTACATAGGTACAACTTTTCGATACTAATTGAAAGGAATACGGCTCTTAATGTCCGAACAGTTGTTTTTATGCTAAGTCCGCCTAATGGCGAAGGCGTCTGCGCTCGATCTTTGGAACACATACTTCAGTATTACACATACATGACAGACTGGATCATTCTTCCAGCGAGCGATGTCATAGGGAAGCCAAAGATACATGTTTCAAATGGCTAAAGAATATCTAAATTGCTCGCGAACTCCTCTTACGAAACAGCACCGGCATGCTGGGAAATTGTGTCTTTCACTGGGTGGAGCAACTGTAGTGCACCGACAGTTTGGGGAATACGACAGTGGTAGAGCACTTTCATTAATATCAGCAATAAGAGGACAAACCATGGTCTTTTTCTGCGGTTCTCCTGAAAGCGTCATGGATGCTACCGGTGCTTATTCCAAATGCGACAAGCGACACTTCTTGTATCTTTTTGAAGTCTTGTATAGTCTAAATGTTACGTTAAAATTCAAGATGGGCCCAGACTCGCTTTCCGGATATTTTAAATTTGTGGAAGGTGAGGCTGACATCATGATGCCGCAGGTTGCAGCAAGTGATCATTCTGTACAGTATGTCTTATATCCGCGTCCAATAGCTTACTCGTTCGAAACATTTTACGTGAGAAAGGATCACTATCGAGCTAAGGTGTCGTCTCTCGAACTCTTGTACTCTTCATATTTGGGCATTGTCCTTGTGCTTCTTTGCATGATCTTCGCTACACTCGGCTTAAGTATATCGGATTACATTTGTCTGGGCCGAGTGCAAATCGAGGCATTGATGGACTCTGGAATGTTCTTGATCGCATCTTTTCTTGCAACCTCCTCGCCCATTCCTTCGTTGATTTCTAGACATCGTCCTGGGATGTTTACGCCAGTGCGTCTGATAATCCTTAGTGTATGGGCGCTTGGGAATTTTGCCGTTTTCTGTTTACTTTCGCAGCGAAATTACGTCACGTATGAGTGTGAAGCATGCGCCCAATCCGGTGGACACGATAGAGGAGCTGGAAACGGCCCTCGATAACGCAGAAATTCTTCCGTGCGTGTTACGTCGTAGTAGTATTTTGGACGAGGCCTTTGGCAGGACGTTTCTTACCAGCCAGAGCAGATTATATAGAAAGCTGCAAGATGCTATTATAAAGAAGAACATTCACCTGGATTTTGAGGACGTCAATGAGTGCTTTCAATGCGCCAGTAATGTAGGTTTCGCATGTTTTCTTGTAGAGTTAGAAGCATGTGCACTTAATCCGCATCAGAAGTACGTGCGGTCGCGTGAAGCACTTAACCCGGTATTCATAACTACTCCTGTTCGAAAGAACTTTCGTCTCGCCGGGGCCTATGATCAACTCACGCAAAGGATATCTGAAACGGGCCTGGCATCTCCTCACAACTCGATATGCAAAGAAAACTTACATGATGTGTTGCATCAAAGTGAAAATGAAATTAACGAGGAAGTTTTACAAGTGTCGGAAGTTTTGGACTTTTTCCGCTTTTTCTTGTTTTCCAATTGCATTCTCGTTGTTTGCATTCTCTCTTGAACTGTTGCTCGGTTGCCGTTGGTAACTTTGAGTTGGCCTCATTAGACTACAAAAGAAAAAGCTTCTTCGAATCATCACACTCTGGGTGATATGAGACGTCCGGAAACGCTTCTGAGAATCATAATAGAAAGTATGGCCACTTCCTATGCTTTCTCTTGTAGGTATAATCTTAGCAAGTGCGAAATTTCATGTTAAAGCCACGGAGGTATCTATCTATCTATCTATCTATCTATCTATCTATCTATCTATCTATCTATCTATCTATCTATCTATCTATCTATCTATCTATCTATCTATCTATCTATCTATCTATCTATCTATCTATCCATCCATCCATCCATCCATCCATCCATCCATCCATCCATCCATCCATCCATCCATCCATCCATCCATCCATCCATCGATCCATCGATCCATCCGATCCATCCGATCCATCCATCCATCCATCCATCCATCCATCCATCCATCCATCCATCCATCCATCCATCTATCCATCCACCGTCTACGTCTCTGTGCTTACTCGGTGCCTATTTTGGTGCATTTCAAAAATTATCGTTGGAGGGCACAAGTGTTAGACGAGCATGATTGACAGGCCGTGACATGAATAGCGTTACGAACCGGAAAACTTTTCTTCCAGTCGCGTGGGGCACATATCGTATACAGCGGGCCATATTATACAGGGTGTGCGCCACTGGTGACTGGCAATCTTTATCAACCCAGGGAAAGGCGAGAACAGAAAGCGGAAATTTAAACGCGAGATTGTTGAGGAACCCTCGTTGCTGAAAATCTGGCGTTGGAATCGTCGGGGTTATTAAAGAGTGTAAACAAATACCGGAAGCAGGGGCGTAGCCAGAAATTTTTTTCGGGGGGGGGGGGGGGGGCACCTCCTTGATTTCGGAGGGGGGCACCTCCTTGAAGTGGCCATTTTTCGCTATGTATGCCATGGCGAAAAAAATTTTCGAGGGGGGAGGGGGGCACGTGCCCGGTGTGCCACCCCCTGGCTACGCCACTGACCGGAAGGATCTAAATGGTAAAATACCGGAAGGATCTAAATACCGGAAGGGTCTAAACGGTAATCACTGCACTTGAACATCGCATACCCACAGATGCCAATGCGCCAATTTTTATACGACCGCGACGTTACGGCGATCGCGAAGGGGCAGTTATTGCCAAACAAGTGCAGGAAATGCTGGCCGCTAACGTAATTAGCCCATATTCTGGTGCCTGGGCCACACCCACAGTCATTGTTGGGGAAAAATAATGGGAGCCTCAGGTTTTGTGTCGATTATCAGGAGTTACACAAGCACACCATTTCCGATGCACACCTACTTCCCCGCATCAGCGAAGCAGTCGAGACTGCTCGACACTCTAGATATTTTCATCACATGATCTTGGTGTGGGGTATTGGCAAATTAACATCGTTGAAGAAGACAAGTGCAAAACAGGGTTCCCGAGACCTAAAGGTGTCCACGAATTAAACCGCATGCCTTTTGGTTTGTGGACAACACCAAGTACAATCTGTTTCACACTTAGGGGAAACCTCGGAGCGCGTGGCATCGGGATGCGGCCAGCACTGCAGTCGCGCGCCGGCAGCAGCTCACGCATGTGCAGACGCAAGAGGAGAGTGGTGTTGAACCGCATCTTCTTTATGGCGGTTCAACATCAGCTGTATGCAGCGGTCGCACCACCTGTCGTGCATGCCGCTCCGTAGAGGATTCCTAGAGGAAAGAACGGGGGGGGGGGACCATAGGAGAGGGGGAGGAGAGGCGCATGCGCTAAGGGACGCGGGAGCCGCTCCGTGGAGCAGAGGATTCCTAGAGGAGAGAGGGGGAGAGGACGCGCATGCGCTGTGGGGACGTGGGAGCCGCTGCATAGAGTAGAGCATTCCTAGAGGAGAGAAGGGGAGAGGACGCGCATGCGCTGTGGGGATGTGGAACGCGGGCGCCGCTCCGTAGAGTAGAGGATTCCTAGAGTAGAGAAAGGTGGTGAGCGTAGGAGAGGAGAGATAGGGGGGAGGGGACGCGCATGCTCTGTGGGGTGTGTGGGACCGCTCCGTAGAGCAGAGGATTTCTAGAGGTGAGAAAGGGGTTGAGCGTAGGAGATGAGAGAGGGGGGGAGGTCTCGCGCATGCGCTGAAGGGGTGTAGGACGCGGGACGTGTGCGCCGCTCCGTGGGTAGAGGATTCCTATAGGAGAGAAAGGGGGGTGAGCGTAGGAGAGGAGAGAGAGGGGGGTAGGGGACGCGCATGCGCTGTGGGGTTGTGGGACGCGGGAAGGAGGGATGGACTAAGCCCCCGCAAGCACATGCAAGCAAGATCAAGGAATGGAGTCAACCTGGGCGACAGACACCACCTGCCTCGCCATTGCTAAGCAGCCCCTTTATGCTCTCGGCCACGACTCTGGTGACTGTATTCGTGGTTGACGGCCTTATTGTACTACAGTGTTCCGGTTCGCATAGTGGGTGCTTCCCTACTTCATGAAAGTGGCCGGACGCGGGACGCCGGACGCCGGACGCGGGACGGACATAGCCCCAGGTATAAGATGCTTCGCATCTAAAAGAAATTCCCCATCTCCCGCTAAAGGGAACCATGCGTGGATGCGAAGCAGCGGAGAGATAAATAACTTGAGCGGGAGGAACGTCGCCGCTCTCATTTCACGGCAGTGATCCGGGTGCTCATCGCGGCGCTGCACAGGAGAGAGAATAAGGCGCGCGCGCTCCGTCATTTTCATACCGCGGAACTACCGTGGCGCCCCCCAGCGGAGTATGCAGCTGTCACACCACCTGTCGTGCCCGCCGCTGTGTAGAGGATTCCTAGAGGAAAGGATGGGGGGGGATCGTAGGAGAGTAGAGAGAGGGGGAGGGGACGTGCATGCGCTGTGGGGGGTGTGGGACGCGGGAGAAGCTCCATAGAGTAGAGGATTCCCTAGAGGAGAGAGGGGCAGAGGACGCGGATGCGCTGTGGCGATGTGGGACGCGGGCGCCGCTCCGTAGAGTAGAGGATTCCTAGAGTAGAGGAAGGGGGGTGAGCGTAGGAGAGCATAGGGGAGGGCCGCGCTGTGGGACGCGGGGGGCCGCTCCGTAGAGTAGAAGATTCCTAGAGGGGAGAGAAAGGGGGGTGAGCGTAGGAGAGAGAGGGGGGAGGGGACGCGAATACGCTGTGGTGGTGTGGGACGCGGGAAGGAGGGACGGACTAAACCCCCTCCAAACACATGCAAGCAAGATGAAGGGATGGGGTCAACCTGGGCGACAGACACCACCTGCCTAGCCATTGCTAAGCAGCCTCTCTGTGCTCTCGGCCATGACTCAAGGAATGGGGTCAACCTGGGTGACAGACGCCACCTGCCTAGCCATTGCTAAGCAGCCTCTCTGTGCTCTCGGCCATGACTCTGATGACTGTGCTAGGGTTGACGGCCTTCATATTACTACAGTGTTCTGGTTCGCATAATGGGTGCTTCCCTACTTCATGAAAGTGGCCGGACGCGGGACGGGGGGACGGGGGACGGGGGACGCGGGACGCCGGACGGACATAGCCCCGAGCATAAGATGCTTCGCATCTAAAAAATCACAGCATATCCACGGAGTGAATGATGATGAGTGGGCGAAGCTCTGGAGGTTCATCGGTAAACCGTGAATCTTCCGTGAATTTTCGTCCAGTACATCATCAAAGACGTGACAAACACTGTCTGTATATATACAAGAAATTTTATTTATTCGTAAATAATAGCTAGACGTATTCCGATCCCCCCTTCATTATAACGGCTTTATGGTCGGTGAAGTGGAGGG
>JALIZH010016488.1:22500-32122 GCA_030522465.1 Rhipicephalus appendiculatus | reverse complement strand
TTAAACTCCAGATATTATGATCATTTATCGATCTGCCTGAGAGGTCGAGGCTGAAGAGGGCTCTTTTCCTTGAGCACATTTGTGAATTCATATGCAGGCACAAACGACGCATAGCCCGTTCCACAACGCAGAGGAATGCTCGCAGCTCGTTGCAAGAGCGTCGCTTCTCGTGCGGTGGTCCAACGACACATATCAATCAACTTTTCTAACGCACACGCACGCACACACACACACCCCGCACTCAATGCTACCTGGACTTTGCAATAAAAAATAGCGCGGCTCTTTCACTAGTGATTTCATTTGCGCAGGTAGTTAAATGCACATAGAAAAATTTCGGAAATTCGTGCGGTGTCATTAACTTGTATAGAAGCGCTATAATTAGTGTCGAAGGTCCGCCAACTTAGTGAGCACCTGCATCGTACTCTGAGTCTTCTATCCGAGTGCTTTAAACGTCATCTAGGAAAGTAAAAAGAAAAAAAAGTCAGCTGTACGATGGCGCTATTCTTTCCGCGGGTGTTTAGTTTCCTTTTGCCTCAGTGCACTCAGGTACGAAAGCAAGTTCGGCGTTCCTCTAGGTATTCGCACTTCGGCTGCATTCACGATTAGTACACTATCTCTTAACACAAAACGGGGCTCGAAATGTAGCTCGCATACTGCGCAGTCCACGTCCAGTGGCTTGTTCAACCTCCGCAGGTCTCTCCACTGAAGCAATTCGTGGCTCTTCATCTGCAGGGTGATTGAAAAGAGCCAATTTGAAAACCTGAGCCAGTGTTCATAAGAATGTCTTACGATGAAAATGTTCGTAAAGAATATTTTCCAATCTTGCTGCTCGACATATCATTTGCGATGCCATCCCGCAGTGGCAAAAAGCAATTACGAAAGGGAAGTTTTCCGCATCTGTTCAGTCCACGCGCAATAAGTCTTGCATCCTGGCACGTAGTAATGATGCAGCCGTCGCTTCGGAGGCATAGCAGGAGCTGCGCGGATTAAGATAGATTTTTCCAACGCGAATAATCACCAAGCACAAACCATGACAACCGCGGAACGAGCGGGCGCTCTTCAAGTGCCGGCGATGACAGCGCCGCCGCAATTTTCCGCGTGAGAGGGGTCGGCGGCTAACAATAGAACCGGTCTCCGTTCGCGCCACTCAAAAGTTCTAGTACACTCTACCCGCGCGAAGCAGTTTCAACTTACAACTTCCACATGGGTAGGCCACGGATCGTACGAACTCCCGAACAGCAAACTTTCCAAGAACAGCGCCGACAGCAGATCCGTGAGAGAACTCGTCTTAGCCGGGCCTATGCTGCTGTCCGGGCACAAGAACAGGCCCGGGTGGCCAAGCGCAAGCAGCAGCTGCGTACCGAGGACCCGGCAGCCTTCTAAGCCGCGCTACATCGCGAAGCGGAACTCAAGCGCCAATGGCGGGCGGATGCTGCTAATCACGACGCCGATCTAACTCGAGATACTCGAGATACTGAACGCATGTGACAACGACGAGCCGAGGAGACGGCGTTGCGAGCAGAGCAGCGTCAACGTGGCAAATGGCGGGAACACGTTCGCCGGGGCCAACGCCCGCTTTCGGCGGGAGTTTCTCGAGCGGCACTTTGGCTTCGGCTGCGACGTCTGCAATCGCCTGTTGCCGCACGTTTCAGCTTCGCTGCTTAACCATCTGTACGGAGTGCTTGGGCGGTGATTTGTTTTGTTTTTTTCTCTCCTCCACGCTCTTTCTTCATTTCTTCCGGTGGAGCGAGACTAGTCGAAGTGGCAAATTTGAAGACTGCGGAATGCACTTTTCTATCGGAGAAAGATGGCGGCGATGGCGCTTAATGAGGGCGATGTGGCTTGGAAAACAAGTTTTTTTTTTTTTGCTTGATTTCTGCGATATTATTGGCCACCTTTGCTGATGAAACATTTTAAAATGCTACCTTGATTGATAAAATTATTTGTATGTCGCTTTACGCATTCACCACACGTTGTGTATACGTTTTGAAATTTTGGGGTGTGTGAATATTTCAAATCGAATGAATAACTTAACAATCGAATAAAATGTTCCATGTTTCGAATATTCGCACGCCCCTAGTATTTCCCTATGGGTATTAGAGCTATATCGTGCTTAATGTCGCATGAACCGCGGGCCTTAGTGCATGCAGGTTTCCAGGATTATCTTTCAAGAAGTGACTGTGTGGTATGATATCTAACGCATGTTTTAAGCCCAGAGAGGAGTTTGTCGCAGCGAAGCTTAAAGGACGTATATTTTGAATTTCTAAATTCGCCTAGTTGATCTCGAGGCCCTTGTGTTATGGCAGAGAAATCCTCGCTAATACCACCCTCTGTGCGTTTGAACTTAACTAGTGAAAACAGGATGGCTTTCTCTTAAAACCTTGAACTGAGCGAACTTCAATATTATTGGCCTCCGCTTCCTCTGTTGGAAAGAATCAAGCCCGTGGGCACTCTCTATATCGTGGCATTGAATAGTAAAGACCTGAGTGTTGTGGCAATCCTAAAATATTGGTTCCTCAGAACCGCGCCATGCTTCATTTCGCGCATCGCCGAGGTTACAGGAAAACCAGGTTGCATCACTGAGATCTGTGTTGGTGTTCGTTTAGATGGTTACTCAGCTCAGATACTTGAGCAGTGCTGTTATTGGCAACGCTTTTTACGTTATCCAATTGTGACATTATTTCTAAAATTTAAAAGCGATCCAAATTCAATATTGGCTAGCTCGTAAGGGGAGGGGGGGGGGAGGCTTGACGTTCTTTGCGAACATATATAGCTGAATGTCTTGTTTGGAATGTCTTCAAACCGCCGAATTCATACGAAGATTGTTTGTGGCGCATATATGTGCACGATGTGGATTGGCCGAGATGTGGTGCACAGTGAAATATACCCCGAGTACGAATCACAAACCAGGCATGTGTCATGGGTCCTGCCTGCTAATGGAGGCTTTTCGGACAGCAATTTTCTGCAATTTCCGTCATATTTGAATTACGTTCTCAAATTGTTCAGTAGGCTCTGTTGACAACGCAGTTGGTTGATTTTTTTTAATGGTACAACGAAATTTATCTAAAGATCATGTAAGATTCACCAAACGGGTAGGAAAACTAAGGCGAAAGATTACCATTCGAAATAAATAATTTTGAAAAAACCAAGTTGATTTGCCAAGGGCTATTTTATTTTGTTTGATCCTTACGGACACAGTTTAATCACAGCTTTCTTGGAATTCCTCGAAAAAAAAAAAAACACGCTTAACTTGTTCTGATATACGTTCCTCGTGCAGGCAATAGTTTCAAATAGATACTTTACGTATGTTGCTTTAGTAATTGCATGCTACTCCGATGGATGAAATGGTGGAAGACATCTCCTGTCACAGAAAATATAAGGGGACATTGTAAAATAACTACTAGTCGGCATTTAACTTTTGATCACACATTGAAAGAACGCGCAAGCGGGAAAGTGGATCATTTGAGCATTTTGAATAATTTATGCACGAACGAACGAGATCAGCTTCTTTTTATTTTTTTTTTCGCGAAGCTCCAGTCACAAGTGAAGCAACGAGATATAGGGCTTAAAAGTTCTCTCGAACCAGTGCGTAGTCTAAGTTAGATGACTTTTATCGGCGTCGTCATTTTGACACACTTACGAAGATATGAAAGGTAATTTTATCCGCCTGAAGTATGATTGGCCTGTCTTCCGCTTCACGTCAGTATTTTCCTTTGAAGTCTGCGGCACCAAGCTTCCCTTTTACTGCTCGCCGCCACTTCACTCCGAAGCGTACATATAATGAACCGAAGCACCGCCGGGACTGAGCACTCGAAAGCATCTGAAAAAGAGGTGCTGGTATTCAGCAAAGCAGACCCCATCGAGTTTCATACAGTAACCTAGAGAGGAAACTGGCGCTATGATTATTGTACCGCCACGGGATTATGGGAAGTACAGGCTTCGGATTGGATAGCGTTAGCTAGCTAACTGTCTACGGATCTTTTTCTGCAGACTCAGTTTCGTTCTTCGCGCAGCGGGGGTAGTGGGGTGGGGGGAAAAGCACTAAAGCAGTGCCTTTGTTGTTCACAGTGGCTGAAGACCGCTACGTCTCTTGGTTTGCTGTGACGTTGCAGCTTTACAGTTGGTATTTGACGGTTTTAGCGCAGCGTCGTGCACACACCGCTGCGCATAGATGTAGTGTCCCATGCCAGTGCAGGATATCGCAAAGAGTTCGCGTTTTTTTATAAGCCAGTCTTGCCTAAACTTGTTCAAATCGATCGCAAAATGACGGTGAATCTAAACAGACGCAGCGTCACGCTCCTCTGACTGGTCTTCACAACAAAACGAGAGATGCGTTGGGGGGCAAGTCGCTTGAACTGACGCACCTAGTATCGCAGCAGACGATACGTTAAGTGTTTCTCACTCAATACATTACTGTTATTTCCATAAATAGATGAGTACTTTCGAGGGGAAAACAAGCCTGTTTGAATAATTCATTACATTGTGATGCCAAATCTGGAACACAATTGTAGAGAAATGCATAGCTGGTTGAATTTCTCCAGGTTACACTTCCATCTCACGGTCACGCAAACTTTTTGCAATAAGCTTTACGTACAAAAAAATTAAGCAATCTTTATTAGAAAATAACTTCATATCACTTTGTTTTACACTGGGCAAATAAGCGTCGCGAATCTCAAGAATGCAAAAGAGTAGCTACTTGGGCTGGTTGGTATTGCATTTTTAAAAGAAATAGTTTCTTAGTGCGCAGAACGTTTTAGAAAGGAGTCAGATAGGAAAGAGCGCACACTTACAACCACTTTATTGCACAGATTGGCGGGAATATATATACAATCAAGAGGGCGAGAGTATGACACACAGAAAAAGGGGGGAAAAATGGCGCATGCGCAAGAACATCTTATTCAAACTTGATTTACATTTTAACTTAAAAGATACTTGTACTCATTGTCCAACAGGTTAACAGACGGGGCACTTACACTTACAGGCTGGAACTGACTGTGTAAGTCAGTTCCAGCCTGTAAAAAAAGGGGGAAAAAGGGGGGAAAAAATGGCGCATGCGCCATTTTTTTCCCCCCCCCTTTTTCTGTGTGTCATACTCTCACCCTCTTGATTGTATATATATTCCCGCCAATCTGTGCAATAAAGTGGTTGTAAGTGTGCGCTCTTTCCTATCTGACTCCTTTCTAAAACGTTCTGCGCACTAAGAAACTATTTCTTTTATAAACTCAAGAACGCAATACATCCGAAGCAGATGCGAAGCCTGTACTTCCCATCATTACCATGGGGGGTACAAGCGCCGCTGAAGGAGCCCGCATAGACACTAGCGCCAGATTCCCCTCTAGGTATTATAGTATGAAACTCCATGGCAGACCCAAATGATGTCTTCACGAGCCCCGATTATGAGGCAACAGAATTGCTGACAACAGCGGCTTCATTTCAATCATTGTGCCGGACTGAATAATAATATCTGTTGGGTTTTAACGTCTCGAAACCCCGATATGATTATGAGGGACGCCTTAGTGAAGGGCTCGGGAAATTGCGACCAGCTGGGGTGCTCTAACGTGCACCTAAATCTAAGTACACGGGACTCTAGCGTTCCCGCCTCCATTGCCGGACTGAAAGACCTTTTATCACACGAAGGCGCACACGGATGTTGAGGCACGCACATACAAACACATACACGAGGATATATATAGCTCACAAAGTTTTCTATGATGAGCAGATGAAGAAAAATACAGGTGAAACCGAAACCGAAGCACCGATGAGTGCAACAAGCAGATGACCTGAATGACGTCTCTGTCCAAGACAATGATTCCAGAGGTGTAGTTATTCCGCGTTCGTTAACGTAAGTGCGTCATGCGTGCTATAATTGCATGCGTAGCCCACACGCCCACAGAACGAAGTCGCTTGATGGTTGATATAACGACGCTGACTAATTGTGGACGTCTCAGAAGGATATGGGATTTGCGCTCTCGGCGTTTTGGTTTCTGTGTTGCCGCAGAATTTGGGGGAATTTCATTACTTCGTAATTATTACTAGAGACCGCTTTTTCGAAATCCCAAAGCTGCAATGGGTTCTTCGCATGAAGGACTTCTATTTTCCCATTTAATTTAGCCTCCTCACTCCATTAATTAATAAGTTACTTACCTTACATTTCTAATTACGGTTCCAAATGATGCCCTTAGCCGTATTAAGATGTCTGCGGCTACAGAAGAAGTAACTGTGAAGGCATGGCACAAATATCGCATTTCATGATTTGTGAGAATTGCGGACACATGTCTTGAAACACACGGTGTGTGTGGGTACATATATATATATATATATATATATATATATATATATATATATAGATATATATGTCTGGGGTAAAAATGTTTCTTTTTTTTGGTCAAAGATATGTCTATCGTTCGTTTGTCCTTTCCGTGCCGTAATTGCTGATATAAGACACGCTTGTGCGTGCTGTCACAGATATTGTTAAGGCATACAAAATCACCAAGACGCGTTAAGGCGAAAAAAAAATCCCACTCTCGCCGCAAGGGGGGAAGCAATGAATGCGATAGCAACAAATTAGAATTCTAGACGAAGTAAAGCTAGCAGCTAACACTGTTGGATCCGGTCGCGCGTAACTACAAAACACTGGTCAAAGCGAATGCGGCCGCTCCAGGGAGCGAACTGGTTTTCGTTCTGTTTGTTGTGTCAGAACAAAGCGGTGGGAGCACACCACGTATACGAGCCGTCTAGAGATGAATAGCGACCGCGTCCTTACGATCAAAGTTCGCAGTCGCTGCTCGAGCGACGTAGCCCTCCTCTCATTGGCGCCGAAAGACGGGCGGGGCGTTTCCTCTCTGCTTGACAGGCCATTGACGCCAGGCTTCTCACATAAGGCGATGTTATCGCATGTGCCTTTCGTGCGGCGGAGACGGCGGACCCTTTTTGATTTCTGCTTCAGCTGCGCTCGTCCTCGGTGCTCGCGCGCCTTTACTAGCGCGTAGAACATACGATGCGCGGGGCGATGTTATAGATTTGGAATTTATACGGAGCATGACGGCGACGGCAACGGTAGAATTTGTAGTGAAGGGTTACAGCAACAATAGAAACCCGCCGAGAGGGTCCATATGACTGTTATCGCAATAAAACAAACGTATCAGCTATACTTGCATAGCATAGGCATTACAACCGGTCGTCTCTCAACAAGATGACGAGTTGAGCTTGTTGGACGTTCATGATTAAAATTTAGTTTGAAGAGCACCGGAGACGCAAAAAAAAGTGTGCAAAGTGTGGCAAAGTGTGCGATGTGCACCCTTGCAATTTTTAACAATATCAAGTGAGCACTGAGCGCAGGATATGGTAGCTTTTAATATTCTCGTAAAATAACGAGATATGTCGATGACGCGCAAGCGCTCAAAACACCGTGACTGCGAGCGCCGTCTGATACTCTGTTTCCTTGAACAGATATTGAAGTAATCTTTAAATAAACAGCGCCCTACAACGGAGCACATCGCAGAAACGCTGAAGCGTATGCGTATGCGCACGCGTGTATGCGCGTGCGCGTCAGCGCTTCAGTGCATCCTCGGCAATGGTGTTCTGCTAGACCCATTTGATTCCGGTACTTTATGCTGCTTTATCGGTACTTTCCTATTTATTTTACTAATGCCATACACATGCACGTTCAAAGCATCAGCGTCGAGGAGGCCGAGACACGCCCACTTATGCCGCTCTTTTCGACGCTCATTTTCGGGCTAGATAACGTTTTTGAGTAGATCAAGTTCTCCTTCCCTCTGTGCTGGATGGTCCTTTACCAGCCGACTACTACTGGCTTCAACATGACTTGTCGCCCATCCATACGTGGTGTGTCGTGCGAGTGCACCTGGAAGAACTTGGCGTCATGAGACTAGATTGCGCACCATCAGGAGTAGATATTATTATCACTGAAAACGTTTGGGGCACCATGCAACACAATCTATCAAAGAAGCAGCTCCCCTGGGCAAGTTCTGACGAATTGTGGTGCGCCGTTGAAGAACAATGGGAGTCCCTGAAAGCTGACCCTTACACTGTTCCAGCACACTACGGCTCCCTGCCGCGCCATTTTTCGCAGGTTGTCGCATCTGCCGGAGGTTTTTCATCATATTGATTGCTCATACAGAGCACAGAGGGAAGCATTCTCTACATTTTTCTTTGATAAACATCAGAATAAAGTGTTATTTGCTACCACAAAAGTTCGCCTTCATGAATACTTCTTCGCTGCCTCAGCGACCAGAATACAGTACAAAAGCGAACTGTTATAGCGAACTGTTAAGCGAAAGATCAACTAGGGCGCGCTGATACATCAATATTCTTTTCTTGGTGAATATGAGCATAGGTAAATAAATTGCACAAAAGAAAAGGCAAACGATGAAAAACTCAATGACCGCCTATATAGCCGTGGGAGTCTGTCGACATCTCGAAGCTTTTCATGGTTTGAAGCAATTATCTGTGAAAAGCGTTCACAAAAAAATAAATAAATGAATAAATAAGTAAGTAAATAAATAAATAAATAAATAAATAAATAAATAAACAGCACATAACTCAACAGAAAGTGAATCTGCCTAGGACAGTCGAGGACACTTGCACTTGGCGGCGCATAGAACTCATGCGCATAATATTGATCATTTATCCAATGTGCTGCGTTGTACAGCGCTGTTTACTTAAAGATTACTTAAATATCTGTTGACGGAAACAGCGTATCAGACGGCGCTCGCAGATTAGGGTGTTTCGTGCGCTTGTGCATCGTTGGCAGGTCTCGTTACTTTACGTGAATATTAAAAGCTACCATATCCCGCGCTCAGCGCTCGCTTGATATTTTTTTAAAAAATGCAAGGGTGTACACTTTGCCACAAGAATAACAAGAACAAAATATTGTTGTGGCAAAGTGTATATCGGTCAATCTGGTAGATGCGTAAATGAGCGGCTCAGAGAACAGCACGCATTTATAAAAGCATCAACTATTACTCATCAAGCTGCTGATTCTAAAAACTGTGGACGTTGTGCAGTGTTTCATGAAACTGGATTTATCTTTCGGCATCAGTATCAAGTAACTCGCGAGATAGTGGAATCATACCATACCAGGGGACATGACTGCGTTAGTCAAGCCACGCTTGTGCTGCATGAAAATGAGTACGCGTTTCTAGACACGTAGTGATTGTGACCTGAAAGGTATGTAACTTAAAGAATGAAAAAAGAAATTTGTGGTAATGCTGATACGAATGCGGTGTTTGCTGCTTCCTGCTCTGTTACGCATGTGCGAAATTTCATGTATCTGCTTTACACGCTTTTCTGACTAATAAAGAATCAGTTGTAAGCTTAAGCAAAGTCCACTCCACTTCCTTTGTCCACGTCTTCGGTGTTGCTCCATAGTAACTTTTAATAATGGTCGTCTCAGCACAGTTCCGTACTTCTTGCAGCCAGACTCACGAAGTATCTACCTCTTTCAGCGAGAATGGCAATCGAATCTGTTTCTGCGCGGCCCTACCGAAGAAAATGGGACGGCAATCGGGATACGTTGTAACACTTCCGCGACGTGTCTCCGTGGCATCAGCAGCTCGGAGCGAACACACTGAGGAGACCCAGATTCGAGTCGGCCCTTAAG
>JALIZH010016488.1:0-20000 GCA_030522465.1 Rhipicephalus appendiculatus | reverse complement strand
CGCATGGGTTGAGTAATGTAGGCAAGAGGTACGGGGTTAAGACAGTGTTCTCTGCTCCAAATAAATTTTCTGGAATCTGTCCTCTCGTTAGGAAAAAAATAGAGCACAGTGACATGTTAAGTGAGGGCTGTGGTACGACCCATGTAAAGTCTACGTATGTGCCATGTAAGTGCGGGGTCGTCTATCAGATCCCTCTTACTTGTGGTAATTCTTACGTGGGGCAGACAAGCAGATGTTTAAATCTGCGCTTAAGGGAACATGAACAGACGCTGAAAAAGGAGGATGTTTCGCATCTAGCTTCACACTGTTACACGTGTGGGTGTAATCCAGTGTTTTCAGACACAAAAGTGTTGTCGTCACATAGATGTAAAGTCACTCGGGAGGTGATAGAAGCCTTTCACATCAAAAGAATGGGCGACACATGCGTCAGTCAAGCTTCATTGGCATTGACGAAAAAAGAGTTTTCCTTTCTGCTGAGCACGTGTTCCGTTAAATAGTGCTTTGTTAGTGACTAGATAACCCCTTTGCTTGTACACACGTTTCGTCCCCTCGTTTTTTCATTTTTCTTGTTTTCTTGGATGATCTTTCCAAATAATTTATTCAGTTGCGAGTCAGCGCTCGTCTTGTGTGTTCGCCCTTTCTTAGTCTCTGTCTTTTAGCGCTGCTTCAAGGATGCATATGTACCAACTAGCCCAGCTTTCTATCCTGTTGCATGTACCGCATCTTGTATACTTTTTAGTGTATTTAATTGTAAACATATTGGACAGAGATCTGTCTGGCTGGGTAAAAAATTATACGAAAAAATAAACTCCCCAGCCACAATTCTTAATCTGAGTTTTTAATAATGAAATTAAAAGCTGGCCCAACGTTTCGAGACCCGTTCGGTCTCTTCATCAGGGGGTGACTGTCCGGCCGGCTCCGAAGCTAGCGACTTTTTTTAGTGATTGTCCCCCCTCTAAACCGTCGCTCCTCCCGCCGCTCTTGTTGCGGTGCTGCTTTCTCCATTGGTTCCGGAGACCATGTACATACACACTCGGCAGGGTCCCAGTTGATCGGTTGATAATTCCAGGTGTTGTTTGGATATGCCACGACTCCAAGAACTGCCTTTTGGTGCGGCTACCCTCCGTGTCGATGACCCGGGCGTCGTCGAAGTCGATGTGATGGTCCCTCTTTTCGCTGTGTTCCGCGAGCGCGTTCTGTGCAGCGTTGAAGCTACGTACGTCATTTTGGTGTTGTCGTATCCTTTCCGGAAAGTTTTTTGTTTCGCCGATGTAAGTGGCGTGGCAATCAGTGCACGGAACCTCGTACACTAGCCCGGGGAATCTTTCTTTTGGCAGTCGGTGTTTTGGCCGCGGCAGAAGTCGCCCAATTGTTGAAGCGGATTTGTGCGCTACTCGGATACCCTCCTTCCCCAATACCCTCGCCAGTTACTCGCTGATTCCCGGAATGTATGGAATCGTGACCCGGTAGGGTTTTTGGGGGGGGTCTTCATTGTTGGTGTCACTCTTTGCAGAAGCGGGCATGCGGGGGGGCATTTCTTCGGTCGTCGCGTCGCTGGCATACTCGGCGGATAAAGCTTTTCGTGTACCCATTGTTCAGGAGGTCGTTCGTGATCGTTTTTAATTTCATTATTAAAAGCTCAGATTAAGAATTGTGGCTGGAGAGTTTATTTTTTAGTGTATGTATATGAGGTTTTTTTTGCCTATCTATCTTTTTCTGCTTACTATTCTCATTCTTACTTTGCTGTCTTCTTTTACCACTCCCCAGAGCAGGCTAGTAAAGTGAATATTTATCTTCCAGTTAAATGGGTCTTGAACCATCTTTCAATGTAATCATAGGATGACCTCAGTATCAAAGTTTATTGCCCGACATAGTACCGATTGGCGCTAAAATTTTTCGAATCCGTTAAGAACGAGCGGAATTACAGGGGTTTGTCGCGTGCTTTAAACGCTTCCTCTCTCATCTCGTCCCAATGAGCGTGCTGCAAGCTACACACGCAGAATGGCAGGAGGGAAATAAGCTACGTAAGCATGCGTCATGAAACGCGATTGCTCCCTCCCGTTATGATTCTTCTGCCGGCTACTAATGCTACTGTGTAATTTTAGCGCAGTATATAGCGCGACGCCCGCACATTGCGATGTGCCGAGGCAAGAAGCGCATCTGATTCAAAACGCCACTACCTTATTTATGCCAGATATCAGCCAATAACATCAATATGCTGTTTGAAGACATACACCTAACGCTTCGCCCAACGAAGTGAGTGTGGACGCGGTTTCTATATGAACAGAGGGCGCTTGAGTAAGTGGCAACTTCGCGCGCCTCTTGTAGTCTCCGCGTGTCGCGCACGACTATAAAATTTGGCTCAACTGTTTACATCAGTATTTGCCGTTGATAGAGCGTATTTATTCGGCAAGCCCGAGGGGTGGTTAAGAATCCCTGTAACATCACCGTCTTCCGCGTATCAGTTATCTGCCTACTCTCCTTCGAGCGTCCGCAACACCCTTCAGACTCACAGAATGTGGCTGCGGCGCAGTCTTTCGCGGGAACTCGGAAATTATATCCGCATCTCGCGTGTGCTCTTCTCGCGCTCCAGCATAGCCTTCATCAGTGGTTCCTCTTCTGGTCCGCACTCGTGGAGTCTCGCCGTATATACCTGCTGCGCTCGTTTCCTAGCTCGAGCTGCCGCTTCCATTTCCTCATCGCTGTTGCGTTTCTCATTACACCACGCGCTTCCTACGCGCACGAAGCTCCTTACTTTATTTCACCACCGCTTGCACGGACAGTCTTAAGCGGGGCGCTTATGTAGGAGACCTCGGGGTCCCCAGAGAAATCACTCATCTCACCCGAGTGTCAGGCGCGAGGACCTTGCGCCAGAGTACAGCCTCTCGCTACAACGCGAAGCCAAGGCGTGTCAGTCTGCTGCGCACTTCGAGTATGTTTTTGTTCTTATAAATGAAAAACTAAACAAAACGCTTTTATTTGCCCAAAAGTGGCCACACGATGTGTGAGAGAAAAACAGTTTTTTTTAACTTGGAACTATATTCGGCAGCTTAATTACTCGTTAGCTAATAGATGTATAAAAAGTGGGACTAATTTTACGTATACAGGCCGCGCGGCTTTTCTAAGCGTTACACGAACATTAGTTCTTTTCACTTGATTCCTCTCGGCAGAAACCTGCAATCTTGCACCCTCTGTCATTACGCTGTCTCTCTCTTAATGAACTAGGCATTTGCTTTCTTCTCCCCAATTATTTACACTGGAGACACGGGGCCCCTTTTGTTTTATTTGCGTTTGTCTATTTTCGCGGTACTTTTATCGTGCTCTATGTGATAACCTCATTAAACACTTTACGCTTTTTCTCTGTTTTCGATACAAAGGCGGAATGAAAAAAAGTGGATGGAAGGCCGATGGAAAGGAGTAGTTAACAGTCTTTTTTTTTTTTTTTACTTTTCTCTTTCGCTGCAGAAGCACTCGTTTGAGGCAGTGATTTCTACTTGATATTTTGGTACTCGTCTTTCGTTTTCGAAGCAACAGCAAAAGAAAAAAAAGGCGCTGTAAGTATAACATGGCAGCTACAACCATAAAAAGCGAGCAAAATGTTTCAAAGCGCTGGAGCCAAACCTCGGCGTCGAGGTCACTAATGAGAAAGCCCTTGACGAAAGCCCTTGTGCTGTACAAACGGGTCCACCGTCCGGCTCGTGCGAAGGACGCTCAAGCGAACAACGACGAATACGAAGCCCACGGCCAATATCTCTTGGAGTTAAATATTTAAAGAAAAAAAGAAAGAAAGAAAAGGAAGAGAGAGAACGGAGGGTGGGAGAGAAAGCTCCTTCACCATGTCCAGTGCCGCATGACCGACAGAGCTTCGCCATTACCCCTCTGAAGAAGCTCTGAGCTGATTAAGAGAGAAAAGGAAATAACATTTGCCGGATGTTGCTATTAAGTGCCAAGCATTTCTTAGCGAACCAAAGGCAATTTGGGCGTATCTATCTACGTATATATCTATCTAGCCGCCTACGTCTGGGTGCTCTCCTGATCGTCTCCTTAACTTGGTGTAGACCAAAATTGGTATGGGAGGGTGAGAGGTTTTCACGAATATGAGTGTCTGGTCATGACAAGAATAAAATGAAAACACTCGCGTACGTCGTGAAACCCTATACTCCAGATACGTGCGGCACATACCGGTATACCACGGGCCGCGGTAAGCGGGTATGCGCCGCAGGTGATTGATAGTTTATATCAACCCAGGAACGGCGAGAAGAGACGTTGGTAATTGAAATGTCAGAGCGTAAAGAAAAACCCACATCGGCAGCGTTGACCCGATGAATGCAAATAATTAAAATCAGGATTAGAGATGCAAAATTTCCGGAATTTTTGAGCAATCGGAAAAAAAACCTGTTTTTTTTCATGTTTTTTTTCCGAAATTTTGGAAAAAAATGGAAAAGAACAAATTTTCTTTAGCATATGACAATACTTTACTGCCAAATGTGAAAAGCCATAACTCTCATTACGTAAATAAAAAAAGTGAAATGCTTTCTGCCCTTTCACAAACGAATACAGGGTTTAACATATCGAAGGCAGGCAGAAGCATCACCGCGAACGCATTCAGTTTTCTGTGAATGGGTGCGGCTTCCTAGAATTGTCACGGCGATTAGAACACAGTACACAGTAACGTCTCTTCTGTGGCTATTTCGTCGTGGCTTCGACTATGGAAACATTGATCACGATGGTAAAAGGATGAAGTTCTTTCTCTTATTCAGAGTCAGTATCACTGGCTTAATCTGTAGCTTTCTTCATCATGTTGAGATGTGCGAGCACAAAAACAAGCTTTTCCACTGTTCGACTACGCAGCCTGTTCCTACGCAGAGTATGAATGTTGGCGAAGTCGGACCAGTTCCGCTCACAAGCAGCTGATGATGGTGGAATCTGTAAAACGTTTCGCGCCAGAGGCATCACTGTTTTACTCGTGCAGATTCCCTCCCACCATGTTGAAGGAGGCATGTGGTTAGCAGAAGCCCATATTCCGGGCCTTGACCATATGCCTGCATTGGTCCTGTATTCCGCCACATCGGAGTACACTTTCACAACTTCGAGGTTCATATGGGTACTGTGCTCCGAGATCCAGTCAAACGCTAACAAGACTTCTTCGTCAGTCAGATTTTTCCCCTTGTGCCTTGGGTCAAGTAGGTTTGCTGCACAGTGCACGGGATGAACAGTAAATTCTTTGCGCCTCTTTAGGGCTTTTTCGACGAGATCCCGTTCACTCTGCGAAAGAACAGAGCACTGCAGCTTCGAGTGAATCTCCTCCGCTAGATTGTGAAACAAATTTATGACGTCGGACAACAGGGCTCCGTCACTTTCTACAGCTTTGATAGCCTTTGCGATGGGTTCCAGCAAAGTATGGCATGATTTCAATGCGACCCAGAACTCTTCTTCGTCCAGAACGACGAGCATAAGAGTCTTGTCGAACTTCAATTTTTCCATTATAGCTATTTCCTGCAAGACCTCCTTGTTTTTCAAAAGGCTTTCGAAGGAGAGACAGACTCCACTCCATCTTGTCTTGCTTGGAAGCTTCAGGCTGCAGCTCATACTTTTGCCGTACTTCAACTGCTGCCTTTCCTTGAATGTGGCCAACACCACGTGTGTTTTCTTCACGTATTTGATTATATCTTTCGCCTGCTTGTGCACATCGTGGATTGTGCCAAGAGTAAGGAGATCATTCATCAACAGGCTCAGAGAGTGTGCGGCGCAACCAATCGCTGTAACATGAGGAAATCGCTCAATAACGAGAGCCCATGCCGCTTTCATATTGCTGGCATTGTCGGTTACCAGAGCCTTTACCTTTGAGCTACCGACTGATTCCATAACAGCACAGATTTCTTCTGTCATATAGGCCGCAGTATGCCTGTTGGTCCCGGTGTTGATTGACTTGAAAAACAATGGCGATGGTGTGCAGAGTACAAAGTTTATAACTGACTCTCTTTCGTAGTTAGTCCAGCCGTCAGTGACAACGGTGATGCAAGAAGCCTTTTCAATAGAATTATTCATGTATACGGTAGCCGCCTCGTACTCAGCGTCGAGCAGTGGACCAGCCAAGCTGTGCCGGCTCGGGGGCTTGTAAGATGGTCTGAGTGCTTTAAATGCTGCCTGCCAATAGTAATTTGTAACCAAGGAAAACGGTGAGTTGGAAGCATATATCGCCTTTGCCAACGCTTTATCAGCGTTCCTCTGCGCTGGGAGTGTCATCGTATCGACGAACTGAGTAACCCTTCCCGTCGCTGATGCTGCGCTGCTTGCTCTACTGCTTACTGCGCCGTTATTTTCGCTTGAGCTGAGACTGCGACATGAAGGGCTGCGAGAGCGGCTTCGTGGTCTCACTTCCTGTCTCGGGTATTTCACGCACTGAGCAATGTGCTTGGAAAGGCGAGTCGCATTGGGAAAAGCATAGCTGCTGTTGCAGTACTTACAGACAGCGGGTCCGCGTTTCCCGCCAACGGTCTCCCCGACCGTGAAGTGCATCCACACGTCGGAAATTGGTCGTACCATTCCAGAATCTGCTTCCACACGGCTTTATGTGCGGACTTCCGCCACAGGTTGCAGAAGTGTGCGAGGGAAAGTCAAAATTGAACAATAACTGGCACCAAAACGTCAGAAACCGCACCAGAACGTCGAAGCTACGCGGACGCTGGAGCTGACATTATGTGATGTCGATGGCGAGTGGTCAGCCGTCGTTTGGTGTTTCGGTATCATGTGGGATGTTTCGGTTTCGCGTTCTGCGTTTCGGTTTCATGTTAAACGCTGGGTGTTGCCTAAGCTTTGTTTCTGTACGCTTTTCCCCGCGGAAATTTTGGCCAATTTTTTCAACTGCTCCGAAAAAAAAAACAGAAAAAAAAACCAGTTTTTTTCCGGAATTTTCCCGTTTTTTTCCGCACTTCGCATCTCTAATCAGGATACCAGCACGAATCGAACCCAAGCATTCTGCGTGGTACTCAGGTATTCTACCACAGAGCTACGCCAGGTATTGAAATAGTGCTTTGGAAAAAGACCCTATGCAGGCGTAAGGTGGGTATCACGTCAATTGTGGTTGAAGTGATGGCTATCTAAGTGTACAACAAAGCAATAAACATTGAATATGTACTCCTATGACACAGGCGTCATGTCGGGTTAACTTCAATTGCGGTTCCAGTGTTGGCTCCGCTTTTATAGCAGTCTAATAAACATTGCATTTGTATTCATATGAATCGGCAACCTATATTTAAGCGTTGCTTGACCCCGGAGGAATACGCTGACAAAAGTTGCGTATGATATTCACGTCATCGCACCGTAAAGTGCACTTCGTTTCTATAATACGGACGTCTGGGCTCTAACGTTAGTGCTGACGTTACGCGTAACCATAAGTTACCCTTTGAATGGCCGTGCAGTCAAAGTTCCCGGTAAGCCCACGATGTGCACACAACTATGCTTACAAAATACGTCGACCCACCTCGTAACGCTTGGCTCAAAGACCAAAAATTGCAGCGTAGACAATTACTCGCCTAGTGCTTCGCATCAAACCGATTCCAACAAGACGCGGGATTGGTTGAAATTTTATGTAAATCATTCGTGGAAGAGCTTTATTGGGGGCGAGGAGATACGGAGTCGCCCTCTATCAGACGCGCCTCTCTTGCGTGCTAGGCACGATGACGCACGCAATTCCCGCCGATAATAAATACAGACAATTCCCGAGGACGAATTACGTGGCGTAAACTCTTACAATGGTCTGTTTTTATAGATAAATGTGGCATACTAAAACGAAGACTCACTTAATCAACAACGCGGCCGCAGCGCATACGCGTATAAACATTTATAACTGTATACGCAGCTGTTCTTGCTTGGATGTTATCAAAGATTTTCGAAATTAATTTCTTTAAAAATTAAGGAAATGGGTGCCTACGGCGACTTGTGCATGCCGTCAGCAAGAATATTTTTTTGTTCTTATAAGTTCTTGGAAATTTCATTAAGATCATTACTCATGTAGTGTCGCACTTACATTTATCGGTCTCCTCAACGAGCAATTATTTCCCGTTTCTTTTTTTTTTAATCCACTGCATTTATTGATTAGGGCTAAGACAAACATGAGCCCATGCCGTGCCTTCTAATAAATGCAAAGCATTTCTTAGCGGAGTGCAGGCACTTTGAGCGTTTCTATCTACGTATCTATCTAGCCGCCTACGTCTGGGTGCTCTTGTGATCGCCTCCTCAACTGGGGGGTAGACCAAAATTAGTAAGGGACGGTCAGAGGATTTGACGAATATGTCTGACTGGTCATCACATGAATAACGTGAGAATCCCGTCGCGTACGTCGTCAAACCCTTTCCTCCAGACACGTGTGGCACATACCCGTATTACGAGCCGGGGTATGCGGGTATGGGCCACAGGTGATTGAAAGTTTGTATCGACCCAGAAACGGCGAGAACAGACATTGGCATTTTTAAATGCGAGAGGTTTAAAAAGAAACTGACATCGGTACCGTTGACCCGACGAATGCAAGGAATAGTTATCAGGGTCCCTGCAGGAACCGAAACCAAGCATTGTGCGTGGCAATCAAGTATTCTACCACAGAGCCACGCCAAGTGTCGGGACGGCTTTGGAAAAATATCCTATGCGGGCGTAATATTGATGAAACGTCAATTGTTGTTGCAGTGCTGGCTATCTAATTTTATGAAACATTACGTATGTACTCCTATGATACAGGCGTCACGTCGGGTTAACGTCAATTGTATACTTAAAGGGGCCCTGCAACACTTTTCCAAGTAGCCATGGAATGGATTCATTAAAGGAGTTTATTGCCTCACAAATTCACCGCCGCAAAAATTTTTAGAATCCGTGCAGTACGAGCGGAGTTACAAAGATTTGTCGCACGCTGCAATTGCATTCTCTCTTCTCTCGTGCCAACGAAAGCGCTGGAAGCTAAGCAGGGAGGGATGGCACGGGGAAAGAAAATACGTCCCGCGCGCCTCTTGGCCTTCAGCACTTTTTCTCTTCTTTTTTTTTCTTCGAATACGCGGCTTTTCAGTGCGATCGCGCGCGCACGCGTGGACAAGTCGCGGCCTCCCGCGGCGGCCTCAGTAACGACCGAGCGCGCCATGCTCAAATCAGCCAATGGCTGATACAATGGCTGTGACGAGTGATTTTTGAGCTTGTAGCGTCATTTGTCGAGAGAAGAGAAAGCAATTTTTAGCTGAACTTTGAGAATTTATTGTGAATTCCAGGCCGCGTGCTGCGCATTAATATTTGGCTCGCGTGTTCTCGGGAGCCTCGACTAACGATCGGCAGCGTTGTCTGACCATGCTCAAAAAGTGTTGCAGGGCCCCTTTAAGCGTCATACACTGAACTGGGTCAACGTAGCAAGCCAGGGCTACCATCCTCGCAAACACAAGCGCTACATATCAGCTTACCGCTTCTGGTGTAGGCAATACCCATGTTACTGTTGGTATCGTTAGGCACTTGTAAACAACTGGTTATATAAAACATATGCGACTGTTCTACACATGTCTGTGCGTTCATTTATACATATCTTTAGCGTAATTTCGTAACGTTTCGCTGAAAAAAAAAATAATAACACCACAGTCATATTTCCTCTGCATGCTTCGCATAACATCGATTGCCATGGTACGTGGAATGTGCCGAATTTTTTAACATGATCGACCACTCTCTTTCCATTCCAGTGAACTTGCTAGTATCTATAGTATCAAAACGTGCACAGACTAAAGCTTGAGACCACAGACTTCGCGACTGCTGTTAGAAGGAGAAGTGGTCTACGAGGCGAAACTTGCGAAACATGTGGTATTGTGCAGAGCGAAGACGAGCAAATATCACCACGACGTTCACTAGGCTCGTTCTCGCAACGGCGGCAGTGTAAACAAGGACCCGCACGAGTTAGGGATCGCAGTGGTAAAACAAAGAATTTATTGCATCGAGTAGCTGCAAAGCGGGGTAAAAAGAAGGTGTAGAGACCGCGACGGGAATTTTTAACGCGTAATATATTTTTTGCAAGTTCTGCTGCAATTTTGGTGGAAAAAATTGCGCAAACGGCGTGTTACCTTTGCGACAATACATGAAGCTCCGCAAAAAAAAAAAAAAAAAAAAAAAAAAAAAAAAAAAAAAAAAAAAGGGCAACTTGAATTTGGGACTGAATCAGATAAACTTTTGGCTCGATATGAAAGTGGGCAACATATGGGGTAGCTTACATAAGAAAGGCGTTATTAGCCGGCCAGCGTGCACGGCAAGCTTCTCAGTGAGCGCTTTCTGCTATCGCCGAACATGGCAGCGCCACGCCGGAGCAGAAACCTTCCTCGTCAAAGTGCTGGCTGCATGCGCGTGTTGAATACGATAGCTGTTTACCATCTCCAAGTTTCACAATCCAAATTTCACGCATCTTGTTACCCTGCGGACACGTTTGAAGGGTGACACCGGGCTCCGTTGCGTACGTCCTACACTGCCGACACCGAGTGCTGGCCCTCCATATAAGACGCCTTCAGAGACAGCGACTGCATATTGCAGCGCTTTGAAGTGTTGGCAAGCGCACAGCGGAAGCGGGACAACCTCCCAATTTAATCAGAATTACAGAGTAGTTGGCAATCTAAAATTTCGTTTTCATCGCGCGCCGGTGCTTCCGAAGTTAGACGGCGCTGCCGCTGATCCCGCCAGGGACGTCACGATGACGGTGGC
Organism: Rhipicephalus appendiculatus; assembly: GCA_030522465.1. Lineage (NCBI taxonomy): Eukaryota > Metazoa > Arthropoda > Arachnida > Ixodida > Ixodidae > Rhipicephalus > Rhipicephalus appendiculatus. The sequence continues at coordinate 9,290 of JALIZH010016488.1, read as the reverse complement.
GCCAGCTTTTCTAGTGGCGGGCCTCACGCGATAGATGTGGCGCGTACTGTTAGTAGTGGTTGTATCCTGGCTTTGGGAAGAAATTTAGCGCGCATAATTTCATTACAGTGCGAGGAGGCATGGCCTATCGGACACCAGCCAATAAATTAACAACGTGTGGGTTCGCGTTAGTTTGTACTCTATAATACAACAGTGTTAAGGGCTAAAACTTTTCGACGAAAGGACTTGGACGTTAAATTTTGTGCGCTTAACTCTCATGAACCGATAAAGTCGATCAAAACATAGGAAATGCAATCACTTAATTTCAAGTTGGTGAGCGGGTTGGAAATGCTCACAGAACAGCGTTCATAGATAATCCATGTCAGCTATACTAGCAATCGCTGTTTAATTAATAAACGTGAGGAATTCGATACGCAGTAATTCCTTCTTAGAATAACTGATAGCTGAGCTAGTTAGTAAGTATTCGTTATAAAAGACTGAGCATGCAAACACGGTCACAAGAAAGAAGGTCACGACACCACAAGCTCCGACTGACAACTGCAAATGCGTGCAACGGCTGAAAAGAAAAGAGGCACGAAAACACATGCGCACAGAAGTTTTCGTGCCATCTTTCTTTTCCGCCGTTGTGCACCTTTATAGTTGTTAGTTCGGCGTTCGTGCTGTCTTGACATCTTGTGTACGCGTTTGCACGCCCTGTCTTTTAGAAGGAATTACTTCTACAAGGAAAAGCTCGCTGCAAGAGTGGACAATGCAAACCTCAGTGTCGGATGATTGAGCGACTTGAGCGAATTGGGCATTTACTGCATGCTGGTGGTAAGCTCAGAAGAAATCGACTTTTGAAACAAGTCGCAATCTCTTATTCTAAGAATTATGGCACCTCTCCAGTCACCTTACATTAGAAAAGAACGGGCAAAAAGCTGGGCGGGAAAGAGTTGCTGCTTTGCATGTCGCACGGTAGATTAAAAACCCTCACGGTCTCTTATGCATTCGCGTAAGACGACTCGAAGGCGAAAGCCATCTTCTTTTTCTTAGTCAATACATTAGTCATTCCAGAAGTTTGATTGCGTCAGATGGCAACTTAAGAATCCAGGATAGAAGACACAAAATGTAGAAGAGGTTAAATCTCGCCTGAAGGTCTACAGGGACACTAAAGTGAAAACAATAATAAATTTCAAGCGACCCTAAAAAAAAGTCACAGTTTCGCCGCAAGGGTAAAGCAATGAATGCGATAGCAACAAATTGAAATGTCACGCGAAGAACATCAAACAGCTCGAAACGTGCAGCCTGCTGCTCAAGCACAAAGGACGGACAAAAAGAACACACACAGAACGAGCATGAACTAACCACTTTCACAGCTTGACACTTATAGCGCGCTGCTCAAACACAGAGAACGACACACGAAACGAAAGCAGAGGTATACACAGGACGATCGCGAACTAACAACTGTCAGAGTTGTCACTTCATTGTGTTTGATCGGCGCGTTTCCTTTCGCAAACGCGGCCGCTACAGCGCGCGAAGTGACCTTCGTGCACTCTGTTACTTCGACGCAAACTCTACGGTAAAAGTACAATACGTAAAAACCACTCCCATCACGAGATAAGCGCGCGTGCTAAGGAACCAGGGGTCGCAGGTTCGAATCCGCACTTGAGAAAATATATATCGGGAATATTTTTCTTTGTGGCTTATATATATATATATATATATATATATATATATATATATATACATATATGTGTGTGTGTGTGTGTGTGTGTGTGTGTGTGTGTGTGTGTGTTTGTGTGTGTGTGGAACAGGACTGCAACGGCGACGCCGACAGCAGAAATCAGCCGAGAGTGTCCATATAATTGCTATCGCAATAACACTTCACTTAGGTGTCTGCTAGTGACACTCACCTCAGCGTTCATGTCGCCTGGTTTATTACTTAGGTTAACTTGGTGTTTCGTCAGACTAGGGAAGAGAATCTCAGATGTGACGTAGAAATAAGCGCGTGACTGAGATCTGCACCGTCGGGCGCCGCAACGATATCCCGTTTGCTCACAAAAACCTTGTGCTTTTTCAGTGAACTTATTGGATTAATTTTCAATAATTATCGTGTCAGCTAACTGGCCCTTGCTTAAGTAAACTTATGCTCCGTTGTCATATATATCCAATATAACTCTTAAACTGAACCAGAACCATCCATTTCGTACCAGTTTTATTTTTTAGCAGACTTTCTGAATATTCGGGAAACTGGAGGTGCTCGGAAGCGAAACAAAATTGTCACTAGCTGCTCGTGCAACTAATAAGCTTAGACCCATGAGTTGTGCTTTCAGCACTCGATCCGCTGTCGTTAATTTCACCACGATAGATTTGTTATTAGAAGAAAAAAAAGTAAGGCAAACGTTTGAGTCACCCTGACGTCACAAATTTGAAGCTGTTTTTTTTTTCTGGTATTTTTGGCCACATTGACTCGATTACATTTCCTAATACTCGTTATGCTAAGTGTTAGACTCCCTTAGAAGGCAACGTACTTCATTTCTGCCGAAAACAGATTGTGTAGGCTCTATTAGAAGTCGTCAAAATCTTGACGTCATGGCGAGTTGCTGCGTTAAGCTTAAGACGGCGTCTCTCTCTGTTGCTAGTTTTCTGGTTTACCAAGCGTCTTCACGGAGTAATAGTGGGGCTTTTGATGTTGTGGAAGGATAACTTAATAATAATAGAAAGATGATTTTTCGCTTTACTTACCCTTCAAATAGCTCAGAGGAACTGTAGAGCAGACGTTTATTTCGCTCTCGACTGAATTATTCGCTTACTTGGTTTCTATTCGTTCTGGTCTTGAAATGGGCATAGTAGAGACAAATCGAGTCGTCCTATCAGACGCATGAAGGTGTCGTGCGTAGGTCAGTGGAAAAAGGGACTTGGCTCATTTGCTGTTTTGAACTTCGCCGTCCGTTGAGCATAGTTACCGTATCACGAGAGCTCACAGGCGAATAGGTGAGCCTCGTTCCTGTTTCATTGTCTTCAAGTTTCTTGGTCATCAGTATGGCCTCTATGGAAGGGGTCTATGTTGTTGCTTCGCCAAAGTCTTCCTACGTGCGGGATTTATTCCATGCCGTGTTAACTGAACCACGAAATGGGAAACGTCTTTTTAAAGTGTGATGGAAGTGGCACCGCGACACTTCTGGAATCACGTACGAACGGTCAAAATGGAAACAATGCACGACGTGCCCCAACGTTTTAAGTGGCCAAAAATAAAAGGACCTGGAAAGTAATATAACGGCAAATTGTACGGCAGTGCAAGAAGATGCAATGCAATTGCAGGCGAAACAGTCTGGGAAGAGGGATCAAAAAGGAAATGGGAATAAAAACGTGAAAGAATAGGTGGACGGTGCTGACCCGGAACGCCGATGAAACGCTGAGGGTTTCATGCGTTGTTCCAGCCCACAAAGCTGTTTGAAACGTGACCGTAAGTTGAGTTCGTATATTAGGAGGAGGAACTGTCGGCAAACGGCAGTTTCTGCTTTGCTTTTCTCTCCAGACTCTGCGGCATGCATTTTCTAAGTACCAGTCTAAAATGTATTTCAAGAAAATATATGTTCTTTATCTTTTTACGAGAAATCGCAAGCATGTTTTTCAACATTTAGTGCGCAGAATAATGACATCTAACAAGTGAATTGATCTTCACGTCCACTACAGGAATGCTCCTAATGCGCGCGCTACGGCTTGCGTTCTTTACAGCAATCCTCATCTATGCAGCGTCATGTGCCAATAGGGAGTTTTAGAATAGCGTACGCAAAGATAGCGCTCATTGCGGTCGCGCGCTATTTCCGTCACCTAACGGGAGCCCGCAAGATGTTAGCGTACGACGCATGCGCAGTGGCGCGAAACGCTAACGCAAAGCTTTGCGTACGCTATTCTAAAACTACCTAATAGGGAGTTTTCAAATAGGAGCCCCAATCGTTTTGGGGCCCCAAAGAGATAGCGTCGAGGTCACTGCGCATGCGCGAGACCCAAACAGGGTTTGGGTTTTGCGTTGGGGACGCTATTCTTCGAATTTAGTGGAAGCCCAAAAGCCTGCCCCAAAAGCTTTGCGTCAAACAAACGTGACGGCACCCACTGAAGTGATGGCCCTCGGCCAAGACTAGAGCAACCTAAAATAGGGGAAGTGTCCAAAGCGCCGCAGACCCTATTCGAAAACTCTTAGCTTCTGCTTGATCCAAAGCGAGCACACGCACAGTGCTCTGAGACCCCAAAATTTTGGGGCCCCAAAGAAATAGCGTCGAGGCCACTGCGCATGCGCGAAGCCCGAACAGCGTTTGGGTTTTGCGTTGGGGGGCTCTATTTATCTAATTTAGCGGAAGCCCCATAGCCTCCCCCAAGAAGCTTTGCGTCAAACACTCATGGCGGCACGCACTGAAATGACGGTTCTCAGCGTGCTGTCAACTGATAAAAGCTGATAAACTTGGCTGATAAAAGCACGCGTGGTTACTTTAATGCAAAAAAGTTGCTTCTTGATACTAAAAAAACTTCTTTTTTTTTGCATTTAAGCACGAAGAAACGCAACTTGAAGTTATTTTTTAATTATTGAACGATATGTTTTACTTTGATTTTTGTAGTATCTTCTCTTTGACGCCGTAGTGGCGCTAGAAACGCAAGACGCAATCGGTAAGAGCGACACCCTTTTCGAAAACTGTCATCTCCTGCTTGACCCAAAGCTAGCGTACGCAAGGGCTTTGGGGCCCCAAGCTTTTGGGGCCCCTATTCGAAAACTCTCTAATATCGCTATCCTATATTGCGTGCAGATAACGAGATTCATGCAACTTCTTCAAGACTTTGGGGCAGTAATACGCCCCTCCGACATTTAGGAGCTTCACAGATCATTTAATGCGTAGCGAACAGAACAGGCCACCACATACACAGGGCAGCTTCACAGCAAACGAACAATACGAACAATACAGCAATACCAACTTGATCACCGTAAATATCGCCATCGGTTTTCATCTCAACTTAAGTGCACTAAAGCGTAATGATCAGTGATGTTCCGTGCAGGGAATTTTCCCTTTTTCAGGGAATTTTCGACAGTCATTTTGGACGAAAGGGAAAAAGGGAATCTTCGCGATATTGCAGGGAATTTTGAGGGGCGGCGAATTTTTTTTTTTTTTATAACCATCAAAAGACTGTGGACATGAGGATTTCGCATGTCGCAATCGTTTCTGGCGCATGTAGCGCGCCAAACCACAGCCTCTAAGGTTCGTTTTTAAAGACCATAGTCTTTCTTGGGATAATTCAACGCAGAAACATTGATGACATTGATTTGACTGACTGCTGGTTTGTGTGGCCAGCGATTCAGCTGCCCGGCGAAAGTTTAAGCCCGTGCTCAAGCCCGCCCATCTTGATCTGGTGAATCTGTTCATACTTATGAACATTGTCAATCAAAAAGCAAATATTATGCATATTTAAGGTGCAATATCAATACGTACGTATTCGGCAGTGTGTGTGTTTATTTAGAAAATGCATAGATAGGTAATGCTAAACACCGCAGAGTTTATTTCGCTGTGCTGACCATGCGACGGTATGAACGAAAAAGCGGATATTTCCCTACGCTTCGCTAAAACTACATGGTGCTGCTACCTACCAGTAGCCGTGTATATATATATATATATACTTTTTTTTTGTGCAGGGAAATATGCGGGGATTTTTGGCGATGTATGCGGGGAAAAATGCCGGAAATAGGGAATTTTCGGGCCTCGGAAAGGGAATAATTCTGTCCAGGACGGAACATCACTGGTAATGATCGCGCGCATAAAAAGTTTAAATTCTAGACATACTCAGTTCAAGGAAGAATTCCTTCTTTTTCAAAGTCTCTGTAGGAAGTGCATACGCAAATGTCCCAGCAAAAGAGGAGAGTCCTTTATACCACAGGACTCAAACGGGATAGAAGTCCAAGCCGTCGCTATTTTGCTGCACATTTCTCATACGTTTATACAGCCTCATACTCCCGCATTCCTATGAGTCAACGGGCCGAGTCTGTTACTACATCTAGTGCTGTGTCGCTAGATGAAAAGCTGATCTGCGAATGTGTTAAGCCCTTGAAGCTGTCTTTACCATGCGGCCCAGACAGCATCCCCTCAGCCATTCTAAGTTCTTATGGCAGTATGTTCGTCCCAGTACAGAGCACAATATTTGATAGCTCGCTGAATGCGTGCCTATACCCTAGCTTTTGGAAAATTGCTCGTGTTTTTCTATGTTTAAGCCTGCCTTTAAAGCTGATGTCTGGAATTCTCCCTTTGGGACACGCATTATAATCGACTGTCCTTAAAGGCATGAAACTTACGTAACTTGATGTCAATGATCAGGACACCAATTTAAAGCATTAGAAGTGCTTGAACATATCATGCTGTATCTTGCGGCAATTAATTGTAATTACATCGTAAGTAATCAGTTATCTCACATTTAGTCATTCCATATTTCGTCATAGACCATATTCAACTACCCATTCAAATTACATGCGATAGTTATCCGCGGGCAGCGGGCATTCCTATCAAGGTTAAAAATTTTGAAATTTCCGCCGAAATGCACTTCACGACCAGCGCCTCGTTAAGCACGGCACTGCCTTCTCCAAAGGAATCGGATGTAACAAAATATTTCGACCATAAGTGATGTACAGGAACTTTACTCAATAAAAATGCTTAATTTACAATAGTTCAGTGTTTGTGGTCTATCCCTTGCAAACAGTGCACAGAAATGGAAAAGGACTGTCGCATCTCCGCCTGTAAGCCTTGGTATATTCATGTTAGATGGTGTGTATCTACTTGAACACGCATCTCTGAACTGGTCGCTCAACTATCACAAATCTTGCCAGTTTGATGACGCAGATCTTCACTGCCTGCACTTTAGAGAGGACAGGTTGACACATATACCGTGACTTTTGCAAGGCTTTTGATGTAGTCGGCCACTCGCTGCACTTATGCTCTTTGATGTTGATTCTTCAGCCGTGAATCTTTGCAACCGTATCTTTTTGAGAGATCTTGTTATGTTGCCGTAAATGGTCAAATGTATATTGAGGGGCCCCACAAGGCAACTTTTGAGGTCTCTGAGGGGTCAGTATGAGGCCCACTCATCTTATTAACTTTTGTCAATGACGTGTCTTTCGTGATTCAGAATTTTTTTTCCTACTGTATGCCCACGATATCAGGATATTTAGGGTTCATTCCTTAAACGACTGTCGCATGCTGCAATCAGATTTGTTCTCCTTTTCTTAACAGTGCAAGTGCAATAACCCCTCCCCGAATACTGCTAAGATTAAAGTCATGAGTTTCTCTCGAAAGCCTCAGGCGTTTCATTTGCATACTCTGTTATTGCTGTATCGTTATGTACGGTTAGTGACATCAGGGATCTCGGTGTCAACTGCGGAGCAGCTTAAGGGGACGCCCTGCGGTTGTCTCGTGTCTCGCGTTGGCGGCCCGCATTTTCCACATTTGATGCATATAAGCTAAAAAAGGCTGCACGTTTCTAACGCCAGCGCTTGCTTTCTCGTGAACGCCAGCGTCGCCGAAAGGCTAATTCGTCTGTCCGAGCCAGCGAAGCGGCACTGAAACGCCAGCGCCGATAGTTTTACACGCACCGCTCTCGGAGCAGCAAGCAGTAGAAAAACAGTAGTTAAAACCGAAAATAGATAATCGAAAAAAATCGAAAAGGATATAATATATTACATAATCACACGAAAAGAACCGAAAAGAGCTCAAAAGAGCAGCTAAACATAAGAAAAGAACCCGAAAGAACATAAAAGAGCAGATAAACAGAAGATACACATAAGGGAAACACAGGCGGATCCCTGCTCCGCAGTTCGTACAGCTTTCCCTTGGGGTGGAACTGGCTTGGATTTTTTTTTCTACGACAGTACCTTCCACTTTTCTGCTCACATTAAGCGCGTCGCTATGGGAGGTTTTTCGTTGTCTTGGCACAGTTTGCCGAACATCCAGAGAATTCAATTTTCCTAAGCCCTTCCGCATATTGTGCAACGCAGCATGTCTTCCTCAATTCGAATTTCTTATCTCGACTGGCATGTCTAAATCCAGCAGAAATCCAAAAAATCCAAAAAAAGAAATCTTAATCTATATAATCATCGCTTCTCTAGAAACGATCCTAGATCTCGTTGCCGCACAGTTGGATTATTGTCCCTGCCACCACTTCAGTGCCGAACAAATTGCGCTGATCTGCTGTTCCTTTTCAGTCTTGTTCAGGGTATCATAACTCGCCCTGAACTCTATGGTTGTAATAAATTACAGATTGCATGCAAGATAATCAGAGAACTCAGACCGTTTCATCTTCCGGTCTGCCTCTGCCAACACTCCCCTGTCCACAGCATAAAAACTCTTTATAATTCTTGCTTTCTTAATCTGGATGTTTTTCATAGCTCATAGTCCTTGGTTTCCTCCGAGGTTTGAGCTGTTTTAGCATTGTCTCGCACATTGTACGTACCTTCTTCTCCTTTGTCTTTCAGCCTACCTTCCGTATTATTGTACGCGATTGAGTTTGTCATTATCCTCTATTTCTCCTGTTGTGTTATTTTGTCCTGACTTTTATTTTCACACTTTTCCTGTGTTATATTTGCATGGTCTCTTTAGGCTGTCTCTATTGTATGTTTTTTTATTAGTAGTATTTTTTATCCTGGAATAGCGTGCCTGTGGACGCTTTTTTCGTCCGCAGCTGCTGCCTCACGTTAGCTACAAGCTTCCGTTCGTGCTTGAATTATAGCACAAGGGCCTAGCATGCGGTATGACCATGTCTGGTATGAAAAAACCGGCAGATCCCAGGCACTGTGGGAATCGATGTAATGCGAAGCAGCCAGCAAGGAGCAAATCATGCTATACAGAGTATGCATGTCATGATTTACATGTGAGGACCTGTCATTTCTGTTCGTCATACAGTCACGCCACGCAAAACCAATTTTGGTGTATATCAAGCTTGCGAACTGGACGCAAGCGCACCATGAGCGTGGCATGTAAATCGCGTTGTAGATGATATGTATGCGAGGATTTTAATGTTACCACCTGCCACTTATGTTCGTTGTATTACAGTCCCGTCCCGCAATCCCAATTTTGGTGTACATGAAGCTAGCAAAACGGCCGCGAGCGTGCCATGAGCGTGGCATGCAAGTCATGTCACTCATGACATATCATGATTTCCATATTACCACTTGTTCTTTATGTTCGTCATATAGTGGCGTCATGCAATACCAACTTTGGTGTATATCAAGCTAGCGAAACGGCCGTCAGCGCAACATGAGCATGGCATGTAAATCATGTTGT
>JALIZH010016486.1:0-11238 GCA_030522465.1 Rhipicephalus appendiculatus | reverse complement strand
TAACCCAAGATAACAAGATGTAACATGATACAATGTAAAACTCGTTCTTGGCCTAGTGTGTTAGACATACTTGAAATCAAAAGGTTGCGCGAAAATTGGACACGTTCACAAGCGAGGGTACAGGGACAAGCGCAAACTCGCACTACTTTATTCATGGGCGGAACACATGTGATCGAAGTGTTTCTATTTCCTTTATATTCAGTGATTCCGCCCATGAATAAAGTAGTGTGAGTTTGCGCTTGTCCCTGTACCCTCGCTTGTGAACGTGTCCAATTTTCGCGCAACCTTTTGATTTCAAGTATGATACAATGTATTTACACTAGACAAAACTATAAAAATATGAAATAGACTATGAAAATATTTTGTTGCGCATGTGCCTATGACGCCAGAGAGCAGAAATGTCAGTGTAATTGTTTCTTGTTGAAGGTGATCGTAGTTTCGTGCGCGTTCAGTGTTGTGGGAACGTTGTAGGCCAAGGCTTGGTGTCTATACGTACACTCTTATCACGGTAACGTTTAGGACAGCATAAAACGGCAAGTAACTTATAGTTTATAGGTTACATGGCTGTTACAACAATTTTATCTTTGTGTTTTTTCTTTCATTTACCTCTCACATAAAGGTTACATTGACAGAAGCATGCCATTTTAAAAGCTAAAGCACCGCGATAGGCATTGTAACCTCTAGATTGTAACTTATAAAAGCGCAGTGACTCATCCGTCAGGGGACCTACGCTATGGAGTGGAAGTTTGTTTGTCAACGTGTCAAATCGCGATCTTTCTTGTTCAAGGTTGGCTTTAGCAATTGAACAGTGGATAATGTATAAACAGAACGGGTATTAGGTAACAGCAGAAAAGAAAAATAAGAGTATCAGCGATATTAGATTGCGGGATACTGTTGCAAGTGATGGTGGGGTATGAATTAAAACTGCAGTTCAATAAAGTGAGCCCACTTCACACGTAATTCACACTAAAAGATGGTATACCCTGATCCTTGCTTCTTGTATTACGTTGTTTATGTTATTCTGTTTACTATATTTTCCTATTCCTCTGACTTGCCATTGTTTGTATTTATCTCACCTGTTTACGGTTTTCTTTTGTTATTATCTCTTGCTCTGTACCCACTCCTGCGATAACCCTGTAATCAGGCTGCAGTATGTGAAAATAAAAAATTAAAAAAAAATAAATTAAAGAAGTGGCATAAAATCCGAACAGACATGGGCACAACAACAGAAAAAATTATAACGATGCGATCAAAGAATAATTCCGTGGAGCGAGAAAAATATGTTCCGAGACTCGGAATACAATTTATCCGAATTTTCTTGTCTTGTCTGTTCAGTTTTTTTTTGTCTTTTTATCTCGCGAAAGTTAACTGGCCGTAATGTGCAGCAAACGTCAGGTCACAGCATTGCACCATACACGCTTAAACCGTCATCAATTTGCCAACACAGGAGAAAAAGATGCCGCTAAGTTCACAAAACAGCATGTGACGACCGCTCCAGTGTGAGCGCATAGAGGGATCTGTGAGCTCGCGGTGATGGCGTGACTCACAAATGCGGCGTCTTACTGGCGCCGTTTCAACCAGTTTCAACCGCATCGAAGGAAGGACGGCGTCATCTCTCTGAGGCTTTGCACAGCTTGAGGTGTATGCCGGGAAGGACATTCGAATGAGAGGCGGTTGGTGTGGTGTTTGAAGTCGCGCTTGTGCCGCTTGTGCTGCTCTTTGTTTCATCGATTTAACCAGGTTTTACCCTCCTCGTTTTGATGACGTGCGTTGCCTAATGGTGTTTTGTACGTGAGCGACGCGTACCTGGGGACACAGTAAGCAAACACACTCGCAAACGCGCGATCCGCCACAAATCAGCCACGAGGCAATGCAACGGGGACATGTTCAGTGCGCTGCCCGTCCGTTGCAACGAGCTGCATTGCCGATTCTTCGCCTGTCTGAGACTGGGAATTATCGAACGTGTTGCATCCGTTGTTACGGTGGCCGAAGACAGCAGCCAATATGATCTACACGTAAGTAATGTTCTCTGTTCAGTGCATTATTTGCTTGTGTATGTGTGTTTATGTCACGTGCTTGCAAGAATTTACGCTCATGCTTACGCTACTGTAAGACGTGGACCATGTCAGAAAAATAACTGATGTCATGTTTTATGCAATGCATTGTTATTGGCAGAATTCAGTTCGCGTTTGTCCTTACAAAGCGGGTGTTTGGGCGTATATTATCAAACATCCGACCAAGATCATTTGTTATCTTTCCAGTTTATCTGAGAAGCATGAAGGACAGAAGTTTAGCCCTTCTTGCTGTCATCGTGTTGGTACCTTGAAATTGCTCGATGAAGCCTGCAATCACGGTGTGAAATATTGTTGCCAGCATCAACAAAGTGCCCCATATCAGCGCTGCCCAGAAGATTTCTGAGTGCGCACTAACTTGCTCCTTTGGGTTTTTTGTCACGACTTGGTCGCAGGTAGATGATATCTGTGTGTGTGTATGTGTGTGTGTGTGTGGGTGAGGGGGGGGAGTGAATGAGTGTTTTCGCGTGCGTGTGTGTATATGTGTGAGCGCGCGTTTGTGTGTGCGTGTATGTGTGTGAGAGTGAGTGCGTCTGCGTGTGTGTGCATATGCGCGCGGGCATTCGTGTGTGTGTGTGTACGTGTGTGGATATGTCTGCGCGCGCGTTTGTGTTGGTGTGCGTGTGTGTGAGTGGATGAGTGTGTTTGCGTGTGTGTACATATATAAACCCGCGCGCGCGCTTGTGTGTGTGTGTGTGTGGGGGGGGGGGGGGGGTGCGTGCGTGCGTGCGTGCGTGCGTGCGTGCGTGTGAGTGAGTGAGTGTGAGTGAGTGAGTGAGTGAGTGAGTGAGCGAGCGAGTGAGTGAGTGAGTTTTCGAGTGCGTGTTTGTGTGCGGGTGCTTGTGCTTGTGTGTACATGAGTGGCTGAGTGTGTTTGTGTGAGCGTGTGTATGTGTGCGCGCGTTTCTCTCTCTCTCTGTGCGTGCGAGCATGCGCGCGCGCGTGAGTGTGCGTGTTCAATTTTTGCTTTGGTCGGCTCAATGTTTCGGGTTTTCTGCCTTCACCACGTATCATCCCCACCAGACGGGCTTCCGTCAAACTTTTTCTGTGCGTTGATCTTGACTTGAAACCTTACCACAAATATATAAGGTAGTCATCTTCGTTCCATAGTAGCACTCACACAGATTGCAATGTACGGGCGTTCAAAATTAAGATGACTTGAATTTATGCCCACGCTTCCGCTATGCAAGAGGTGGGTCGTGTCAGAAAAAATAAATTGTCATGTCTTTGACGCAATTAATTGTTATCGGCAGTACTTGCTCTGCGGCGCTCGACTATACGTCGAACTGCGTCGCTATCTAAACGGGGCAGCTGCAAAGGATATGTTACGCAAAAAACAATACGCTGTGGCTTAACTATATTTCAGATAGCATGAATGCCAGCAATCGTGCGATGCCTTTCGATGTTCTTGGTTCTGTGGCGATGTGAATCTGTTCTCTTACAATAAGGTAATTTTTGTTGTTGTTCTAGTTTTGTTCTACGGTGAAAGCAACGGGCCATCGTGGTTGGAAAAGCTGAATCAGTATACATGTTATGTAACTGTCATAGCCGGAATGTTTGAAGGTACGTAAACAGCACAAATGTATTTTTTTTCTTTTTTTGCCATATTCATTGTCTTGCGTTAAAACTGTTTACAGCATACATCCTTCCCAAGGCATCCTGCGAGGATCTCCAGGCAGCTGGAAACTTCCCGACGCCGATATGACTTACGTTCCGTGCAGCCCAGAATATGAACTTCCACGTGGAATATACTCCTTGAGGAAAACAATTAGGTACGAACATATTAAATCTCCACGTGAAATGCTAAGTATGGTCACTGAAAAACCTTGGTTCGCCGTGGCGGAGCAGTGGGTATGGTGCTGGGCTGCTGACCCGAAGGTCGCGGGTTCGATTCCGGCCGCAGCGGTCACATTTTCATGGAGGCAATATGGTAGAGGCCCGTGTACTCTGCGATATCAGTGCACGTTAAAGAACACCAGATGGTCAAAATTTCCGGAGCCCTCCACTACGGCGCCTCGCATAATCAAATCGTGGTTTTGGAACGTGAAACTTCAGATACTATTACGAAAAATGTTGATTTTACAATTTCTGTTTCTAATCACCTGGTGCCGTGTTTCTGCGACGAAACTGTCTCTTACATTATAGTTTGCTGACTCTTGTGCTAAAGAGAAGCAAATTACATGTGGGATTAACGTACTTTTTCAGTTCAGAATTTTTGTTTTTCGGATAAACGTATTGCACAGGATATTACATTTTAGGAGCGCTTATGTATTGGTCAAGTGACACCCCCTTCTTTTTTTTTGGGGGGGGGGGGGGGAGGGTTAGTATATGTCTTACATTGCATGTTATCAGCAGTTGTGCATAATGTGGCAGTAACCGTTGCCATAGTGTAAAACAACTGTACTCTTCTTTAGGACCCACTGTCCAGCGAGGAGATTGCGGAATCAGCAAGTGATGTTTTGTCTGAAGAAACATGATTGTGCGTGCATCAAGAGAAGGTTTTACTGCAGGTCCTGACCACCTGCTTCTGTAAATTTTTTGCTGACCACAGGTAAAAACAAGGAGAAACGCTTTGAATACCGGTGGCCTTATCAGCTAGGCAATCCCTGAACCAATATTGAAAAAGTAATCAATAAACTTATGTGTATTAATGACTATCACGCAACTTTGATGTCTTTTGCTTTGAAGGTATGAAAGCAATAAAGCATGCATTCTTTTAGAATGGTTCACGTTTTTTCTCCTACAACTCCTTATGCACATCAATTTTTGTACAATGCTTGGATTTGGTCTTCTTTTTAAACTTTTTCTTTAACATTACCTTTCGTTTAGATACATGGCCTTGTACGCCTTCACAAGCTGTGTTCTACAGCACATGCTCAGGAAACTCGAACAATGCCCCTACATTGCAAAAGTTGTTATCACTATCAATTTCGTGTTTTGCACCCACGCAAAAAAAAACAAAAAAAAACTGATATTTTTTTTTAAATGCAATTACGAGTGATATTGTGGGCAAAGGCTTCCCTTTTTAAAACTGTGCCACAGATGCCTGTTGAACCATTAAAAAGCATATCACCTGAACAAAATAAAGAAAGTGCATTTGGGTCACAGCAAAGGAGAAAGTAGGAGGAGTTGCACGTGTATTGTTATATATGCTGCACGTATGTGTTAATGGTTTGAGTGAGTTAGTAGCATTACGTAAATGCAAACATTCCACGCACAGCCCAAGCGACAAAAGTAAAGGACTGAAAATCACCCTCTTTTTTGGCTGCCCTCTGGGTTTCTTCGTCCTGCTTATGCGCAACGTGCCAGCAGGTATGGTATGCCGCACACATGAGTAAACTTAAGGAGAAGCACGATTCTGATCACACGTTATTTGCAGGGGGCTCCATTCAGTGTAACCGCTCTACCTATGCTCCACCAACCCAGGTGTCGTCAAACAAAGGGTATGTGCCTCTTTTTTCTTCCGATCTTCTTTCTTCGACACATTCCGGAACAGTTGCTCCGCGCATGATCGGCCCAGCAAAGTGTCGCATAGCAAAAGAAGCGTGCGCACGCCTAATCTTTCGTACTTTCTTCTGCGCCTTTATAATGCTGTGTACAGATATGTACACAGAGTGACGAGAACGTTCACGGAGCATGTCATGTGGCCTGCCCCTTTCTGAATGCACACGCTGGAGCTTTGGAATAATTCTGGGACATGTCTGCTTAGAGCACGACAGTTGCGGTGTCTGTGGCAAGAGAGGTACGTTTTCCTCATCCCACGAAAAAACAGAAAACAATGTCCTTTGGAGTTGGCTTAGAGCTCGCATGCATCATAACGTCACACCTTCCACCACAAGCATCGAGTCGTTCAAATGGGGTCTGCCCATAAACGAGCAATTAAGAAGATCAGGTGATTGACAGATATTCTTAATTATGAGTTGTGCCATGTGTGTCCGACAAGTATCCTCTCTTGATCCAATTACGTAAAAGATTAAGCATTACAATTTGCATGTAGACGGCTATTAAAACTGCACAAGGAATTGCGGAAAAAAACACGAGGCACGGGCAGCAAGAAGTCCGAAAGAGTGGAAAGCCGTGCTTCCGTTGCTGCGGCACACCTGGCTGATCAGTGCATGCGATGAGCGTAACCTCCTGGAATGCGTCGAAGAATGAAGAGCGAAGGAAAGAAGAGGCGCAGAGCGGTGGCCGTATAAAATCTCCTGCAAGCCGTTTTGTGTGAACAGCATACTGTGTACTGTGCAACGTAACCTCTATTTTTACGTGAGAACGCTCGATATTGTGAACCGGTGCTAAAGGTTATTTCTGTGACGTCTGTCTTAAAAGTAAGTTTGTGCATTTTTAAGAAAGGTTAATTTTGCAAAGGTTACTAGATAACTTTCATTTTGATAAGTACACAAATTTGTGAAATTGTGCACCTTATTGTGCACCTTATTGAACTGCAGTTCTAATTCATACCCCACCATCACCTGGAACAGTATCCCGCAATCTAATATCGCTGCTACTCTTATTTTCTTTTCTGCTGTTACCTAATACCCGTTCTGTTTATACATTATCCACTGTTCAATTGCTAAAGCCAACCTTGAACAAGAAAGATCGCGATTCGACACATTGACCAATAAACTTCCACTCCATAGTGTAGGTCCCCTGACGGATGAGTCACTGCGCTTTTATAAGTTACAATCTAGAGGTTACAATGCCTATCGCGGTGCTTTAGCTTTTAAAATGGCATACTTCTGTCAATGTAACCTTTATGTGAGAGGTAAATGAAGAAAACACAAAGATAAAATTGTTAGCCATGTAACCTATAAACTATAAGTTACTTTCCGTTTTATGCTGTCCTAAACGTTACCGTGATAAGAGTGTAGCGTCGATACATCGAATGAGAAAAAGAAGGAAAAGGAGATGGCGAACACCGTCTAGTCTTCTAAGGAGAAAGCAGAATGAATCCATCCTGCAAGTTTTTAACGCGAAAGCGTTAAATAGCTCCTTTCGCCGAAACACCGGTGTCTGTGTCGTTCATTATGAGCGAAAAATCAGCGTTGTCCGTTGCGCGTGAGCGAGAAATCGAGGAAGATGCAATTAAAATGAATAATAAAAACCTTCGGTTTGGCTGATATTGTCACGAGGTCGTGACACGGACGAAGACAGCGGTAGACTTCTTCAAGGTGAAACTTCGTTTGGCCGAACTTGTGGCCGCGAATCGGAAACTAAAATTACAGCCAGCAATGCACGCTGTACACTGTTATCGGCGCACAGAGCGTCGGTCGTCGGTAAATTTATGGTCGTTGGGACGCGCAGTCTTTTATACATCACGCATAGAACTTTCCAGCCTTATCACTGGTGGTCACGCAAACTCCGGATTAAGCTTGATTCCTCGCATCCTGCGCATAATCTTAGCAAAACAATCTACTACAACCGCGAAGTATCTCGAACATTGAGGCGTGGTCTGCGCCCAGTATTGCTGACTGTCTTTCTGTGGTGTAAACCGAATACATCAAAATAGAAACAAGAAACGTGCGTAGCAGGGTTGCCGTTGGTGGCTACTTTGCGCCAAATTGGCTACTTTTGGACCCCGTCTGGCTACGAAAATTTGAGGTTGGCGCCATGGCTACTTTTTTGGCTACATTGAACTTCTGCTTAGGCGCATTTAGTAGCCAGCTTTCATGATATTTGCAGGTAAAAGAACAAGAAAGCCTAAAATTCACCCCTGTTTTCAGCCTTTTCTGCCACATAAGCTAATGCGCGTGCATGTAATGGCCCCAGCAACACGCTATAATGTCATCAAAGCACCCCCCACGCAAAACAGATATTAGCACAACAATGAAGCTGGTCTGTTATGGTAAATCTATTAATGAATTTCGGTCTGCGGCTTCAAGGAAAAACTGCTTCAACGTTTTACGTTCCCACCGACTTACTGGCGGGAATGCATGCTCCAAAATTACTTTGTCTCTGGGACGAACTCCTTCCTGCATAAATATATACCGATGCACGAAACTTATACTTACTAATACGATATAGTGGCTGCGCCACCGGATGCAAAATATGATTTAGGGAAATAAATGTCAGAAAATGCAAGGTTATTCGTCTCCCGAAACACTAATATTCTTGAACAGCGTTGCATTACTTAACCCGCCACTTCTTATGAATTTTTATATGCTCATATATATCATGTAATATTAATAGGAAGAATGTAAAATACTTTTTGACTAAAAGCGCACTGCTAAAATAAGAGCCGCGAAATCCAGCCTTTCTGCTCCCTCTCTAGCGGCGCATCGAAATTTTTGCCGCTTGAGCTTACTTCATAAAATGTACCAGAGTAGCGTGCTCCACGATCCACTTATCTTATCACCGCACTATATATCCAACCCTTTGGTTATCGCTTTGAGATAATCTTGTAAAACACGAAGCTTACTAGTCTGTTGGAAGTGTAATCATTGTTCTTTTTTTACTCACTATATTCTATTGCTTTCCTTCTTTCTGTTTTTTTTTCACTCTCCTCATAATGTTCTTCGCCTTGCGGTAAATAAATAAATAAAAAAATCATTTTTTTTTGCAGCTCACATGTGGCTTGACGAGCTAGAGGGAAAGAAATGTTGTCTTATTTGTGTTTCTGCACACTCAAAATCATTTATTTTACAAAAATTCGTCGTAATACTCGTTTACTTCTATTTGACTACAAATTTGGCGATAAAGTTAAATGGCGTGGCTACTTTGGCTACTTTTAGCTTGATTTCTGGCTCCTTTTCAAGTCTACCCAACGGCAACCCTGGTGCGTAGCAATATTCGAAACCAGTGCTTCTGCGTGGCATGCAGGTGTTCTACCATAGATCCACAACACTGTTTCAATATGCTTAAGAAAAAAAAATGCTATACGAATGTCATGCAGTGCGAGAAGTCTCCTTAACGCACGTAATTTGTTGTAGTTATTTATATTTATGTTACTTAAGTGCGCTTCGTATGAGTATTGTTATTTTATGTATTCCCTCCCTGTAATGACCGGCAAATGTGGGTTAACAGTATGTTCAACTAAATAAATAAATAAATAAATAAATAAATAAATAAATAAATAAACAAATAAATAAATAAATATTGCGCGGCACAAGCGTAAAATCGCATCAGACGTCAAAATATGTGAATTGCGAAACACGTGATTTTTTTTAGAGGCCCCCCCATTAGAAAGCGCTCAGACAAACTTAATCATCATCAGCTGCAAAATCATCAAGAAAGTGAGCAGCTTTGGAGGTTGGCGTGTTGCCTTGAGGACGCGTAGTGGGCCCTTCGCTGATTCGCAAAAGGAAGAATTAAGGCGTAGTGAGCACCTCGCAATGGTACTTCTGGTACACTCTCAGGCAAAAGGGTGTTAAAAGGGTGTGCCGTTCGTCCTCTTGGGGACTAACGGGGCTGCCACAACCATTAGTCCCTTTAAGGACTAACGGCACGGGTCTAACAGTTAGTCCCCTCAAGGGACTAACATTTAGTCCTCACATTTACACCCTCGCGGGCAACCGTTGGTCCCCACAGTTGCACCTTAAGGGACTAACATTTAGTCCTCACATTTACACCTTCGCGAGCAACCGTTAGTCCCCACAGTTGCACCTCAATGGACTAACATTTAGTCCTCACATTTACCCCCTTACCGGTCAACCGTTAGTCCCCACGGTTGCACCTCACCGAACGAACGGTTGGTCCACTCAAATGCTCCACTGGGATGATTTTCCACAGTTACAATCTGCAAGGCTTAATACTTTTCTCGCGTGTTTTCCTCCGTTGTGTGCAACAAATGGCGCAGAAAAGAACACGCGAAAAAAATATTTAGTCATTCTTGTTTCACTGCTTTCGCAGCCAATGCAACAACGAAAGACAAAAGTGAGACAATGAAATGTTTTATTTTTCTATATACATATTACGTTTCTGCATTCTTTCAGTGAATTCGCCGCCAGATGTCAAATTCAGGTCCAGCCGCGTTGTCATATCTCGTACAGTCGTCTTGGTCAAGCTGCTCCAACGGAAGCGACAGATGATTGGCATTGCACGCACAAGCGCAAGCAGCCTTCTGCACGTAGTGGACAACGTCTGCACAAAAAGATTGCAAACAGTTAAGTCACATGTGACAGTGAGGAAGATACACGCACATGGCAAATACGTGAAAGGTGAAATAAATACGCACGTCTAAAATATGGCATGCAAATATTTCCACCGCGATGTCATACATAATCGAAAACGCATTTCGAGTCACATAGCGCAACAGCTCAAGTGCGGCAGCCGCAGCCATCATGCGCCGCGACCGCCGAGCCGCCAACGAGTCGGGCGAGTTCTCTGCGAGCGGCGTCGTATACAGCTCGAGCAAGCGAACGCGGGGCCGAACGCGGAGCTTCTGCCGCCAGCGAACCTCGAACAGAGG
This sequence comes from Rhipicephalus appendiculatus, assembly GCA_030522465.1. Classification (NCBI taxonomy): domain Eukaryota; kingdom Metazoa; phylum Arthropoda; class Arachnida; order Ixodida; family Ixodidae; genus Rhipicephalus; species Rhipicephalus appendiculatus. The sequence continues at coordinate 762 of JALIZH010016486.1, read as the reverse complement.
TGGTTGCCACCAGGTGACCACGCTGAACGGATGCGAGTTTCTTCGTCTCCGAAAGGCACTGGCTTCCTCGCTTGTCTCTCGGCCTTCGGGCCCTCAGGACGTATCGAACGTGGTCATGGACGACCTGGAGGCTGCGTCCAATGTCCCATTACCCGAAGACATGGAGTTACAGCATCCTGTGGACGCCCGGACGTCGCCAGATGTGCTAACCCTAACGCCAACTGCGGCCAATGCCTCGACGGCCATTGCCACCCTGAGGAGAGCACCGCTGCGTCCTGACGTGAATCCATTCGACGTCCTGGCCGATCCTGAGACGCCCAAACATGGGAAGGGCAAGTGCGATGATTTACTTGCCTCCAACGTACTCATTCTACCAACATCCAAGCATGGGCAGAAACGCGCTCGTGGAACGCCATCTGCGTTGGCTGCAGCGGCAGCAGCTAAAACCAAGCCCGCGTTCCGCCATAGCGTCCCGCGCTGGGGTGGCAACGACGCAGCAGATTTTAACGCGTATGACTCAGACCCGGAAGCTGTTCACGATGATGACAGCAATCAAGGAGACTGGCAGAAAGTTCCCTATAAACGCCGCGGATCGAAGGACAAACAGGGGAACGCGCGTGACCAACGCCGCCCTTCATACGCACACACTGTGATACTAAAGCCTCAAGAGCCGTGCAGAATCATGGACGAAAACTTCATTGTGCTAAATGAGGCCATCTGGAATCACATTCTCACCGCCCCTTCAACGCACAGAAGGGAAGA
>JALIZH010016485.1:537500-692741 GCA_030522465.1 Rhipicephalus appendiculatus | reverse complement strand
GAAAAAAGCTTCCCAATGGATACAAAGACGAAAATGAAGCTATGACATTCTTCTGACAACGGCTTGTCTGTGGTTCCTGACTTTTCGGGAATAAAAGTGGGAAGTCAAGAGTTCTTGGAATGTAACATTCACGAGTCCTCAGCCGCCATTACTGTCAAAAACCTGCATGGCCATAATCGTGCACGTTAAACTATAACAAAGCAGGCCCGACTAAGTAAACATATGGGGCTGAAAGAAAAAAAAAAAAAGGACATACACTGCATTCTCCTTCCTTTGTGTTCACATCATCTGTTTCACGTCATTTGCTGCAAGATAAAACTGATTATAAACCAGATCAGCAAACCATCTTTTTGAAACCAGTTATTCATGCAATTTTTTAGGAATCCTGCTGCACTGTCATTACGGAGTCAGCAGCCGGAGTCTATCGAGCCATTACAGAGTCTAATAAAGGATAATAATATAATAATATCTGGGGTCTTACGTCCCAAAACCACGATATGATTATGAGAGACGCCGTAGTGGAGGGCCCCGGAAATTTTGACCATCCTGTGTTCTTTAACGTGCACTGACATTGCACAGTACACGGGCCTCTACCATTTCGCCTCCACCGAAATGCGATCGCCGCGGCCGGGATCAAACCCACGACCTTCGGGTCAGCAGCCGAGCACCTTAGCCACTGATCCACCGTGGCGGACTCTAATAAAGGATAGTACAAAAAAGAGTCATTCCCAATATGAAGCCATTAAGGAGTCTAATGAACTGTAAATAGACAAATTTTTTTCGATGAACACCTCAATGTTTCTATGGCACAGGCTTGTCCAAATGAACTGTTTGCCATGTGTTTTCTATTTGTTCTTCCTGCCTCTAGTTTTCACTGCCACTACAACTTCAGAATCTAAATTGATCAGCTTCATTCAAAGGCACTCAGCGATGCTACCTGCACCTTTATGCTGCATTTTTCGCTCTGCTCATACAAGTGTATACGCTCACTCTGCGTGGGCTAATGACCAAAACTCAGGAAGTAAAGTCAAACAGACCATAAACACCTGGACCACTGCCTAAATGTGTGCTGCACCGAACTTTCTCATCGGCATGAAGAAAATGAAAATGCTTTGAGATGGGCAACACCTTAGATTGCTTGCTTTTAGTGTCTCTTTATGCGTTTCAGAGGGGTACAGCCTTCAACTGCAACGCGCAAAAGATGACATGTACAGTTCGCCTCACAACACAAGTACGCCAAGACAACCAAACAAAATAGACTGAGATAACTCGGGATTTTCCAATGTCCGTCAGCTACATAGAGGACAGAAACACGCTCAAAAAAAGAAAAACAGGAACTCGCTTCGTAAGGTTGCTTGTAGTTATGTACAGTTTACACAAGCAATATTTACAATTAGCAACATTGAATGTCTGGCTGGTTGGTGGCACATAATGCGAGGGACACAGTGCTACTTCTGAAGACGTACTCGACAGCCAAAAGAAAATGACGAGGACAGTGCGCGTCATCTTCTCTGGCTTTTGCCCCTTCTTAAGAAGTCACTGTTTGCCTTGAAGCATTGAGACATTTGAACTATGGAACAAGGGGCCGCATTTTCTAACAGCATTTTTTAAATTTTTTGTTAACGTCATTTTTTGTTGCAGCTCAGACGCTGCCCTAGCAACCGTGTTGCCATTACCACGATGTGTTGGCATTCTAGCCAGATTTGTCTCAATGATTAAAGGCAAAAAGAATTAAAAATGAAAGTTGTAATTCAAAGATGGAATTTTAAAAGCAGCAGCACTTTTTTTCTTTTGATCAAGCTGACTCTGCAGCTTAGTGCTGGCAAAGGCAGCAATGCTGTTTCTGTCTAAATGAAATAGCTGCTCAGCAATGAACATGTTGCATCTTGGGAATCTGCAAACTCACTACGCTTTTGAACTTTTGGCAAAGAAAACAAGAATTTAAAAAGCGAAAACTAGCTGTTGCTTCGAGTGATTAATTATGGTGAAGAGTAATGTTGAAGGCTCAAAATAATACCTGAACTAGCTTAAACACTGTCTTGCTAAGCTCCATAAGCACGTGGTGCTGTTCGAGCGTTTATATGTTACAAAGAGTGAGTGTTCCCCAACTTTCTCCGACTAAATGTTAATGCTTTCTCGCCGTAAGCTGCACATTTTCAGGTGCAAACACAAAATGTGCGTTGAATGCAAACGATAGGTAATTTTTTTTAAGCAGGTGAAAGTCTACAACCTGCAGCGCTTTCAATGAAGAAGCTGGCCTGTGGTTACAGCACTTTAAGTTTTATATGCTGGACTTGCAGCTTTACACAGCTCCTCCACTGCATAACACACCTGACTGAATTTGCGACGACCACAAATGAGTGTTCTACATTAAAAGACGGTTTTTATGAATTCTAAGGCATGTAGAAAACAAATTAAGTACTATCTTTAACTGCGAACTCTTAAGAGAACTTTGACCATCAAAATGAGCTGGTACAATAGAAATGCACTTTTCTATATTCAGATATATGTGTATACATATGTCGAAGCTTATTATTACACCATCTCCACTGAAAAAAAGAAACACACACACAAAAAAACATGCTAGTAGTTCATGAATAACATCACTTCACAAGCAGACATCAAGAAAGTGGATCTGCTTAAAAGTATTTCTTTTTGTCACATTGAAAGAGCAAATGTGAACTCAAGTCCGAAACAAAACTTATATAACGCCACGTCATTGTCCTACAGAGGGCTTTCACAACACTGGCCACCTATGACTAGCACATCTCACAATTCCTTAGGTTGCACAAGCACACATATCTAAACACTTTTGTTATCATAAGCAACAGTTGCAGGCGCTGTGATCAGAAGATATTTTCACTCCACGCAGCTTTTGTGACAGGCCCTCAACACTCTCATGCTTGATGCCAGGGCTTGCTGTAATGTCCAGCTTACACAGGGAGCTGCTGCCCAACAAGCCCAGTGCACCTACGTCACTGTCCGTCAGTCCACAGCAACCGATTCCAATCTCGGCAAGGTTGCACTTGGCTTTTGACAGGAAACTAACCAGCAGTTCTCCTAGTCTGGGTGTGTAACCTGTAAAGCAGCCAGACAGGTCTATCAGTCGTAGGGGATTCGCATCTAGCACAGGCTCTAGCGCACCAAGGGCGTCGGCATTCAGGAGATTGAACCCAACGTGAAGAGCTTCCAATGTCTTCAAGCCCCGTAAACATGGTCCAGGGTCGGAGAGATCGCAAGATTCAATGCGCAGAACTCTCAATAGAGGTACGTGCACGAGAAGTGCTGCCAGCGCCACGCCGCTATCACTTCCAATGGGATTGTAGCTCAGGTCCAGCTCTGTGCACGGCAAATCTGTCTGTGCCTTCTGTAAAGTCTGAACAGCGGTGCTGAGGTAGCTTGGCTTGAAGCCCGTGCACTTGAGAGAAAGTTTACTGAGAGATCGCAGAGTGGCAAGGCAGTCGCACAACGCCGTCGCTGCTGCGGGGGTCAGAACAGTGCCGGAGATGTCGAGCGTATGGAGAGGATCTTGGTGCCTCAGGGCACGAAACAAGAAATCCACGTTCTTGATGTGGAAGCATGGAATCGAGAAGTCCCCACTCTCAACACAGGGCTGCAGAACGGTGGCCAAGTTTGCACACGCAGACACGTTTTTTCTCTCGCACTCGGAACGGTAGCGCTCGGCCAAAGGAGGCAAGTCCCAGGACTCCACCTGTCCAATGACTTCGGCGTGTGGCCCGTGCAATAAGGTGTCTATACAGTCCGAAGGATCAAGCAACGCTCCGTCGGGAAGTGTTAATCTCAGTACAGGTCGCATGCCTTGAAAATCCTGGTACCGCTTAGCTGCTTCAGTTGTGAGCCACCCAACTGTCCTTTCTGACGCTGCACCTCTGGGCAACGGAACTAAGAAAAGCGTGTCCAGGATTCGAACTCGAACTGAGAGGTTACCTCCCAAATGTGCAGTCATGGCAGCACTTGGAGAACCAGAGGACACAGTGACCGTATTACAGGCGGCGGAAGAAGTTGTAGAAGTCTGCGGATCAAACTGCTCACTGTCCGCTGTGTCAATGACTTCTGCGCCATCGCTGTCCTCACTAGTGTTTCCTTCCTTCTCCTCCTCCTCAAGGCGCAAGAGTTTTGAGTTGAGTGACTGTTCAGACGAACGGTTTCGTTTTCTTCTGGCAGGCAAACCTGGTTCTGTCAGGCACGTTTTGGACCTTGACTTGGGGACGTCATCTTCGAGCCAGTCGTCCATTTCTGTCACCAATGCTGGCAACTCTGGTTCTGCCAGATGCCGTGATTTCGTCCTTGGCCTTGAAAGGTCATCCTCGAGCCAGTCGTCTGCTTCTCTAACAAGAGCAGGACCACTCAGTCTCCTTTTCAGTGACTGCGAAGCTATCCATGGACCTTCACTGGCGGAACTAAAGAGTGCAATGTCATCGTTAGCGGGACTGGCCTCTTTGAGCCGAAGCTCCACTTTCCGCAGGCACTCTTCTTCAGCGGGGCTCATTGTTGACTGGTTTTCGTGTTTCCACTTACGAACAATGTCGAAGGGAGTTTCTCCTTCGGCTGTCCTTAGGGATGGTCGAGCCCCTTTTTCGAGCAGATATAATGCAACTTCAAGGTGTCCGTTTCCCAGAGCATCGTGTAGCGGTGTGACGCCATTCATTCCGAGGCTACTTACGTGAGCCCCAGCTTCTACAAGACATTTCACGATTTCTAGGTAGCCGTAGTTTGCTGCCTCGTGCAGTGGCTGCCACCCGCTGTAGTCCCGAACATTCACGGAGTGACCCATCCTAAGTAGCTCTTTCACCCTCTTCAAGGAGCCATCGATACAAGCCTTGTGGAGTTTTGTTTCACCCTTGGTGTTGATCTTTTCTTCCAGTTTTTTCCTCGGTCTCCGCGTGGTATCACTAAATTCAGGATCACTGTCGCTGGCTTCTGATATGTCCTCCAAATTGATGTCAGACAAAGGGCCCGACTGCTGACTTTGGCTGGAGCTGTCAGTTTCATTCGCAATAGCTTCTTGTAGCTGTTGTATCCTATCCTGAACTTCACTGTCGGCGCTGCCCTGCCAGGAGACCAGTTCCTCTAGAGACTCCAGCTCCAGAGAGGGCTTTCCTGCAGCCCGAGACAACGTTACAGCCTCTCGAATAGCATCCAGAACCTCTGGAGCTCCTTCGCTGCACGTCTTCTGAAGAATACGAGCGATGCTGAGCTTTGTCGATGCCACCTCGTCGGGCTCGTCTGCTCTCAGGGAAAGCTCCATGTGGTAGTATTTGAGGGCCGAATCGTACTCGCGAACATCGCTGCATGTTTCTGCTAGGGAGACGTAGAGGTTGGCAAGCTTTTTTTGAGTGACGGCTTCCGGAGAAGACAGCGCTTCTTCTACGGCCATATTGTATTCCTTCAGCGCCGGCCGGGATAACAAGCATTGTACCAAAGCATCGCCGGCCATTTCGTGAATCTCAACACGCGCAGCGGGATCTTTTGCCTCCTTGAGGTCGAGGTCCCAATTTCTGAGTGCCTGGCTAAGTCTCACGCAAAGACTGGCACGTTCGTGGTCCTCCTGTATGGGGCTTTTTTGGCGCATGGCATGCTTGAACGCTGTGCGAGCTCCTTCTCGGTCCCCCCGCCTGCAACATGGCTGCTCCTCGGAGTAGGTGTGCTTCACACTTGATATCCGACCGCTTAGCCTCTTGACCAATGTCAAGCAGGCGTCCCGCCAGCGACAACGCGGTTTCTGAGTTTCCCTGCCTCAGATGAATGTTGGCCAGTGCCGAGAGACATCGACAAAGGTCCTGTTTGGAGTCACCGTGCTTTATAAATAGCACTAGCGCATTTCTGAAGCTGTTGACAGCATTGGGGTCTTCTACTGCGTCGTACAGGAGGCCCATGTTGAGCATCAGACGACCTTTCATGACGAGCATCTCTTTCTCGCTCAAGCTCTCTGCAAGGTTGCGTTGAACAATCCGTAACGACTTGAGGTACGCAGTTTTGGCTTTCTCGATGAGCTGTTTGCTGGGTTTGGCCTCTGTCTGGTGCTCGACGAAGTAACACTGCCCGAGTGTCGCAAGGGCACGCTGCTGTTCCACGTGTGATTCTGCCTCTTGGGCCAACTTGAGGTAGCTCTTCAGGTTGTCACGAGCTTCGTTGAAACGTTCGAGCTGCATGAGACACTCACCACGCCGCCGGTGCACTTCAGCTTTGTCAAGCAGAGTTGGGTCTGGCAGCACCTCGCAGATTTGAAAAGCCTGCACATACCAGCAGCGTTCATTAGTCATGTTAGTGACACAAACATTGATGGCCAGCCACAGCTAATTGCATGCACTGAGTAATGCTGACATTTACAGTTGCAAACAAAAGTTTGGAGAAAATGGTGCTGCGATAGACTTTTCGCACGGCAGTTCCAGCTGAAATCAAATGGAACAGCCTGAGTGCATATCAATGAACTGAAATGAAACAATTCCACATATCAAAGGTATGCCAAAACAAACCTTATTATTATTTTTTTAAAGCTGTTAGTAAGGTCTCTAAACTATTGCTTGGGACTGCAGTAACTATGGTTATATGTGAAAAAAATTAAGAATTAAGTGCATGTATCATATGAGTGAAACTGCTACTGCAAAGCTATAACAACAAATGAAACCCTTCAGAAAACTAAAATAACTGGAATTAAAGGAAAGTTGCAAAAATGACAGGAAACGGCTTAATATTTTCTGCACTACACTGTGAGTGCAGTTTCTGCCACCAGAAACTTCCTATACTAGCGTCACAGGGGCACTTCTAATAGCAATTGAGGCCGAGTGAAATAAGAATTTCTCCGCTGGCTCCTTTTCACAAGTGAGAGCCAACTGTGGTCGATAAATAAATTTGATCCCAGTCAAGCTTGACCGTGACATCCAATCACTTTTCATGGTTTACATATACTGCCACACCTTCAATGTGCACAGCTGCTGCTCTCTGGTTTGAGGGGAAGGAGGTGCTGGTTGTGCTGCATCTTTCTAACACAGGAGTGTTTTATGCCCAGGCAGATACATAGTGTAGTGCACATCTGAGTGATGGTTGAAAGCCAAAGATGTGAAGGAACTTTGATGTACTGGATTCCAAAAGGGTGCGTTGGATCTTTTGCCATGTTTTGCAATAGAGGCTCTTCAAGTTTGCACACTTGTAGCTGTAGACATACAACAATGTTACAACCATGAGGGCACATTTCACATTTGTGTTATGACCGACTCCCACAAAAACGGAGATCGTCCTCATTTTTTTCTTTTCTACCACTACCTACATACAGTAGTCTCCATATGCGTATGTACTCACATGATGAACACTTTGCACTGTCAGTCACACTTCTTTTTATGACTATTGTTACAACTGTGCTAGCTGCCAAAATTGCAAGAGCTGCAAGCTTGAGCAATGTGAATACAGTGCTGTTAGCATATATGGTGGGGCCATTTTCGGTGAAGGTGTGTCTTGCATACAGCAACAAGACTCAAACTGAACTCTACCATGGGTCGCTATAACATGATGTTAGCGAGACATTTTCCAGCCACTCAGTGTAACGAATAAGAGGTGATAGGGTTCACTCTAGAATTCACCATTCTGGTGAATGTGATGCAAATGCACAGCTCTATCACTCATTTATGCATTTGTTTACTTCCCCTTGAAGGTCGATTTTTTTTTTGCGCAATGCATCCCAAAAATGTGTATTTTTTATTGCTGAATTAAATTCTTCAGATGAATACATTTAAGAAAAAGATTGTGTAAAATATTTTTGGGAGCCCTTAGAGTGACAAAAAAAATTGTTTGTGTAGTTACATACATATGGTTTTTTCATGACTAACAGCAAGATAAAGTTCGGAAAAAAAAAATACCTATACGACTGTTAAATAATTATGCGCTGCAATAAACATCTATAGTTCATAGACTTACAAAACTAAGGGCACGAAGTGGCATTAAGTGGAAACACGGAGGTAGAATAGCCACTTTTTATCCAGTCAGCGTCGTCTCGCCACGCGCACTTTTGAGATGTCACTCGCTCATCAACATCTCAATCTTAACTCGTAAGTAACGCCTCTCGTATGATGGGCTGACATTTACTGAATCAGATTCTGATTTGCCAGTCGAGCGACGATTGCACTAGACTCACTTTTACAGCTGAGAAACCGGTGCGCACTTCCATAGTACAAGCAAACTGCGCGGGTGAGCGCACTGAAGAAAATTGCGTAGTTGTGACTGCGCCCGGCAAACAAAAATAAGTCTGAAACATATAATAATCATTCGCCTTATCACCAATGAAAGGGAAGTGGTTTTGCGAGTCCCAAAAACAGGAAATGCAACCACAGCGGCATCGTTAGTGTCAGTCAGCGCCTGCACGAAAACAGGCGTAGTTGTGTGCTGGGGAGCAATAAACAAGATGGTCCAGAAATCCGTCACCCTTTGAAAGATTCTAAACTAGAAAGTCATCAGTTCTGCGGGCGCAATAAGCGGGAGTCGGCCGAAGAATGAAACCGAAACCAGCCAGCGCACCGCTGTAGTGTAGTGCATAAAGAAGAAACGGAGAGGCATCGACGCAAGAAAAAAAAATTCCATGTATTCCCGCAATATGGCATCACATGCCAAGCAAGAAAAATGACAAAAAAAGACGTGCATTTTGAACATACAGGCAAGGACGTGCATGTATGTCTTTGACCGCGTTGCGGCTGTTCGGGATGGCGTACATGTGCGTCTTTGACCCTCACAGCGTTAATTATTACACGCTCAAGGAACAGTCACACTATCAGCATCAAATGAAATACGAACAGCGGCAAGCATTATCAGTGGTAGAGTGCGTGCCGTCCAGTAATCACCATGGGCATGTGCAATGCTGCAGAACCGGAGTGCTGAGTGCCTGTCAATGGTGATGAGTGGATGGCGCGCACTACACAATTTCTAATTCTTGCCTATGTTTGCATTTCATTCGACGCTGATAGTACATTGCAGAGGGGAGGAGCAGGATTGGAAGGTAAAACAGAGAGACAAACACAAACTTGCAACAACAGATACAAAAAGCAGAACACACACAAAACATTATAAGAAAAATATCAAAAGGGAGATACATGCAAGTCATAAAAAAGGGCAATACATGCCATAAGGAAAACAATGATTAGGCACAACACGTCAGCCAGGATGTGCTAAAAAATTTTCATCATTCAAGGAGTGGAGGAGGGGCAGCCTGCATCAGCTGCTTGTATGTATGTATGTACAGTACGGTCCTGTTAGAGGGAACACGCGAGCTCGTGGCCGGCGGGCCTGCTGGCGCTAACTGGCGGCGAGATTTGTAAGTGCGGCGCATGCGTATCGGTGGCGCGTGCCCAGTTTCGTCTGCTACTTCTCCGCCTGTGCGTATGAAAGCGTTGGAAAGCGCTTCCGTATTTTTGTGGTGCAATTTATCTGGCTGTCACTCTGCCTGCTGCTCATCGGATTTCCAGCAAGCACAAAAGATGTTTGGTTTTATTTATTGCTGCAGTTTTTAGCAAGCGTTCACCGTTAAGCCCGTCATATTTTTCAGATACTGCTCGCTGCAACTGGCCGCTTTTGATAACAGATAAGGCTATAAGGCTATTGAAGTATGATGCAGCGAACATATAAAGTTCACCCTTGCTACCATGAAATATCGGCTTATTAAAGAAGCAGAAGGCCGAGTTGGTATCCGTTCATTTACAGTGCGAAAATTAAAAGCGCAAAGGGCCATGGCTCGCTAGCACACGCCGAGTGCGTGGGCAGAGAAGTAGCAGACGACGCGGGGCACACACCACCTTGGTGAACCAATGCGCATGCGCCGCATTTCGAAATCTCGCCAGCAGATAGCGCTCCGCGGACCGCCGGCCACGCACTCGCGTGTTCCCTCTAACAGGGGGGCCGTACTGTACATATGTACAGTCGTCAGCAAGCTCAACATGAATGCTCCGCAGTGTGTCCTGAAACAGTCTGATTGATGCTAGCGCTGTGTAGCTTTGGGTTCTGTTAGTGAGATGCTGTCACTCAAGCATGCCGACATACTATCCAAGCATACCGAGCTATTATCTCTGCAACAGCACCCAGCGCTTTGCAGCTGGCATCTGCCAAACTAGCCCAGGTCATGCGTCGGAGCATTCGTGTTAAGCTTGCTGACGACTGTATGTGTGTGTATCTATGTATGAATGAATGAATGAATAAGAGTGGGGAGGCGTCTGCAAATGTTTGTGTACTGCTGATCACAAGGCAAGGTAAGCCGCTATATTGGAGTGGCAGGGCCGGGCCGTTTTGGACCTGGAACCGTGGTCACAGCTGTGACTTAAAACTAGTACTTTCAATGAAGTGCAACGTCAATGCTATCGGTGCCAGTTATGCATATAGGCGACAGCAATCGTTGCTCTCTCGGGTACAAAATTAACACGAATGCTCGACATCGTTGCAGTGTTTTACCTTTTCCACAGGAAAAAGAGGTCACTAGTCGCACGTACCTCCTCAAACTCGTTCAGTGCAGCTTCGTAGTCCCCGTGTTCACGCAGCGTGTCGCCCTTGTACAGGCACAGGTCGTACAGGTTGCGGAACTTGCCGTGCTTCTGCGCCAGGCATTTGTCCTGGTCGATGCGCCGGCACAGCGTCGCACAGGCGCTGCGATTGCCCGGCATGATTGCGTTACGATGCTGTTACGTTAGGGTCACCATTTGGCAGCAGTGTGAAGCTTCAGCCGAGCTCCCGAGCACGCTGATCCGGACGGACGCAGTTGCGGCCAGACTTGTACACGTTACTGAAAAAAAAACGATCACGATTGCTTAAATCTAAAAAGTAACCGATTGGAGATAGGTTTACAGCCTCTAAAAGTAATCGAAAAATTACTCTAGAGTAATTGATTACTTTCCATGCTACTCTTCATACCACTACTTTATTACGGTAGCACATACATGTACATAGAGCGTGGCTTAAATTGCGAGGTCGCCGGTATATGAAGTCGCAAAAAATGGGTACTTAAACATAGCTGCCTCAAATTTTCGTCATAGGTTATATTAGAGGTGCACGCTACCGTGTGTAAGGTATTTCACAGAGAACAATCAACGTAAATTGCAAGAAACGAACACATAAAAAGATGGCTGGATTAGCGAACGTCCTGTGAAGTGAGCTATATATTTAAAATACCAGTACTTGTCACAGAAATGAGATCAAAACGTTAAAGCTGACTACCACATAACACAAGTAACCACAGTCACATACAACTGTTGCCAAAGCAGCAGTTGATAACAGCTATCAGACAAAAGCAATCTCGGTCACTGTCACATTTCACCAAAACGTAAGTTTTGTAGTCGATTAGAGGAAAAAGTAACTCGCATTACAAGGATCGTCACTCCATGAAGGAAGTAATTAAAGCGTGAGAAAATTAGAGTAGGAATGTAATCGATTACAAGTAATCCATTACTTGTAACGCGTTACGTACTAGTCTGGTCCCAACATACGGACTGTACGGTAAAGTACAAGCGCGCAGCCTGTACAGGTAGGCGTTACACCAGGTCACACTCGCACAGCAAACGGCTCACGCGATCGCAGTGATGCCGTGTAAACCTCAGCGCAGTATACTTAGGCTCACCCTCGTCGAATGTCTCATTTCAGAATGAGTGCTTGACGGCGTCATCGGTACTGATGCTCGTGACGATATCACCACAGAACACCTAAACGATGTCACGTTTGATCACGCCGGCGCAGCCAGAAAACACGGTTGGAGTGCTCAAGGCCACACACGAGTTGTCCAACGGTCACACCAACAGATCGCCGCGACTGCGAACCGTGATTAACACTAATTATGGCTTGAAAGGAAGTCAAGGAGTACGTGTGCACGGGAGATGCTGTAACATTGAGCGGCCACTCGACGTTTTTATGTGTTTCGCCGCAAAACTGGCGCGAGCCCGCACAGCAACAACAATCGCCCAAACCGCGCCATTTTTTTTTTTTATTTTTGCGACTTTGCAGATGACGATGCCGCTGTTCGTTTCGCCACAGAACAGTGTCCTAGCTTATTAGGGTTTAGTATTGTGGACCGGACCTATCAGCGAAGAAGGAAAACAATTTTTAGTGGGAAAATATAACGCCATCTACAATAGCACGTTGAGTCTATTTTCGGGTCGTAACAGCTCTTTTGAGAAGCGTTATTAGAAGCTGGACGCGTAACCACCAGTCAAATTTCATATATATGGTAATTAAACGAGACTAAAAGACATGAACGCATGAGTTATTAGATGCTCATGAAGCATGCAAGAGTAGCTGTTAATGTGAGAGACTCGTAGCAAAAGAGACTGTAGCGCGAAAACATTAAATCATAAAACCGAAAGCATAAACGGAACCAAGGGTACTTCTTGGACATTCTGAAATTCCGCCATCGATCAACACTGATTGTCCCAAAGGACTACTACGGTATCTTTGATTGGCTTGAAATGCCGGTATTACAAAATGTGACAATATGGCCCTTTTTTCACTAAGCGCATTGGGCACCACAAGTGATTGGCTCCTTCAATATCAACTTTCGGTTTTGGTGTCAGGCCCGCGTAGCTTGTACTTTAGGGAGTGCAATGCCAAGTTGCCTTTTCTTTCTTGCTTGCTTTCTTTTCGCTAAAAACCGTTCTCTCGGGTTTCATTTCCCTGCGGCTGGGTGAGAAACGTTTGTCCTTTTGTCATAAAAAGATACCCAAGATTGCAACAGTTATTCATAATTGCAGCGACCGCATGCAAATTAAGAAAACAGTCGAATGGTGACTTGTGAACTATTTATTTTTCACGATTAAAAAAAAAAAACAAGAACAAAAGTGCGCAGTCAATGTTTTTTTTTTTGTCTCTATATTTTCTTGCTCTCGTGGGCCGGAAGTTTGATTGAAGTATATAAAGTTTATATATTTTATATGCTTCACTGAGGCTTCCGGTCACGCAGCTATTGAGAATGATCCGAACTGAACGCATAGCACTCGTGTGTTCAGAGCGGTATTCAGTGATATTTCACCTCTAAAAATTAGTGGTGAAATACCGCATAGTAATTTTGTTATTGATACTTCCAATTTACGCGTCCGGACACCGTTTATCATCCCACGTAAAATGCAAGTTCGAAAATTCTGGATTCGGTATTTTAACTTTCGATGAATCTTCGAGTAGAGAAATTTTTTAAGTGCGGAGCACTTTAGGGGGCCAGGCTGTCGTAGACTGTCGCATGCTGTCGTCATCGCTTGGCGTAACGCAGGCAAAACCACACATAGCATAGACAGCTGTATCATATTGAGCGCGCACTCGCGCCAAAGAGAAGTCTTCTTCCTCCTGTTCTTCGAGCGCCTTCATGATGATATTAATGCAGGCAAAACTACAGCATAGCCAACTGTACCATACTGAGCGCGCGCTCGCTCGCGCCAAAAATGTCTTCTTCCTCTTGTTCTTCTAGCGCCTTGATGATGATATAAGGTGCGGGAAATTACTACTATGGCTAGGGAAACACGACAACACAAACCACGTATAAAAATTGAAAGAGGAAGCAAGCGAGAAATAGAAAGAGAGAGAAAGAAAGGAAAAACAATACGAAGAAAAATAGAAATAACTAGAAATAAAGAGAAAAACACAAGCAAGCAAGCAAGGCTGCCCAGCTCCGCACTTCCTTCAGCGTGGGTGTGCGCCATAGATTCAAGGATCTACTTTACTCTACTCCTTCAGGCTTGGCACCACTAGGGCTTGGCACCACACTGCATGCTTCGCCCCTCCCCAGGTTTCATGTTAGTGAGGCTGAAGCACCCTTCCCGTGTATCAGTGTGTTAACCCTCGGGTATCAGGTGTGTTAGAATCCGCCGTAAAGCGCCTGGGGTGGACCGTATACAGTGCAGATTACTACTTTGGGAAGCCCCTTCTTTGCTGGCCATATGGTGAGCGTTTGTGAGGCAATTTCTGTAGTGGAGCAGCTATCATATGTAATTGCCAAGTCTCTCTTGCTTGTCCGCGTCCCTTCTTCGTTCTTCGTCTGCATTCTTCGTTCTGCGCCTATGAATTCCTGCTCAGCTATGCACCAACTAGCCCGACAGCAGACGTTATTGAGCTCTCTTCACCAGCAGTGCCACTGGGATCTGCTGTGTCTGATAGTATAGGCGATAGCCTGTGAGCGGCTTCGAGCCCTTGCCAGCTTCCTGCAAGCAGATTACATAAGGTTGGACCAATGCTGCATGCACCTATTGTGTTAGAGAACCGTGTTTGTTTTTAAAGGAACGGCAATTCCGAGACCACAGTGAGATTCTTTTGCGACTGAAATTTCTTAGCCATGATTAGGGAAATTGCTGCTGCAGGCAGTTCCTTCTGTATCTGATGTTACAACTACCTTCGATCCTTGGGCAGTTGGAGTCGGTAACTGGGCTTCCGTGTCCTCTTTAGGACGCTCTGAAGGGTTTCATCTACATGGCGTTTTCAGCTCTTGAAATTCAATTCTTGATAAAAAAGGTTAAATTGTTGGCTTGTTTGCTGTTGCAGGCTTACTTGTAATTGTTCTACTAGCAAAGCCTTTTGAAGTCCCTGCATTAGCTGGTGTGTGACATTTGGCTGTGCAGCTTGTTCATGAGAGAGATGGGAAGTAGATACCGGCTGTTTGCTCTCGCTAGACCGTAGAGTAGGTGTCAGTTGTCGCATTTGTACCTGAAAAGATTTCCTTGATTGTGGCTGTGTGTTTACCGCCTGCCTTTGTTCTACAAGCAGCTGTATTTTCTTCTCTAACGTGTCTATTTTCTGGGCGTAGCTTTTAAGTTGTGCTCTGAGTTGTTTGTTTTCTGTTACAACCTGTTGCATGATATGCCTGGCTGTGTATAAATGGAGCGGCCGGAGAAGACGCGATGTTTGCATACCTTACCTTTAGATCTGGAGTCTTCCTTCCATGCTGTTGCTGGTCATTGTGCTTCTTGAGTGGAGTCGCCTGGCTAGGTTGCTGGGCTGCCTGGTTCGTCGTCTTGGTTTTCTGGGGTCTTTGTTTTGAGCGAGAGCGAGATTTACTTGCTTGCTTGCTTGTCCCTTTACATTTGGCCCGTACCCACTACGGGGGATTGGCCATTAAACCGGCGGTTAATATATGGGTTGTTGGGTGGGATAGAAGCTTTATTGTTGTCCGGCAAGACGCACGTTAGCAAGAAGCGGGCGACTCCCACGTCCCAGGTCAAGCCTGTCGGCCGCTCCGCGGGCCTGCTGGACGGCCCAGAGTTGGTAGGGCAGGAGGGAGCTGCGTAGGGTCGCCTCCCACCTGGCCGAAGTAGTATCGGGGTTAGTGTACGTTACCTGGCACTCCCAGAGCATGTGTGCAAGCGTGGATACATCCCCGCATGCGGGGCAAGCGTCATTGGGGAACACATCGGGATAAATGGCGTGTAGGGAGCTCATATTAGGGTACGTCTCTGTCTGCAAGAGTCTGAGGGCCTGAGACCTATTAAGTTTGGGGTGAGGGAGTGGGTACACTCGTCGAGCGAGGTAAAAATATTTCGTGATTTCATTGTACGTGACAGGCGCGTCTCTGTTCTCCGCAACCTCGTTGTCGCCGAACCGTTGCCCGGAACCTGCGCGGTCGGTTAGCGCGCGTGCGGTCTCCCGGGCAGACTCGTTGAGGTTGGGGGGGAGCGCCCTTGTCCTGTCCAACGTGTGCGGGAAACCAGATAAGCACGTGGTGTTTGATACCGTCACAGTCGAGGGAAAAATTAACAATTTAGATGAAGGAAAATGAATTATTCGGTCATCTAGAGAATATATAAGTATAGAACTGTAATATAGAGCACAATCAAATTAGTGAGAAGAAGTCCAAAGTAATAAATTTTGATTGGGAATATCTTCACAAGTAATTCTTCTTGTGTCTCTAAGAAATTCGCAGACGGCAATGCAGGCGTTCCTGTTGCGATGATGAGTCCGAATGGGGCGCCCTCCGAGTTTGAGAGCTTCTTCTTCTTCAGGGGAAAGACATCGCGGCGGCACTTCGGAAGCTTGCGAAGGTAGTCGTTTCTCACTTTTTTCATTGGTTTGGTTGGGCCGTTGCACTGGCCTAAGTCTCTTGGAGTACGCTGGGTTCCCGGTAACATGACCTTCCTAGCAAGAGGCACAAATCAGTTGGCAAGGATATCCGATGGTGGGATTGTGCGTGCCACAGAGTCTACAGATGGGTTTGTAGCGTCATCATCATCACCATTTATCATCACCGTCATTTTACGAGCCACCGCGCCGTGCCTCTCGCGCAGCTCATGAGAGCTCGAGGCGCGAGCCTGGCAGGAGGAGCTCACGCTCCTGGCGGACTGGACGCGGGTAGCTGCAACCGCTCCGCTTAGGGACTGTACACGGGGTTTCCGCACATCCGCAACGCACGTGGCGGGACACCTTCCGCACGCAAGCGGAGGGCGAAAGAGCGTCGCCGATAGGCTCATTCACCCTCCGCTTGCGTGTGGCAGGTGCCCCGCCACGTGCGATGCGGATGTGCGGAAAGCTCGTGTACACTCCCACACGCCCTTTCCGCGCAGCCGCACCGCACGTGCCGAGACACCTGCCGCACGCAAGCTGAGGGCGAAAGAGCGTCGCCGATACGCTATTTGAAAGGTCATGATGATGATGATGATGCAAGTGGCAATGGGGACGTTCTTGTATTCCTCGTACGTGTACTGGGGATTGGCCAAGAAACGAGCATCTTTTAAATATTTCAGATTGAAAGAGTGCAAACAACAGGGACGAAGTTGCACGCACACAACATAACGTGTATCCAAAACGTGACCGTATGAACTAGCCGAGCTGTCGAGCTTGCTTTTAAAAATTGTTTTAAGGTATTGCATAATGATAAAAACTGAAAATTAAAGAAAGCATGTAAAGGAGAAATTGCAAGTACTGTCATATTGCGCAACGAGACCAGACAGCCTAATTTATAGCTTGAACAGAACAGTTTAAGACACTGATACGAGAATTTAGCATTGTTTTAGATGTATATTCATCATCATCATCAGCCTGACTACGCTCACTGCAGGGCAAAGGCCTCTCCCACGTTCCGCCAATCAACCCGGTCCGGTGCTTTCTGCTGCCAGGTTATACCTGCAAACTTCTTAATCTCATCTACCCACCTAATTTTCTGTCTCCCCCTCACGCGTTTGCCATCTCTTGGAATCCAGTCAATTACCCTTAATGACCAGCGGTTATCCTGCCGACGTGCTACGTGCCCGGCCCATATCCATTTCTTCTTCTTGATTTCAACTATGATATCCTTAACCCTCGTTTGTTCCCTGACCCACTCTGCTCTCTTCCTGTCTCTTAAAGGTTACACCTATCATTTTCCTTTCCATCGCTCGCTGCGTCGTCCCCAATTTAAGTTGAACCCTCTTTGAAAGTCTCCAGGTTTATGCTCCGTAGGTAAGTACCGGTAAGATGCAGCTGTTATATACCTTCCTCTTGAGGGATAGCGGTAGACTACCATTCATGATTTGATAATGCTTGCCGAATGTGCTCCATCCCATCCTTATTCTTCTAGTTATTTCACTCTCATGGTTCGGCTCCGCGGTTACTACCTGGATACGGAAAGTAGAAGAGTAGGTCTGAAAATTAATATGCATAAAACTAAAGTCATGTGGAACAAACTTGGCAGAGAACAGCGCTTTGCGATAGGTGGAAAGACACTGGAAGTTGTAAAGGAGTACGTCTACTTAGGACAGGTAGTAACCGCGGAGCCGAACCATGAGAGTTTTAGATGTATATTACGACTATGAAAGTAAGTACTTACGTTTTTTTGTTTTTTCGTCACTTGGTTCCTTGCAACACTATTTCGTTGGAAAACCCTTCGCTGCCTGGCCCCCCTGTAGCGGTTTCCGCGATGCCGCACTGCTCATACTGTAACACCTAGTGAACCACGAGCGATCGCGGTGGATTCGGTAGTCGCGACGCATCCATTTCTGCATCCGCCTGAAAGGCGGATGCAGAAATGCTAAGTTGTCTTTAACGACCACCTAATTCCGCAAAACAAGACACAGAAAAAATGAGCAAAGCTTGCACTGAGCCGCGCAAGGCTTGAAACAGCAAAACATGATCACTCCACTCCAGAAACCGAAACCGAAAGTTGTCCACATAAATACGGCGATAATAAATAATAATAAGCGGTTCCATTTATGGCGTATTCCTTATAATAGAAGCTCAATTCTGATAAGCAACGTCCTGCACACATCGTGCTCGATTTAAGAAGGGGCATAGAAACACATTTCAATACTGGCATATCTGAGCTAGACGATCGGCTATCTTATCACACTGCTGCCAACGATCGGTCGTTTGCGCGCTGAGCTGGCAGCAACAACGATATCAGCATGTTCTCCGTCGGCGAGGTCACCGGCCGTCTGGCTCATGACGTCACCGGAAGTGCGTGCCTATTGGTGGAGGCTCGTGTGCATCCGCCTTTGAGGGGAAAATGCCACTGCCTTCTAAAGTTGTACCCGACTTTTTTTGTAGATCTTGTTCTTTACCGTGCACCTAATACTATAAGTACGCGCTCGTTTCTGCATTTCGCCTTGTCGAACTGCGACCGCTGTGCGACGCCACAGCTGCCATGCTATCACTGCTGATAAGACGCGAGGCGCTGTTGCTGTTCTTACGGCCGCAGTATCTGGCTCGTACTCGCGACGGGGATTGCTCGCACAGCAGGTTTTGAAAATTCTGCCGTGCGGTAAATAAGTAAGAAGAAGAAAGAAGAGATATACGCTTTGCGCGAAGGGTAGTCCACGAGCCCATCGTCATCACCATCATCTTTGGCGCGGTTGTCGATCATCGGTCAGCCTTGCGACGAGAATCGAGGTGAGAGCTTTTGAATAGCATGTGTTATACTACGCTTTAAGGCTACCGTATGCACGCGGCTTAAGAGAGCTAGCACTTTTTTTCACGCCATGCACACAGCGTCGATTGAGGCACTGCCGTCGTATTGATGCCCCTCTGCATACGCTCTTATAAATTAATGGTTGTAATTCCCAGTGCAAAATTATGGGCGTACAAGCGAAGAAGTTCGTCCGTCAGTGGTCGTCGGACGTCTCTGACGTCAGAAAGGTTCGCGCCAGTAACTGGGATAAAAGATTATCAAAGACAGTGCATTAGCTGATGCAGCCAGCCTTGGCAATCGAAGTTGATTGTTAAGCCATTCTCTTCGCTTTTTTTCTAGTCGCAGTATCGCACTGATATGTGACATGCGAAAAAGAAAGCGTATTGGTCGATAATGGTTTATGGCTGCGCTGTCGTAGCTTCGCCTGCACTGTACGAGCGCTCTGAACTGGCGATCGCATGTTAGGTCGAATACTTTCTTCTACATTTGTTCTGGTTTCGCCACGCTCTTTCCTAATTCTCTTGTACTTCACACCGGCCACCAGTATCCCCTGGAGAGATGATCTAGTGAAATGTAGGCTGCCGCCGCAACCATCTAAAGCACTGAGACGAACAAGAGCCAGTGAACATGCGGAATCGCGCGTATACCGTCGCGCTGTGAATCGCGCTTCATCCGCTTTATGGCTGGACACATAGGCGCGCGCACAAGGGGGGGCAGGGGGATGGCCGCCCCCCCCCAAGTCACCTAGGAGGGGGGGGGGAATTCAGTCCCATACTGACATAATAGGGAGGGGGGGCACTGCGAATCAAAGTGCAAAGTCAGCCCCATGCAGTGACATAATAGGCGGGGGGGGGCGCTGTGACGAACCTTCGCCCCCCCCCCCCCCCCCCCCGAAGAGAAACCCTGCGCACGCCTATATGGCTGGACACGTTCCACAACCACACAAACCGAACATTTCAACGCTTGTTGAAGGTAGCGAAACACTGACACAGACAGAGGAGAGAACGGACAGAAAAAATTTACACCATCTTTCCAAAGGGAACCCTGATGGGATGCGAAGCAGCAGCGTTGCGCACGGGTGGCGTCACGGGTTGAACGGCGCTAACGCGGGTGCTGCGGTGAGCGCTGGAAGATTCGTTTGAAGCGATGGCTGGCGTAGGTCTTGTCGTTGCGCGTCAGGCGGCAGCTGCTGGCGCTGCGGCGAGCGCGCGGCGGCAGGCGAGGGAGAGAGTGATGTCAGCGCGCACTGCGAGGGGGAGCGTGACGTCAAGCGCGCAGCTGCGGCGTGACCTACTTGGCACCGCTCCAACACCTGCGGCGAGGGGAGCGCGTTGCGGCGCGTTCGTACGGACGCACGGAGGGACAGCGTTACACAGGCTACTCAAAGAGCTGCTTCGCATCTAAAAGTAATGAAGGGATAACAACACGGATCACACTGAAGTACGCGGAACGTGCGGGCGCTGCCGGCATGCCTGGGCGCGTCGACTATGTCGACGTCCATGCTATTTTAACGCTAATATTAAGTGGCAATGTCACATGACGCCGTCGCTCGGTCATGTGACCTAGTAACTTGAGGTTCTTACTTGCTCACGTCACTGTCGCATGACGTATCACATGGTCACGTGAGCTTTCTTGCTATCAAATGCAACGCTTACGGGTGCTGGATTTTCTGCATCCTGGGTCAACGAATGCTTTCGCTTCAATAAGCGCCTCTCTGTGTAAAATTTGTACTAACTGCCTAACACCATGGAATCGCACCAACCTGACCAAATATTTACGCCATCACAACGCGTCAATGTTTTACTCCAAATTAAGCGCGTTTGGTGTATATGAACTAGTTTTCGAGAAAGTTTAGGGGGATATTCGATCTGTGTCTTTAATTGAGTTGCCTATAAATTCATGGTACCCATGACGCTAATAATTGTGGGCTGTCGTTCTTCTTTGATATTCAGGGTGAATACAGCGGAAGAGAAGGTGGCTATGGACTCGGGCAGCAGCAGCAGCGGAGCATCGGAAGCGTGTGGTGATGAAACTTCAAAAGGCTTGACTGAATCCCATGGCAGTAATAGGTGGGGCATCACAGGTGACAATAGGCGTGCCGTAGAAAATATGGAAGGGATCTGGGAGACAGATAGAGCACATTGTTACTGTTATGGCGATAATGTGTGCATGATGAACATATTCTGAAAATCTGCTGGTCCTAAGCCTTTGCGACACACTTAAAGGGACCGACAACTGCCCAGAACGTGCGTCACGTGCTGCGTGACGCCAACAGGGAAAAAGAGTGTTCCACACTCGCCGTAATGGCAACAGGCGGCGCTGACTGACGCTTAAATGCAACGGGTGGTCCTCCGACCACCCGTTTTGCGATACGACTCTTTCGAACCTGTCCAGCCATTCTTGCGAGTCCTCGCAGGCGGAGCCACGAAACTTCGGGGGGTTCCTTTGGTTGTCGAAAACGTGACCGTAGCGGGTGCCGCGGTGTCAGTCATAGCGATAGAAGGACGGCTTTCCTCGCGTCGTTCAGGGTCAGGCAAGAGTCCGTACTCTGGTGGCAGTCCCAGGCGCCTTCGGCTGGTTCAGTTCCTCCCAGGGTCCCCTCCCTTAGAGGCCTTGGTGCGGTCGTCGGCACGTACTGGGCTGACTTCACGGCTTGGAGGGGGTGTTCTAACCATAAGCACCTCCACCGAATGTCACGTTGAGATGACGGTCTTCGTCCGTAAGCACGCAGACGAGGCGACTTCAAATTAAATCAACTTTATTTGGGCTAACTTGTGCCCATAAAGGAACTACTGCGAAAATGTATTCGGCGGCAGCGAAACGGTGTCTGCGGCTGAGCGTCCGCGGAAAGAATGCCCGCACTTGCGCCGATGCAGTCTTTTTATAACAGCGGCGCACCACTCGTTCTGACACGAACATATAGCGACGCGCGCATCAGTCAATAATTTGGTCCCACTGTTTATCACAGACTTGCCCAGCGCACGAGCGAGGGAGCGTCGCGCTAACGACGTCACGCAGCAGATGAAGCGGCGAGAACATATCTGCACAAAGAAAAGGACACCAACGTAAACGCACGTGGCAATACATAGGCGGAGAGTACGGGGGGGGCTCGGGCCCCCTCCCGGACGTCTTCACGGGGGGCAGACCCCCCCCGGCGCCTGCCCGGGATATTTTTTAAGAGCTTGGCTTAGGTCCCCGTCCATTGACAACGAGCGTTTGGCCTCCTGTATGGGAGCTATTTATTTTACAGGGGGGCTGTTTATACCCTTTTTCATTTCATACTTTTAAAATTCCGATCATGGACCAGTGACAAGTGAAACACTCAGTTAATAATTCCCCGCAAAGAGATTTGTATGTGCAGAATATGTTGTGTTAACAAACAACTGAGCTGTTAGTGTTCACCCGAGAATTATTTTTGCAGCCATCACATATTGAAGATTAAAGCTTCCTGTACCAGCATTAGGCCACTGTCTAACACCATGGTGCATGTTTGGGGCATGTTTTAACAAAGTAATGCATGTCAATAAAGAAAATAGGCGGGTCCCACTCATTGTGGGAATCGATTTTATGTGATGCAGTCACCGAGTAGCACCTATACGGCATTTTTTCGCTTTGAGCCAAGCGTTGCGAGGAGGATCGATGTCTTTGTGTAAGTTGAAAAATAAATCGGGAAGTCATCACAAGAGATATTAATGCTGATATCGCGGTGTCGGCGCCAAAGAGAATAAGGTGGTATTAAAGTGTTTAATTAGATTCTTTAATTTAGGAGGCGGACATGCGCTCTCTCTCTCTCTCTATATATATATATATATATATATATATATATATATATATATATGAAGCGACCGGGAGAACAATGTAGAAGAAGAGCAAGCCGGGCCCCGCCCCCCTCCGGCAAAATGAAAACTCTCCTTATATGTGGCAATATATACCCTATAAAGTGGACGGAGGGATGAGCGCCACCGTAGCTCAGTGGTAGAGCATCGGACGCGTTATTCGAAGGTCGCAGGTTCGGTCCCTGCCGGCGGCAAGTTATCGTTTTCGTCCACTTTTCTTTCTTCAGATTTACATTACAATTACTTCTCATAACATCCCCTGTACTTTCCTTTTGGCATCATTGTCTGTTAGGTTCTCATTAATATTGTGTTTAACAAAGCAAACGAGCCCTTAAATTTACAATTCTTTCCTTGCACAATGCACATGTAATTCGTGCGCACTTCTTTTTTGCTAGTTGAGCACCGCCGGTACCGCCGTCGCGTGCCAGTCAAGTTCGGGTGATGAGTACTTCTGGAGAAGCGATATGCTAATTCGGAATACCAGTCATCGCGTCATCACTATTGTTAGACTTCTCTGGTAAGCTGCAGAATAGCTCAGTTGCTTCCTCAGCAGTGAGATGACCCTTCTTATCTTTAGAAAAAGATTGTGGCAGCTACTCACTATACTCGGCGACAACTTATCTTGACATTGGAGCGAAGGCTACGGAGGCGGGGCTTCCGCACATTCGTGTTGCTCCGCAAGCAGTACGGCAGCTTGCGGTTGCTTTCGTTTCTGCTCACTCACATTGTTAACGCTTTGAGAAAAAAAAAAAAAACGTAGATGAAAATTATGAATGGGAGAAACAGTTCGATTGTTCAGTGTACATCTTAGTATCCTATTGAGAGTACATTTTTCTTAGAGAACTAAACAGCGCGTTTGCGGCCGCACACGGACGTCACGGGACGCCATGTTTCCTTGGAAAACGGGTGGGCTGAAAAGGTGGTGCTTTCTAAGAAATTGAAAGAAAAGGAAAGCATTCTTGCACGGTGAACAATAACTATCTTTTACCAACAACTTACCGCAACTGTTTTAGTCTCACAATAGATAAAGCGCTATTTATTTCAGCAAGGCAAATGAGAAAACTATCAGTAAGCTTAAGTACTATTTTTTTTTTTGGCGTGGTAGCAGGCATGCGCATTGGTTCTGTAGCTTCCACAGGTGCTGCCAAGAAAAGTTGTCGCCGACTATAGACTATTTTACCTAAGACATATGGGCGCCGCCATCTTGGGGCTGTTAAGCGTATGTTTTCTTGTTTTTGTATATCGCGACGTGAGTTAATAAGGACATGAAACATCGTATGCACCAACCCAACCGTTTTCATGCGTATGCGTCTACCGGAACACTGTTCGTTTACTTGTTAAAGATGCAAAACACAAAGGCTAACAGCCCAATATGGCGGCACTCAAACCCATCCGTAAAATAGTCTATAGTGGTGCGAAGACTGAGCAGGCAGCTGAGCTGGTGGTGTTGTCCGCCTCCTTCTCCTCACCCTCACTTCCTTTCCCATCCCCTCTCACCTCCTCTCCCTCCTCACTTTCGCACCTCTTGCTATGCTTGCTCTCCCTATTTTATATATTTTTTGTGTCCATCTCTTTCTATATTTCATTCTCTGTCTATTTGTTTCACCGAGTTTCTATCTTTTTCTCTTTCTTTATTTTCTCCCTATTTCCCTCTTTTTCTCTCTCTTTTTCTGTATTTCTCGCCTCCTATCTTTTTCTTTCTTCCCTTTTTTTACTCACTTTTCTATCAATTCCCACGCTCTCTCTCTCTCTGGATTCGTTCTCTCGCCCATCAAAACTATTGCATCCAACGCGGAACGAATCGGCGCACGTGTTGTGGGAGTGAAGCAGAAGTTGAAGAGGAGGACGAGCACAACACGTGCCGGTTCATAATGCTGATCGTTTTCTGGTGGCGCCACACCGCATAACCAAAAGCTGAAGAGCTCCGCTGTAAAATAATGCAATAAGTACGGACCGAAAAGCCGCCACGCTATCGCTATCGCTATGCCCGCTAAGCCTAAGATGAAGCACGTGAATCGCACTGCCTTTCGTAAAACTCGTACAGTTCGTCTATTCTTGCTTAAACATCACAAAAAAAAAAAAACAGCTGATAGCTTTTTGCTAAGTGGTTACTGTAGTGCAAGAAAGACGAGATTTATTCGCACGACATCTCTGTCTTCATTTAAATTAGGCCACAAAAACGAACATAAAACTGAAATGCGGATACAGAAATAGCAAAAGTGCTCATTGACTTGTTGCGTGCTTCCACCAATCGGAAATGTAACGAAACTGCGTAAATAATGTCGTAGTATGCTCAATGGATGGATATAGTGGCTTGCATGTGGCAGCGAGAGCTCCCTTAATGAGCTACAACGTCGAAAACGAGGAATAAAAAGTGGGACGTATATGTCCCGCCGTCCAACAAAGGGTTAATGATCTAGAGTACCATACAAACATAATGTCATTTGCTTTAAAATTTGTGTTTTGAACATTGGCACAGGTCGCTCTATTTTTTTTGGAGCCATGAAATTTCTTGGTGTTACGCAGGTCATCCCAACGGATGAAAGCCAGCAGGGCAGGGTCGGACGGCAAGGACTACAAGGACGAGGAGCACCGTTGCGACGTGTGCGAAAAGGTGTTCAGCACCAAGAGATCCATGCGGAGGCACCTGCACACGCACACCGGCAAGAAGCGGTATTCGTGCTCGGTGTGCGGCAGCGAGTTCGTTCGCAAGGAGAACATGGAGCGCCACGAGCGCACGCACACCGGCGAGAGGCCATTCAGGTGCGACGTGTGCGGCCAGAACTTCACTCGCAGCGGCGTCCTGGCGAACCACATGCGTCGCCACACGGGAGAGAGGCCCTTCACCTGCTCCCTGTGCCCGGCCACGTTCGCCAGCAGGTTCGGGATGACCACGCACGTGGCGAGCCACAAGCGCGAGGCGCCCCTACGAGTGCCTCATGTGCGGGATGAAGTTCGCCTCGGAAAAGACGTTTGACGGCCACGTGCGCAACCACTCGGTGAAGAGGCCCTACGCGTGCCACCTGTGTCCGGCCGACTTCATCGAGAAGTACCGACTGCGCTGCCACCTCATGAAGCACACCGGCGAGAAGCGCCACCGGTGCGACTTGTGCGAGAGGGCGTTCTCGAGGCGCGTGTCGCTCGTGAATCACATGCGTGCCAATCACGACGCTGAGGAACCTTGAGTAAAGAGTTAAAAGACGCATCTGCCTCCTTACTTGCCTTGAGTGCGAGAGCACGATGTGTCTCGGTGATAGACTACATCGACGTCCGTACTATTTCGACGTGCATATAACGTGACATGTCATGACATACATCGACGTCCGTACTATTTCGATGTGCAATAACGTGACATACATCGACGTCCGTATTATTTCGATGTGCATATAACGTGACATACATCGACGTCCCTACTATTTCGATGTGCATATAACGTGACATGTAATGACATACATCGACGTCCGTACTATTTCGATGTGCATATAACGTGACATACATCGACGTCCGTAGTATTTCGATGTGCATATAACGTGACATGTCATGACGTACATCGACGTCCGTACTATTTCGATGTGCATATAACGTGACATACATCGACGTCCGTACTATTTCGATGTGCATATAACGTGACATACATCGACGTCCGTACTATTTCGATGTGCATATAACGTGACATACATCGACGTCCGTAGTATTTCGATGTGCATATAACGTGACATGTCATGACGTACATCGTCGTCCGTACTATTTCGATGTGCATATAACGTGACATGTCATGATGTACATCGACGTCCGTAGTATTTCGATGTGCATATAACGTGACATGTCATGACATACATCGACGTCCGTACTATTTCGATGTGCATATAACGTGACATGTCATGACATACATCGACGTCCGTACTATTTCGATGTGCATATAACGTGACATACATCGACGTCCGTACTATTTCGATGTGCATATAACGTGACATACATCGACGTCCGTACTATTTCGATGTGCATATAACGTGACATACATCGACGTCCGTACTATTTCGATGTGCATATAACGTGACATACATCGACGTCCGTAGTATTTCGATGTGCATATAACGTGACATGTCATGACGTACATCGACGTCCGTACTATTTCGATGTGCATATAACGTGACATGTCATGATGTACATCGACGTCCCTACTATTTCGATGTGCATATAACGTGACATGTCATGACATACATCGACGTCCGTACTATTTCGATGTGCATATAACGTGACATACATCGACGTCCGTACTATTTCGATGTGCATATAACGTGACATGTCATGACGTACATCGACGTCCGTACTATTTCGATGTGCATATAACGTGACATGTCATGACGTACATCGACGTCCCTACTATTTCGATGTGCATATAACGTGACATGTCATGACATACATCGACGTCCGTACTATTTCGATGTGCATATAACGTGACATACATCGACGTCCGTACTATTTCGATGTGCATATAACGTGACATACATCGACGTCCCTACTATTTCGATGTGCATATAACGTGACATGTCATGACATACATCGACGTCCGTACTATTTCGATGTGCATATAACGTGACATACATCGACGTCCGTACTATTTCGCTGTGCATATAACGTGACATACATCGACGTCCGTACTATTTCGATGTGCATATAACGTGACATGTCATGACGTACATCGACGTCCGTACTATTTCGATGTGCATATAACGTGACATGTCATGACATACATCGACGTCCGTACTATTTCGATGTGCATATAACGTGACATACATCGACGTCCGTACTATTTCGATGTGCATATAACGTGACATACATCGACGTCCCTACTATTTCGATGTGCATATAACGTGACATGTCATGACATACATCGACGTCCGTACTATTTCGATGTGCATATAACGTGACATACATCGACGTCCGTACTATTTCGATGTGCATATAACGTGACATACATCGACGTCCGTACTATTTCGATGTGCATATAACGTGACATGTCATGACGTACATCGACGTCCCTACTATTTCGATGTGCATATAACGTGACATACATCGACGTCCGTACTATTTCGATGTGCATATAACGTGACATACATCGACGTCCGTACTATTTCGATGTGCATATAACGTGACATGTCATGACGTACATCGACGTCCGTACTATTTCGATGTGCATATAACGTGACATGTCATGACGTACATCGACGTCCCTACTATTTCGATGTGCATATAACGTGACATGTCATGACATACATCGACGTCCGTACTATTTCGATGTGCATATAACGTGACATACATCGACGTCCGTACTATTTCGATGTGCATATAACGTGACATACATCGACGTCCGTACTATTTCGATGTGCATATAACGTGACATGTCATGGCGTACGTCCGTACTATTTCGATGTGCATATAACGTGACATGTCATGACGTACATCGACGTTCGTATTATTTCGATGTGCATATAACGTGACATGTCATGACGTACATCGACGTCCGTACTATTTCGATGTGCATATAACGTGACATGTCGTGATAACTTCGTGACGTCATCACATGGTCACGTGAGTTATTTTCTTGCCATTGGGTGGTAACGTCGAAGCCTACTCGACGGACGCCGAATTTTTACTCTTCGTGGGGCATATATAATGCTTTCGCATCAAAAGAGCAGGACCTTCAAGGCGAGAATCCTGTATATTCAGTGTTCATGGCATCTGGCAGAGTGCATGCGCGCGTTTCTCAATAGAATGAGTCAAAAAGTTTACACTGCGTTCTGAGGTTGTTGGAATTGATATGAGAGCAAGAGAAAAAGAAGTGAGGTATGTATGTTTGTGAAATTGAGACTTCTCGAGACTATTAATGAATACGAAACCTGCGAAATGGTGGTTAGTGAAGCCGTTTGTTTATCTTAGCGGTGCACATACCCAGGAATGCGGGACATCGCTTTTAGTTCACCGTTTTTCACACCACGTGGCGTACAGACCTTCAACTTTCAAAACTGGCGCCGTGACGCAGGCCGCGCGGCAGACAAAACGACAATATATACATAAAAAAAAATATCGACTATCGCCACCGAGAGCGAACCGTGATCGCTGACTGATAAGAGCTAGGCGTACGGCAGGCGGTCGGCTGGATGCTCGAAAGTGAATCGGCAGTTCTTTTTCAACGACTGCGTGTACACAACTCACTTGGCTGTGCTTGAAAAACACTGAATATCGAAAGGGCGTGCGGCCCTTCCTCTCGTCCTTTTCAATATATTTCGTCCGATTTTGCGGTCGTTGGCCCCCACCGGTATCTTGGAGAAAGTAAGGACGTCCTTTCGTCGCTGCCGTTTTCTTCATCTAAAAACGCTAATTTCACGGAAATACCAGCCTACGAGATGGCGATGGTTTGACAATATGCAGAAACAAACATGACGTCCCTGATATTTGTTGGCGTCACTTTACAAATGAATTATTTTGCGCTATAGCGTGAAGGCAACAGGCCGTGCCGTATTCACTGCCAGTGATAATATTTTTTTTGTGAGCTCGAGGCGGAGCAGAAATAAAGGCCGAAATTGATGACAAGCGCGAGATTGCTCAATTACCTTCTGGAATTAAGAATTTTGAATAAGACGCTTTAATTCAAACAACGCTTTTTACGTTTCTAGCGCACATAATAAAATAAAACCGAAATAATATTTTCATTATGTACATGGTATACAGCTCGTCTTCGCCTCTTGGCTAACTGTTCGTGAAAGCGTAATAAAACCAATTATATTCATATATACGACCATCCGCCGCGGTGTTGTGGCGGTTACAGTGCTCGGGTTCCGACCTAAAAGTTGCGTGTTTCATCCCAGCGGCGGCGGTCGCATTTCGATGGAGGCGAAATGCTATATGTGCGATGACAGTGCACGCTAAAGAACACCAGATGATCGTAATTTCCGGAGTCCTCGATAATGGCGTCCCTCATAATCATATCGTGGTTTTGTGATGTAAAACCCCCGATAATATTTGGATGTACACGACCGTAAAACCCGCCTGTTCATTGCACTGTCTATGCGGTCTGCACAACGGCAGCAGGTCTTGGTTTGAGACCCGGCTATTTCGGCCAGTTTCATTTAGAACCAGGAACGCGTACAAGCGAGATTGAAGTTAGCGCTCGTCTGGTTTCCTTGCTGCTACTTGCGTCATTGTTTCTTTGCGCGCACTTAGATTATTACATAGTAATGTTTCTTAAAAGGTCCCTCGCTAGGACCCAATTATTAATTTTATGACGCGCTTATCGGCGAGTCTTTAAAGCAGGGGTCTCAAACTCACTTCCATCAGCGAGCCGCATTTACGCAATTTAGCCCCGCAAGGGCCGGGGCAGAGAAGATGGTACAGCGGTGGCAAGTTGTCAGCAAGCGATGCCATTTGAAAAAAAAAAGAAAAAAAAAGAAAACGTTTATATATCTCATATACAGGTCGTTTCTGAACATGTGTATACCTATCTCCAAAATGACTAGAATCTATATATACCCCATAAAATGTACGGGGGGATGACCGTCGCTGTAGCTCAGTTGGTAGAGCATCGGACGCGTTATCGAAGTTCGCAGGTTCGGTCCCTGCCAGCGGCAAGTTATCTTTTCGTCCTCTTTTCTTTCTTCATATTTACAATAAAATTACTATTATTAGCTCTTCTGTACTTTCCATGGCATCAATGTCTGTAAGTTCTGATTAATATTCTGTCGAACAAAGCGAATCGAGCCCTTAAATTTGCACTTCTTTCCTGAGTTTCGGTATGGTAATTTTAAGTTGTTTGGATGAAGACAAATTGCAGAAATTAGGGTCTCATTAGCTCTTCTTACAATATCCCTATTATGATTCCCACGAAAGTATTAACTGGTGTTATCTGCATGGATTGTAAATTTAGCCTTGTTATCACTGCTTGCGATCTTGTCAATGAACATTATAAACAGAAAATTCAGAGCCATTCTACTCTGTGAAGTTGTGCGACTAACGTAGCCGTGTGGTACGGCATGGCGATATCGCTGCACGGGATGCCATCACCATCACGGACAAGAAGCATCGCGCCATCGTTTTAAGTCCCCCCTCCTTCCCTTATGCTGAAGAAAGACTCGCCGAAACCTCGCTTTGTCCCCGGCGAAACGATCGGCAGCGTTGTCGCCGTCGTCGATTCCACTCGGCGTCTCAGGCGCGTTCTTTCTCGCTGCTGTCGGCGTCTTTCCTCGTAAGCTCCTTGTTCCTCGGGCGTACCACTGCCGCTAAATGAAGGTGACAATGTTGGAGTGAAAATGACCCTCGCAGACGCACGTGTGGTTCACTGCGACAGTAGAGGTACGCGACAAATACACGTCCAGTTGCATGGCAGGCCTACGGGGCACCTGGCCCCTCTCTCGTCAGCGCCCTTCGCACCTCACCCAGCACTCTCCCCTTGTACTCAGATTCAATTTCGTCGAAGAGACTCTTTTGTACACACCCTCTAAACGCACGCACTATTTGGCCAGAAGCCAGCGTATAACAGCTCTGCAAAAAAATTCCAATATGCTTACCCGGTGCGCACCACATTTAACCTGTTTTAAATCTGGGCATTCCATCGGCAAACATTATAGTCCGAGTTCGGCGTTGTAAATTAAAAGAGAACCAAGCTTGTACTATACCTCTAATATGTCCAGTTCTCATTTTAAAGAAAGCATGCGGTTTACAAGGCAATATACTTGTGAGAAGCCCTAAGAATGAGACGACTGTTTTTTTTTTTTACTGTAAAAGTTATCTAATTTACGGCCTTGGTGGGGAAGAGGAGCAAGTTCATTCGAGTCATTTTAATGGAAACCACATTGAGCGCGCTGTATAAGAATATGGATGACTACGAATAACATACTAGGTGTCGTTTTTTGCCCTCCTACTTTTGACAGAGGAGGAAAGGGAAAAGTGGGCAAATGTTTCCTTGCTGCTCCCTCTCCTGTCCTTCCAAGTAAATAACCCTATGCAAATGGTGTAAGTTTAAATTTTATTTCGATATATGTGGGCGATTATAACACTAACCTACCCCGCTTCGCTGCCGCATCGGTCTGTAGCTGCTTATGATTGGTCGAATTTTTGTGGGTCATGCCCACAGCACCTGCTCCTGACGCGAAGCAACAAATGCAGCGAAAATGACCCATCGTGTAATAGCGACTTATGCATGACTACGCGTAGCGTTAGCGAATAAATTAATTTCAATACTGCAAATTTTTGTCCATCGGTATTTCGCAATTGATACGGATACGGAAAGTAGAAGAGTAGGTCTGAAAATTAATATGCATAAAACTAAAGTAATGTGGAACAATCTTGGTAGAGAACGGCGCTTTGCGATAGGTGGCTAGACACTGGAAGTTGTAAAGGAGTACGTCTACTTAGGACAGGTAGTAACCGCGGAGCCGAACCATGAGAGTGAAATAACTAGAAGAATAAGGATGGGATGGGGCTCATTCGGCAAGCATTATCAAATCATGAATGGTAGTCTACCACTTTCCCCCAAGAGGAAGGTATATAACAGCTGCATCTTACCGGTACTTACCTACGGAGCAGAAACCTGGAGACTTACAAATAGGGTTCGACTTAAACTGAGGACGACGCAGCGAGCGATGGAAAGGAAAATGATAGGTGTAACCTTAAGAGACGGGAAGAGAGCAGAGTGGGTCAGGGAACAAACGGGGGTTAAGGATATCATAGTTGAAATCAAGAAGAAGAAATGGGCATGGGCCGGGCACGTAGCACGTCGGCAGGATAACCGCTGGTCATTAAGGGTAACTGACTGGATTCCAAGAGATGGCAAACGCGTGAGGGGGGAGACAGAAAATTGGGTGGGTAGATGAGATTAAAAAGTTTGCAGGTATAACGTGGCAGCAGAAAGCAAAGGACCGGGTTGATTGGCGAAACATGGGAGAGGCCTTTGCCCTACAGTGGGCGTAGACAGGCTGATGATGATGATGATGATTTCGCAATTGGTAAAAATTCGTAATGTGCTCTAAGATCGCCTGCTTCCCACGCGACCTCCCAAATCTGCGAAAACTCGCCGCTGATAGCCGAACGGTGTCTAATTCTGAGCAGTATTCATGATGGCAGCGTGCCGGTCATTTTACCAGCGGCTACTGGCGAGATGGATTGAGATGCGTATAATAAATACATTCAGTTGTAGTGTAACGATGTATCATTCGTCCACGTGGACATCACTCTGTGAATGCTTGTTTGCCGAGAATGAGAGAGCGGGGGGAAAAAACATTATTTGGAACAAGTGACAACATGCGCAGGTGGGGGGCAGTTTTCTTAGGTCAGAATACTGTGGACCATGACCATCTTCCAGGAGCGTTCGAGTAGCGGGGCAAGCTTGGAGGCTGGGCCTCCCACAGTGTTCGAGTCGACTGCTTTCTTCGTCACCCTGTTGCAAGCTGCCACGATCGCTGCAAGCTACCACATGATCAGCAAGGCGAAGCATGCTAATAGGCGACAAAAGCAAGAACCTACTTTAGCTATCCCTGCTCTGTTTAACAAAAACACTCAATACTTCTACAGACTCGTCGACTCACTGGAATATAGAACAGGGGCGATGCTATTCAATTTGAATATCATCAAGTCAGGTACAACATGATGAAATTGGGACAGAATGCTCAAACGTCACGAAACCCTGTTTAGCGCTAACCTCCTTTGAAATGCTGTAGTGCAAGGCGCGAAAGCGTAGCGTATACGCAGTTCGCACCAGAGACAGCCTACAGTGCGTCTTCGGAAGACAGGGACGACAATCTTCGCAGCACAAATGTAGGATATGTGTAGCATAAAATTTCATGATATATTTACGTGAATGCTGTGTTGAAGAAAAACACTGGGTATCGCACCCTTAGTACATACGCTCATCTATAAGGCCCTGCCAATATGAGATTAGAAAACCTATCGGCCAATTGACAGAGCTGTTTTGTACTTAGCTTATCCATTATTGCTTTATTAACCATAAAAGTGTTACACGTATATTTCTCTATATAAAAATTCGTTTGGTACTGGTGTCGCTAGCATATTATTGAATGAATTATAACGTTACGGCTTTCGTGGGACGTGCGTCCATTTCTTCAAAAGTTACCCATTACAAGGGGAACAAACAATGGAAATAGCCTATACCCACACTGAGTTTTACGAAATAACTACAGCTGTACCCCCAAGGCTCAGCTCTTGGACCAATATCGTTCCCATTAAATACTAACCACTTTTGCCGTTCAGTAAACAAAAAATAAACATGGCTGATCCCTTTATCATAGGATTCGGTATAACAGGAAAGTAAAACGTGTCCTTGCAGTATAGTTTAATGCTTACTGTACATTGATGTAAGAAAGATTGCACTATGTGTAGTGCTCTTTCGCAGCTATAGCACCGTTTAACGTGGATGCATCAGCGTTGGCGCTTGGTGGTACATCTTTATCCCTTCGACTAACGTTCATGATCAATGTTTAAACAAACCCTTGTGGTAGCTGTAGTAGCTAACGGTGAGAGTGTAAACAGAAAAGGCTGTGTGATAGCCCCAAGAACGTCGCTGAAGGAATGCAGGATAAGGTCGAAATGCCGCTGCACATTAAAGAGTTATTGAACGCCACGGCTGGACTAAAGGTAAACGTAACGCACGTCGTGTGTCTCCGGTAGCCCGGCCACAATATTTCTCCAGACAGGGATCTTTCCAAACCCCGTACTCTAAAGCAAGTGACACCCAGAAGTTTTGCGGCCACAGTGCAAATGTAGCAGTTAAGCAGCAAATTTGGCCCACATGGTGTGGACATGTCCGAGCCAATGCCATGGTTCACACACTCCAGAACCCTGGGAGGCTCTGCTCCGTAGCCAAGACCCCAACGTCCAGCAACACTCATCAGTCAAGCCCTTGATGCTGCCGTGTCTCAAGGGATTCCTGCAGACGGCTAGGGACGTCGGGCAATGCCTGACGTGGCTGACTGATTCTTTTAATAAAAAATTTCGTGTCTCTCTCGGCGAGCGTATTAAAGCGAGGCGAGGCAGGCGCGCGTCGCAGAACGTTTGGTACGGATGGATACTTTTGGTATGGATTTTTAGTATAGATAGATGCTATGAGCGACGCCGACGCTTGGACTAAGGTCGCCACCTTGTGGTGTGTTCAGACGTTGAAAAAATTGCGACGGACGCGCAGCAACGACGCATTGCAGGATCTGATCGCGGAGGCCATAGTCATGATGCACTACTTCTATTTACCACTACCAGAAAGCGCCACAACCCCGCCGACCAAAAGCACTGTGAAAGGAAAGTGAGAAATATAAAGGCCCGTTTGTAAAGACTCTGGAGTGTGTGACCGTGGCGCGGTGCAATACAGAAAATAAAAATTACCGTGGCGCAGTGGATATCGTGCCCGGCATCAGTTGTTGCGAACCGAGAGGTCGCGTGTTCGACTCCCGTTGACAGAACTTTTTTCCTTAACATCTGATCTTGTACATTTTCTCAGCGTCATTTTCGTGACGCACATACGTCACTGAAATGTTGGTGGACCCCGGCATAAAGCGCTTTCGTGTTAAAAAAAAAACCGCCAGGCCTGCGCAGAAGGCGCAGCACAGCCACAGCGAAAGCTGGGAGAGCGGCCTTTACCATTTTTAAACACTCTTGGGGCAACTACTACAAGCCCACTTGCATGGTACCCACTACGCTATAAATCATCATAATTTTTGTGTTGTGGGGAAGCGTCTACTATGCCATTCTTCGTCATTCTTCAGTAAAGCGCGGTGCCCGCTACACTCTTGTAACGAATTATGTGCACTTTGTTGACGCTGTGGCTGACGACGATGAAGAATTATGCCACAGGCTTTTGTAATGGGTTCGAGCATTTAACGACCCACTCGTTACGCAATTCGCATTGTGTGACGCCTGCTTCTTACTTTACTGCTCTAAAACGCTTTACCACACGCGTTAACGCGATTCCTTACCCGATATGAAGCCTGCCTAGGGTCAGTTTACACCGCAGTTTCAAGCAGTGGCGTAGCTCAGTGGTAGAGTGCTGGGCTGCCACGCAGAGGACCCGGGTTCGATTCCCATTCTGTCGCAGATGTTTTTTATTTAGTTAGTTTTTTTTCTTATTTCGTGCGATATTGGTTACGGACACCGGCGGCGGCGGCGGACAAATACGGCGCAGAAACGACCCTTGTTGTGATCTCATAACAGCTTTCGCTGTAAAATATTAAGGCGGCTTCGCCCTATTGGTGCCAGGCCTTAAGGGAGTGTGAACTGCGGAGTTGGGCAGCCTTCTTTGTTTCTCTCTCGTTTTCTGTTTCCTTGCTCCTCTTTCTTTCTTGTTCATTTTTCCAGTTTTTTCTGTGTTTTTCTCTTTATTTATATTTTTCATCCAATTTTTTTTCCCTTTTTTTATCTCACTTTCTATTTCTCGCTTGCTTCCTTTTTCAATTTTTATACGTGGCTTGTGTTGTCGTATTTCCCCAGCCATAATAGTAATGTGCGCACCTTAGGCGCTCGAAGAACAAGAGAAAGAAGACCCTCCTTGCGCGAGCGCGCGCTCAGTATACGGCAGCTGGCTATGTTATATGTGGTTCTGCCTGCGTTTATACGCTTATAATCATCAAGGCGCTCAAGGAACAAGAGGAATTTAAGACGCGTTAAAATCATCATCATGGCGCTCGAAGAACAAGAGGAAGCAAACTGCTCTTTCGCGTGAAGCGCGCGCTCAGTATGCTACAGCTGGCCATGCTCATGTGGTTCTGCCTGAGTTACGCCAAGCGACAACGACAGCATACGACAGCCTGCCACCCTAAAGTGCACCGCACTTAAAAGTTCGAGTATTTATGTATGCTGAAGACGGAATTCTGAAATGCATCGCAGACTTTCCGGTTCAAAACCTAACTTGTGCGAATAATGAGTGCAAGGACATCCACTAGTCGTTCTGTTCAAAAAAGCTAGCGCCAAATACAGAAAGAAATATGGATGCGGTTAACTCTTGTTAAATATATTTATCGCGAGTGAAACGTGGGTTTCGCTTTG
Source organism: Rhipicephalus appendiculatus (assembly GCA_030522465.1). Lineage (NCBI taxonomy): Eukaryota > Metazoa > Arthropoda > Arachnida > Ixodida > Ixodidae > Rhipicephalus > Rhipicephalus appendiculatus. Next base: position 656,030 of record JALIZH010016485.1, on the reverse strand, counting down.
TTTCCCACAGATTATAGACGCAGTGTTTCGTTAAAGTTAGGCTTCTTCTGCAGCTTGTTATTGTCCGTGTTGATTAACCACGGCGGAGGCTGCAGTAGCCTTGACCTCGGCACGCGCCCGCGCTTGCTAAGCGTCTCCGTAACGTGCTACTTTGGCCTCTCTTGGCTGCGATGTTTTTGAGCGGGCAACTTCGACATTGCTTAAGATTTCACAGCCTGCCTCATAGCTATGTGTAATGGATGAGTGGATTCAGCCTGTCGCTTCCGCTCAAGCGCATGCACGGACGATCCCAGCCCACGTGCCATACATTGCAGGACCAAGCGCTGGCGAAGCAGCTTTGAACATTCGCCTGGTCATGTGGTACCGCAGCAGTGAGGCTCCGAGCCAGCGCCGCTATGGTGGCTAGCCACCATAGCGCAGCTGCGAGGCCTCTGGCCAGCGGACCACATGGTGTGACGTCACGCCTGCCACGCTAGCGCTCCGGCGGCTCAAGGTCAATGAGACGCGACGAATGACAGAGTTTACGCTCTAAAAAATCAAATATATTGCTTTTTAATTCACCGCATAAAGCTGTAGAGGAGAATTCCCGCTATCTTGCACTAATCAAACCAGCGCTAGAACGTGTAAAGTTCATAAAATGCCCAGCCGTCTTCTTCGACAAATATGTTAACAGAAAACTTCTTATCCGCGGGGTCTGCAAGAAACTTAACATGACTTGCTTCCTTCTGTAAAAATGCCGCGACATTATCGACGAACAAACAATACGAATTCGTTATTGCAACATATTTCAGAATATCCCGACCATGATGGTTTACGCAAGAAATTCCGCTTTGACATAACGCAAATGGACTCCGTCAAATAGCTTCACCTTTACTCCATCTTTACGAATACTACAACTGCGATTGCTGGAAACTTGTATATTTTTTGTGTCTTTTAATTCCACGCAATCGACGCTATACTTTTGTGTCATACGTTTCAGGCAGCACAAAAGTCGCACAAATACACCTTTCCTATGCATAGCTGCAGAGGCAAAAATATTCATAATATCTCCATAAACATTTAGCTTAAGACACCAACTTTTAAAACCTGTTATGTGCGTTTGCCTCTTTATTGACTGGATACTTTATATGTAAACGAGAAAGGCGCAAGCATTTTAGTATTGTACGATACCGTGAAACCAGTTATTCTTTGCACGATAACTTTGGTGCGGATAGAAAGAAACAAAAACAAGAACCGAAACTAAATTACCTACATTTCGTCGTATGCCATCTGGCGAAAGGCTTCCAGACTAAGCGAGAAAAAAAAAAAGGACACCGCAGCCGGGATCGAACCAGCGAACTCGCGGTTGCGTTATCAGCGATTTTGATCTCTCGTCGTTCAACGCGCTCGGCTATCGCTTCAACGCGTTTCTGCGGACGAAAGCCCAGTTTATATATCTACCACAATGAATTCCGCGACCTTGTTACGAAAACTGCGGTTTTGGAACAACTTTTTCGCCATTTGAAGAGTTGCTGCTGCAACAAGGTGATAGCTGAGTCACTGAAGTTAATAAATCCCCGGGAACTTACCAATCGATGCTACTGTTTCGTCGCAAATCGCATTTTTGTGGCCAGAAAACCCTCCTAAATTTGACCGTTTCCATAGGCTCCCATACTTAAAACTTTGCCCGCAATTTGGAACGGGTTTTTGGACATAACTAATGTTGCCGCTTCCATGAGATGTCGGGACAGTTGCGTAGAGCCTATTTCCTCGGGAACTTAGAGAAAGATGACTTCTATCATTAGTTATTCGCGAAAAACGACGCTCTCCCATAGAAAACGCGCATGTTTCCAAGGGCGACCGCTAGAGGCGCTGTTCGGCGATGTCCCTAATTCCTGGACATGTGCGTCCGAACACGTGCTGCATTGTGTTCCGACGGAGCGTATTTTCATGGCTGATAACAAAATTTTGCAACTTTTTACATCCGTGACGTCAAGACTAAGTTAAATAATTTATGAGCTTGGTTACTGTTTCATTGATACAATTTAGGATACTGTTTCTTCCCACAGTCATTTAAGTTCAATGTTGCTAATGGCAATTCACTATGACCGCTATAAAAGATCTTTAAAAATATCCGGGTTGCCTGGCCAAATAAGCGATTGGCACTTAAAAACTCGCCAATTAATTTTTAGAGGGGCATCGCCTGTCAATAAAATCTTTTTTTTCATTCTGGAGATCTCCGAGACCCTGCCCTAATGACCACAATTACGATTTTCATCCATATATCCATGATCTCTCTGTGTTTAGCTTTCTGCTCTCATTCGTAGCGATTGCTCTCTCAAATTTTTACATTTTGGGAGGCGGCACTCACCAGCGACAAGCTGGCCGACCAGCTTTGGGCCCAAGCCAAAGATGCCGCCCGGGTCCAAGGACATCGAGGCCGTCACCCGAGGCACCGCCATCATCATCGACGGAGGGTGGGAAGGGACAGGGGTCAATCCCCCTTTTCCCCCAGCCTCGCCCGAAGGAAACTGCCGGACTTTAAATAAAGTTCATTCATTCATTCATTACTTCACAGATAATCATCCTCGATTCAGATTTCCTCGGCCTTGCCTTTCTCTTTAGCATTGATCAACGAATTTTCCAAGGCCCTTTGACATTTAGGAAGGGTTGAAGCTTTTATATTTGTAATATTATTTATAAATGCTATAATGCTATAATTATAGAATTTCTCAGTTAAATGACTACACTTGATTTCCTTTATACGATCCTATTTGCAGACAGTTTGCCGTAGTGGGCATGAACCATGGGCTGACAAGAGCTGTGACAGCGCGTGCCATGCGCGTGCTTGGGCAGAAGAAGAACGTCGAGCCTCGCGGAAGCCACGAGTACACCGTCGCAGCGTTTCATCGTCGAGAGCGCAGTAACCGACTCCAGCTGGTTTAAAGGTAAGAAAACCCCGGATAGGGCATCCCTCGCATGGATTATACCCGTGTCACACGGATACTCTTAAAATGACATCCAGTCGATGGCCTTTGAAACGGCTCAATTCTATCGACTCAAGGTTGTACTGCTGCTACACGGCAGTTTGGAACAGCCGTTGAGTGACTCAGACGTTTCTCGCAAAAATTGTGTGATGCTGCAGATCTTTATTTTCATTTTCATGTCACCAAAAGTTAAAGGATGTAAATCTGCTTAAATGCTCACATGTCTGTTATTTTGGCTTAAACTTTTTAATAAATTGTTGCTACGTTGTTATACGTATATGTTTAGTAAACTTGTAGGGCAGCGAAAGTGTGGCAGCGTTAGCGCCGCTCAATGCGGCTGTCACATACTCTCAACAACACAGGCACGTCGCTGACGTCGAGGGAGTGTAGTTCGCACATTTCAAGGCGTGAAAATGCTTACCATTGCGATACCAATCGTATGGACACTTTCGACAGGTTTCTGGCGTCACCGTCGCCGTGATTTTCTGTATATAGCCCAAACCAATAGCATAATCCCGCGCATTGTATGATCTACCTGCTAGTGGAAGCTCGCGTGCGCTGGCGTCTAACCCGGCTGAAGCCAAGACAGAACGAGCCGGCCATCTCCGTCGCACGGAGGGCGCATGCGATAACATCATCCCGCGTGCGAGGCCTGCCGGCGATAGCTCCTCAAGCCGGGATGAAACAGCCCAACCGTCTTTCGTAAGGGAAATGAAGGAACGCTAGGGGAGGGTGGGGGGAAGGGGGGGCTGCATCGTTCAAAGGGCCCGCGCTATCTCGGTAGACAACATCACGAGACGGCTCGTAAACTTGCTGTGCTCTCAACGCTTCGTGTTTACAGAACTGACAGCACAAAAAGCGCTTCGGTCCCTGGAGCGGCCGTATACCCTTAAACCAGCGTTTTGTTGAGTTACGCGAGATCGGATCCAAAAGAGGTATCTGCTAGCTTTACTTCGTACAACATTAGAAATTGTTGCTGTCGCATTCATTGCTTCGCCCTTAACTGTCATTTTTAAAAAAAATGATTAATAACACACACGTACTATTGTTAGAGCATGCTTGTTAAATTTTTCTCTATCTAATCGGGAGTACGAGCACACTGTGAAGTACGAGCACACTGTGAATCGGGAGTACGAGCACACTGTGTGTTCTGGTTAACAGCCTCTTATTTTGTTCTTGTTAAATTTTTGTTCTGTCATATGCTTTGATTGATGGATGGTTAAATGTCGGCGCTTTTACGGTGTTGTGGCCTTTTATTTTGTTTTTTTTAAAACCATATACGCGCTATGTACGCTCTGTAGACGGTATTGCGCACAGATGTTTCGCACCTGCGCTTCGACTAGGGACTACGGCGAGCCTCGACGACATTGTGCGACCCTAAGGTGCTTCGCCCCTAAATGCCGGTGGCGACGTTACCGTTGAGTTCTCGCACCAGTCGCCATGACCGGAAGTTCTTGACGGCGTCTTCCAAGAGCTGTGCAGTTCCCATTCGGTAAAAAATGAAGTGGATGGTTTTCTGAAGGAGCCAGAGACTGAACGTGTATTTGAGCCTACGTGGCCAGAATACGAAAAAAAAAAAATCCGTGACGTCGTCGCAGTTTTCGGCAGGAAATTTAAAAGCGAAAATTTTCGCTTGATTTTCTAATCTATCAATAAACTTATGGTGGTGAGATTAGCGACACTCGAGTTTTCAGAGTATAATTTATCAGTCTAAACTAATTTGTCGTTTCGATTTAGTGTCTCTCTAATATACGTAGTATTTACATTAGCTGAGAGAGGGAGAGGAAGAAAAATCACTTTATTTGCAGCCGTCAGAGAGTATCGGTGATAGGGCTGCGAGGCGGATCCCCCTTTCACCGTACACACTCCCACCCCCTAGCCGTCGGCCGGAACCAGTTCGCTTCTGGCGGAGGCCTGGGCTTGACGAATGACTTGTTTGTGGGCTTTAAGGAAATAAGGGGATTTTTTAAGGGCTTGCTTTTCTTTGCTAGACAGGATATTAATGAGAACTAACAGACAATAATGCCAAGGAAGGTATAGTGGTTGTTATTTCTTGTAATTATGATACAAATATGAAGAAAGCAAAGTGATCGAAGAGATGACTTACATTCAGGAAAGCGGTTCAACACGGCGCAAAGACGTAGACGAGGGAACAAGTACAAGCGCACAAGTGGGCTTCTACGTCTTTGTCCCGCGTTGCGCTGCGTTCTTGCATTTAACTGTGCACCGACTACTCCAGCAACGAGTTTCGTTAAAGGATAACTTTCCGCCGGCAGGGACCGAACCTCTAACCTTCGAAGTCCGCCCTGGCGGTGAAGGGTGGATTCCCGTGACTCTTTATTACCATTTAGACCGTTTAGCGCTGGGCAAGCCCCATAGCCTGTGATCAACTTCGCTATGCCTTCACAGTTTTTGTATTTGGAAGGCGATTTGTGCAGGATATACTGGTTTGGGAAGGTACCCGTCTTTAGTTTTCGCCGGATTACTTCTTCGTTCTTTTTGAGAGATAAGTATTTCGCTGCTGAAGGGCAGGCGCACCGCGTTTCCGTGGCTGGATCTGCCATTTTTAAAGACGATAGTCTTTCTTGGGATACTTACACGCAAAAATTTTGGTCTGTCTGTCTGTCTGTCTGTCTGTCTGTCCGTAACCTGATTCAGCTACTCGGCCAAAGTTTAATTTCTGAACGCCCTGCCATCTTGAACTGGTGTTTTTGTTCATACTTGTGAACATATTCGATCAAAAAGCAAATACTACGCATACCTGAGGCGCAACATTAATATGTAAGTATCGGGTCGAGTGTTCTTTTATTAGAAAATACACAGATACGTAATTCTAAAGACCCTAGTGTCTTTTAGGCTGTGCTGAAAATGCGAAGCTGTGCATGAACTGCGACGCTTTGCACGAAAAAGCGCTTTGCCGACGATAAAGTCCAGCCGCTCGCAGTGGCCCTTGGTTCAGCACAAGCTCATGTTTTTCGATGGCGTCCATATCTCGCGCAGCGCCGCCTCTATTTTATGAATGCCAGCCAGATGCGGCCAATTCAACGTAGAGTAGGCGCTGTCTGAGGCAAAGCAAAACATAGGAGTACGGCCGGCACAAGACTATCGTCTTTCGACGACATTTGCAGCGAAGCACGCAGATACGCGGCCAATTTTTTTGTTAGTCCGTAATTAAGGTCAGTTCGGATACAACGAGAACCGGTTATAATGAAGACGCTCAATCCCTCTCTTCCACCAGATGCCGGGCGAAGAAGAGGAGAGCAAGGAGGACGACAAGAGCGACGACAAGGACGACGACGATAACAAGGAGGACGACGACAAGAAGGACGACGATGACGACGATGATGATGACGGAGGCGGAGACAAGGACGGTGCCCTGGGGCAGAAGAAGAAGCCGCCGGACTCCATGATGGTGCAGAGGAAGTCCGCCAGCCGATCAGGGTATGCGACACGAGCGAGGGCTGTGCGCTGCTCGCCCAATCTTAGCGATAGTCACTGTTGCCGGAATCCCACCCTGCGAATGTGAATGTGCAGAGAAGCTGTATCAAACACATTCGATGGGAGGGGTGATAGGTTTTATTATTTTAGAGTAATAACAGTGATAATCGCTTTATGGTCGTTGTGGCAGACCATGATTGGTTCCGCGACCAAAGTCGTCAACACGACGACTTTGTTTCTTTCGTCGAGCATTGTATTCAAGTTGTTCTTCCGGTGTCCTTAATTACCGTGGTGTACCCATGGCAGTCTTAGAATAAGCGAGTTGCTGGACGGGTCTCCCTTTTATATATGAAAGCGGGAAGGCTAGAAGGAAGGGCCGTTAGACGTCATTCGCAGCCTCCGTGTGAAGTGCAAAGCAGCTGCAACCTAATCTTTAACGGGAACGCGGGGAAGGATGTTCCTATAGTTCACAGGCACCTTGTCATGCGGTTTTGACGCTTGTTTCATGGTTTTCCTTATTGAAAAGAATACGGAGCTCTATGCTGCATGCCCAATTGCAAAGAAAGATATGCCGTTTACCTTAAAGTGTTAGAGGGCTTCTAAACAACCCAGAGGTCGAAATTCAGTTGTGGCGTTGCAGTTCTGCACGAGTCTACAGCAAACGCGTTCGTGGGCTCGTCAGTCTACCTCCCCCAACGCCTTTCCTCAGCGTCCGAAGTGAAAAGGCAAGGAGCGCGCGCATCTGCTAGCAGAGGCGCACGCGAGCGTCTGTAGGTGGTTGTTTGCATTTTAAGGTGAAAGCCTTTAATGTCTCATACTCGCGGCGTCCGTCCATCCGTCCCTGCCCTGGAACGGGGTCAGCTGTGGCCACTCCCCCTCACACTCTCTCTGCGGTCACGTGATGGCACAGCGGCGCGCGGGGCAACGCTTCTTCCTCGACGAAGCGTTCGCGAGCCAGCGGCGGCCGAAGTTGGCGGCGCCAGGTTCGTCACGTTACGTTAACGCGCGTGCGCCGCGCTACGTTGCCTTGACGCATGCACGTTCGAGCATGCTCGGTGACCCTTCGTCATGAAGAGACGCAGACGCGGTGGAGTTGTCGCATCTCGCGCCGGCTGCTGTCGGGGCACGCCAACGTACGCTGGTCGCGTTGGTCGCTCCTTCGGCTTTCGCCGAACACACACTACCCACTCTCGCCACAGTTCTGCGGTGATGAGACCATGCTACTGCCATCTGAAATCCGAGAGAGGATCCACGTGGCCCCGATCCCCCGTCACATGCACCCAATTCATCACGCGACGCGGAGACGCGCCCGGGCGGCCACCTTACAAAAGCGGCGGGACGATCCTAATACTTTACATACGCGAGTCCCTACCATTGAAACGCAACTATGGTCCCTGCTTTCGCTGCCGTTGTGACTAACCAAAGGCGAACAACCGCTACAGTGTCAATTGCAATCAATTGCAACGGCCGAAGCCGCGGCCATAGCTTTGGCCATACGCGCTTCGGAGGCCAGGGGCGAATCGGCATTTATTCTGACGGACTCACAGGACGCCTGCCGTCTTTTCCTTGGCGGGATCTTACCGGACTGCGTATTACGCATACTGGGGACGGCTCTCACAATGGATCATGGTGTGACCTTGTGCCCGGCGCATTCAGGAGTTGAGGGGAACGAACGAGCGGACCGTTTGGCTCGAGGCATGACAGGCCGAGTCGCGGACCACACCACCCGGGAAGACACTTCGACACCTGGCGCGCCAAGAGAAATCCTCGAATTTCAAAGACTAGGTAGGCGAACTAAAGCTCCCCCCTCATCCTAACCTAAACAGGAGACAAGCACGGGACTGGCGTCGCCTGCAAACAAACACTTTCCAACATTTACACAGGTTACACAGAATGTACCCTCACAGATACAGCAACAAATGTCCGTGGTGCGAAGCGACACCGACATTGGAGCACATTGCATATCAGTGCACACAACGTCCGGAGGCCGCCATCTCGCCTCTGGTGAACAACACTCCCCTGAATTGGTCGTGGGAGGCGCGACTCGCGGAAGTGGAAATGGGAAACCAACTGGCGACCCTTCACCAGACCCGGCGAGCCGCTGTAGCCAGTGGGGCCCTGGAAGAGGGGCGCCACCCACCTTAACCATACAAAGCCTTGATATGAATAAATGTTTCTTCTGTCTCTCACTTGGCAATTTACAATGTGTCCTTCAATATTTGTTTTTAGTCAACGGAAACGGAACCATTGCGGGGTAGAGGTGCACAGCTTCGCTGTAAAACGAAATCTGGAGGCATCCCTAATCCTCGAATGGATCCCTAATCCTTGCTAGCGGCCCGCGGCCCGCACATAACTCTCGATTGAGTATTTTCATGAGCTACACGGACATGACTGGTCTCAAACATTTTCTTTTTCGTGAGGCATCCTGCGCGGGCACCGTGTGTTGAAACAGTGGGACAAGAACGCTGCAGAATCGGCGTCCAGATTTCAGTCATTCTGGAGATCAGTGTCGATTTGTAACTCGAATCCTGACCTCAATGCCCCTCCAGAAGCGACTTATATAAGACATGAGAAAGGCCTCCTTTCAAGTGGCAACGTTAGCTTACATCCTTTAACAGCCTTGGTGAAACAGTCGAGTATCCACTGCTGCTGTTGGAGGCAGGAAATTTAATTTCTGCCGCCAGGTACCTATTGGTGAGATAGGTACGGGCGCACTTCCAGCTTAGTGCTCGGCAGAACTAAGTACATATTGCCACGCGCGTTTCTTGTATCAGTTCTTTCTGCATTCGGTGTGCACCCACAAAAGACTGTCAGCAATGCTCGGCGCAGACCACGCCTCAGTGTTCGGGAAGCTTCGCGATAGTAGATCGTTTTGTTAAGATTGCACGCAGGACGCGAACCGTCCAGCTTATTCTAGAGCTTGCACGACTACCAGTGATAAGACTGGAAAGTTCGACGCGTGCTGTATAAAAGACGGCGCGTCCCAACGATGATCAGTTTTTCGACGGCCGAAGCTTTGTTCGCCGCTATCATTGTACAGCGTTGCTTGCTTGCTGTAATCTGACTTTCCGTTTCCCGGCCACAAGTTCAGCCAAATAAAGAGTTTCATCTTGAACACGTCGCCTGCTGCGTTCGTCGACGTTACAACCACGTGACAATATTCGCTTGGGAGGGCACCTACCCTGACGGAAATTGGCGGCGTGGGACCGCCAGACCTAAAAATGAGGTCATCCTTTTTTTTTTCCAAGTGAACCTTCTTCACTGCCCCAAGACAGTGAAGAAGGTTCACTGAGACTGCACTTTGTGGCCACGGCCCGCGAGCAGTGGTGAGTTTGAGGCGCCTGGCTTACGCGTTGTCCTTCCATGCCCGGTGTGACGCAGAGCGGCCGCCATCGCAGCCCAGCAAATCGCCGAAGGCGCGGACAAGATGCAGATGGCGATGACCGTCGTGGGTCTCGCGGTCTTCGTCCTCGTCATCGTCGGCATCGGCGGCTTCGTCGTCTGGAAGGTCTTCGTTTCGTGTGAGTATAGCGTCTATACTATCCGCTTCGTCCGCAAGTTTATTCGTGCGTCGTTCGCGAGTCATCCTCTATGGCCACTTTGCATCATTGCATGCATCGTTGTCACAGCAGACTATTATACAGCTTACAAACACAGCTTCTGCGGGAATTCCGGTTTGTCTGGAAACGTACGGATTGCAGTTATGTGGCTTACCGAGGATGTAAACGCGAGATTTCGCTTTTTATTCTTATCTTTAGAAACAAGGCGGGGACAATGAGCGACCCCACATTCAAACTTATTTTAATTAACATACCGTGGGCACTGCAGATTAGGCAGGTAGTTTCAGGGTGTTGTTGCATGGCATGCGATTCGTATATATCATTCTCTATATTTCTTACTGAATACCTCCTCATTCAAGCATTCGTATCTACATTGTATTGTTGTTGCATGCACGTCGCATGAGTGAGTACTGTTCTATCAGTCTCTTCCCTGATTCTCTGTTCTTCCCAACGTTCGCGCACCGACCAGGCCCATAGTCAGGAATTTTTTTTTTCGGGGAGAGGGGGGTGGGGGCGCGCGCTGATTGTCTTGGTATGTCTTGAATATTTGAGGAAAAACCTAATTTTCGGTAATTGTTTCAGAAAAAATTTCAGACCCCTCCCCCCCTTCCCCCCGTCCACCGCCGGGCACCAACACTGCGCTGAGCGCATGAATGATGGGATGCTTCTGTGCTTGTTCTTAGGAGGGAGAGAGAAAAAAAAAACACATATTGTTCTTCAATGCTTGCAAACTGTGAAGGAATCACAACTGCATAAATAATTACTCGCATAAATGACCGCAGCCCCCCCCCCCCCCCCCATCCGTCCTATCATGTGCTCTTTCGAACCCCCCTCCCACTGAGACTATTACGATTTACGATCAGAACTGATCAGAACTGTATACCTTTAACTCCAAGTTCATGAAGCTCAGATGGTCGAAATTAAACCGGAATCCGACGCTAAGCGTCGTTCCCGAAAATCAAAGCGCGGTTTTAGGTGCCTGAAGTCTACATAATTTCAATATTGTCCGCCTCGGCGGAACGGTAGCTACGGTGCTCGGCTGCTGACCCGAAGGTCGCGGGTTCGATCCCGGCCGCGGCGGTCACATTTCGATGGAGGCGAAATGGTAGAGGCCCGTGTACTGTGCGATGTCAGTGCACGTTAAAGAACACCAGATGGTCCAAATTTCGGGAGCCTTCCACTACGGCGTCTCTCATAATCATATCGTGGTTTTGGGACGTAAAACCCCAGGTATTATTATTAATTTCGATATTTTTCTCTCTTTTTTTTTGCAGCAGCAGCATTCTAAATGTCTGGGGCCGTGTTCGCAAAACTTCACTTTCGTAATGGACTTTTCCCCATCGGTCAGCCGGCTTGGCTAATGATATGATCCGCATTGTGATTTACCGAAATATCTTCTTACGAAAATTTGTTGCGTGAGACGTTTTTGTGAACCCGGGCCATTGTTCCTCATCTCGATCGCTAACCAGTGAATACTTTCAGCCACCTTGAGTGCCGCGTATATGAGACTGCGCAGGGCGTGAGAGACGGGACCACTTTGCATTGCGTTTTGACGCGACCAACGCAAAGACACGACTAATGAAACCGCCAGAAAATTCAGCCAAAGGAAAGCATAGGGTGTGTTTGCGGTTTCTTAGATGCAGTGTAATGAGTCTCACTTAAGTTAAAACAGATGTGTGCTTGTTTGCTCTCGTGTGCTTGGCCTTTCATCTGACGCAAGAAAACTACAACTGAAAATTTTTGTGTCAGTCCCCTCTTTAAGGTTGACGTTCAAAGGCTTGAAGAGGTGAAAAGCATAGAGTTTCCTAAAATTAACTAGAGGGGACTCTGGCGCTGCGATTGTTCAGCCACCATGGGAATGATAGGTAGTACACATATTTGCCTAGTCTTCGTGCTTCCGGCTTCTAACGTATTTGTGGCTTTGTTTATTGTTGTGTTTTGGTTCTGTTTCGGATAAAAGAATGGACCGTCGTGAACTTCGTGAGCGTATTTGAATTCGTGAGCCTAAAAAGGTCAAGGTGGTGAAGCGTAACTGCTAAACCTTTGCTAAACTTCGTATTGTGGCAAAGCGGATGCAGGCCACACGCAACCAAAAGAACTAAGACTAGGCAAGACAAGGCAAATTTGTGTACTACCCATCATTCCCATGCTGGCTGAAGCGCCGTGTGTTGCAGCTCCCATAGACACTAGCGCCAGAGCTACCTCTAGTGTATATATAGGAAACTCTATGGTGAAAAGTCCTCGAGCAGGGGGTGATCGCTGGAGCCGACGTTTCGACTCGTGGTCTTGTCTTCCTGAAGGCAGTGGCTATACTTCGAAGAATAGAAGACCATTTGCCGAAACGTCGGTTCTAGCGACAACCTCTGTCTAGGGATTTTCTTCGTCTGTTGTTATACGTGCCTAAACCGCGATGTGACTTTGAGTCACGCCTTAGCGGGGAACTCCGTTGATAAAGGAGGAGACGTTGCGTCGGCCGATAACGGTGCGCTATAAAAAATGGAACTAAGCTTTTATGAAGAAAACAGCTTGGATGACGGACTGCAATGCATAGAGTAACGCGTTACTTCAATGAACAGGCCAGGTATAGGTACTGGTCGCCGCAATCATTCAAAGACGCTAATAAACAGAATATAACATTATTATCATAATCTAAAGCGGTCTAAGAGCGCTTTGAATGGTGGCGCAACGCTCAGTGCGACAAACTCAGCGCTGTAGTGATTCCAATAATAGTAATTGTTGAAGTTTTACCTCCCAAGACCGCGACATGATTATGAAGGACGCCGTAGTGGAGGGCTGTTTAGAACAATGTGGTGTTCTTTAGCGTGTACTGATTCGCACAGTACACCGGCCTCTAGTGTTTCGCCTGCGTGCAAAAGCGATTGTCGCGTCCGGGATCGAACCCGCGACCTTCGGGTCAGCAGCCGAGCACCGTATAGCCACTGATCTACCACGGCCGCTGGATAAAAAAGAGCTTTTTTTTATCCAGCGGCCGTGGATCTACCGTGGCGGACGTACCTCTTTTTTTTTAAATGCGAATGCATTTCTTAGTCGGGCTATGTCAGGCACTCGGCGTTGTCCGTGGAGGAGGAGGAGGAGGATAGGTTGAGGAGGTGTCCGCGCGCCGGCAGGTGTTATCTCTCCGCTCTCACTCCCTCTCCCATAGCAACAGCTGCGGGCGCGCGCGCTTATCCTCGCCCCTAGCAACCGGAGCAGGTGGTGCGGGCGGAGTAGCAGAGAGTGAGTGGAGAGGAGGAGCGCGCTCTGGTGTGTGAGGGCGCTCGCATCGCGGAAGCTCGGCGGAGCTCCCGCGTGTGTGGAGAGAGTGTAGGAGAGGGTAGGTGCAGTGCTTCGCCGCTCCTTCTCTCGCCGTTCGCTCTCTCTCCTCCCTGCGCCCCACTCTCCCGTCCGCTCGCTCGCACGTATAGACCTTTTTAACGTGGGCGCCGCCATATTGCTTAGCGGGCGCCGCGATCCCTCGTCTGGCAACTCTTCTGGCATGTGCGAAGCTCCACGGTTGCATGGTAGGTATACGTGCGGCCGCAGTTTTAGTCGTTTTTTTTAGTTCTGACGCGGTGAATTTCGATTGAAGTGGTGCAGGTTCTTTAGAGAATTAGTCTGTGAGGCGTTTTGAGTACGTTTAAGCCGTTGAGAGTCAATTGTATGATTATACGGTGCCGCGAACGAGTTCCGCTTGGTGGATGCATTATATTTACAGCACTGACTTTCTGCTCGAAGAACGCGCAATATTTTCAGCTCTTTCCTTTCCAGGAAGAGCAGCAACACTTCGAGGGCAAAGTTAATTTTTTTTCTCGCGCTGTAGGTATCAGCTTTTCTATCGCGATTTGTTTACGCCACGCCGTCGCATCGGCTACCGCTCTTACATGAAGCCGTGTGTTGCAGTCGCGTAGCCAGAAATTTTTTTCGGGAGGGGGGGGGTTCAACCATACTTTATGTATGTTCGTGCGTGCGTTTGTATGTGTGCGTGTATATATACGCAAGGAAAATTGAAAAATTTCGGGGGGTTTGAACCCCCCCCCCCAACCCCCCCCCCTTGGCTACGCCACTGGTGTGTTGTTTAGTGGTTAGTTCCAGCAGGGTTCATGCGGGTCCTTGAAACCCTTGAAAACCCTTGAATTTGAAAAGTTAGTTTTCAAGGCCTTGAAAGTGCTGGAATTTTTGCAAATCCTTGAAAATCCTTGAATTTCTGATTTTAATTTTTAATAAACGTTGTTGCACATTTCACAGCGCATTTTTTGTGATGCCTTAAAGGTAGCAGGTGGCATGTGTAATGTGCCCATCACAAAAGAATTGAGAACATTAGTAGCTTCTGCAAGGAACCAACACTGTGCATTTTTGGAAACTCAAAAAGACTGGAGCAGGAGGATGAGAAAAGAAAAAGAAATGTTGCATTGAGGAGGAGGTCGAAATGCTTACAAAAAAGAAAAAAAACTAGAAGACGCTGTTAAGGAATTAACAGCTACAGCAGACTCGTATGCATTAAAGGCAGAAGCAACTAGCGACCTGACGTGCATCATCAAGTCACACACCCTTAGGAAGACTGCCAAGACCAGGCAGCGCGAGATAGTGGACATTGACATGAAAATTCAGGAAAAGTGATTACTGAAATACTGAAATTCAGGAATACTGAAAGTGATTATCCATGCAACTCCAAGAAACAATGATTGAAAGTTGTCTAGAAAGAAAATGTAATAGGAGCCATGTTTTTTATGTCTGCTCCAGCGACGTTACCCTTTTCTGGTGAATTCTAGTTATTTCAAGCCTCCATCCTCTCCTGAAATGTGTTAATTGGGTTTTTAACAGACAATGTGGTCCTTGAAAATTCACAGACATAGCCTTAAAAGTCCTTGAAAACCCTTGAATTTTTGTCATGTAAACGAGCATGAACCCTGTTCCATTTCATGGCACGGACGGCTTTGTTTGCTGCCTTGAAACTTATCTGGATTGTTTTTCAACTCAATCCTGATAGCGCTTGATCACGATCGAAATTGCGCCGTGTGTCTCTGCACAACGGACTATTTGGCGACCTACCCTTCCTTTTTTCGTAGGCACCAACTCTTGCTTTACTATTCGTCGCCGTGGTACTTTGACCTGCGATAGATAGAAATGTTACATGGGGCTGTTTATCGGATAAAAATATTGTCATTGTTGGAATAGCCGTAGGCTACCTACCTTCCGTTCATAGCCGAGCTCGAGCATCGGCGTCGATCGGGGCCATTGGGCTTCATTCGCCAGAAAGGAAGTGTTCTGAACATACCCGAGAACACGCGGAAGGCTCAAAGTTTTTCCTATTTAAGCTTGCAAGCCATAAACGCCGCTGCTCCTCGTCGACAGCAAAAAAGGATTTAACTTGAAGAGTCCGCAGCCGCAAAGACTCCGTGTCTGGTGATGCACTTCGCATTTTTCTCCCGACAGCAGTTTCCTTTTTCTGTAGTTGTTACTACACCCAAAAACAGCACAGTGGTTCCCTGTTGACTTATTACTTGCCGGCATGGCAATGAAAAAGAAAAGAATCCGCAAGTTGACCTAAAACACGCAAAAATTCCTCGACAATGACACACACCCCAGCGTCAACACACGCACTCCAAGCCAGCGAGCACGAGCCAGAAAGGAGGAAAGCGCTGTTGCCAGACCTGTCCTCCTCGCCCGTTAAAAAGGTCTATATATATAAATGGAGTGAAGCGCGCGCGAAATGCATTCGCATTTCCTCACGATTTCCCCTTCGGGGAGGTGGGGGGCATTTTTTTATTTCGCTGCTGATACAAGTTTTCAACTGCGCCGTAGTCCTCAGCGCGTTGTTATAGTTTAATGATTTTTGTTTTATTAAGGTGGAAGCCTTAGATGCCTCTTCAGACGAGAAAAGTGAACGTCGGCGGCGTCGGCGTCGACAGGAAGTGATGTAATAACTATGTGAGGACGTCACGGATACTGATCTCCACCAGGGGGGATAGCACGTGTCTTTTCCAGTGGAGGTCAGTGGTCACAGATCGCCATAGTTTGTGACATGCTTCTCTGTTACGTCACACGACTGCGTCATCGCATGATGTCGTCACTCGGTCAAAGGTGAGTCCGATCTCTGGAGGCGTTGCCAAACCACGAGAGATGCAGGTCGCTTGCAACGACCTCCGGTCTCGGAGGCAGTGTAAAACCACCTTTAGGCTTACCAAGATTTCGATGGAAGGTGGATCGGGGCTATCGATAGAATCGATTGAGAACAAAAACTCGCAGGGTTCCCTTATGCAGTCGTCTAAGATGACTGGAAGGCGAAAGCAGATGCCTTTTTCTTTTTTCTTTCTCATTGGACTGCATTAATCCCTCCGCACCGAAAGGTTTCTGCACGTAGCGTGATTTTGCACTGCCCCCCGGATCGGCCCACCCATGACCACGCCACGATGGCATGTGACGTCACTCACGTTTTGTGACGTCGCTATGACATCATGATGACGTTGCACGTTTTTGGCGATCTGTGACGTCAGAGGGTAACATCATCACGGGATGGTGATCTTTCGCAGCTGACGCGTTGAGGGCGACGGTCACTCTTCGTGTTTGACATGTCATCTAAGACTTTCGCCTTAAAGGAAGACAGGCTTTCGCCTTAAAGGAAGACAGGCTTTCGCCTTAAAGGAAGACAGGCTTTCGCCTTAAAGGAAAACAGGCTTTCGCCTTCGAGTCGCCTCGAAGAACCCTGAGACCTTTTTATTTTATTTTCTCGACAAGTTATTTCGCTCATGGTGGAACGTGACGACGTAGTTACAACGCAATCCCCGTCGTTAGGACGAAGTGTCGCGAGGCGTCGCGACCAGCGTCGACTGTAACTCATTATTACGCAAACTGCACTCTGTATCAAGCGACCTGGTTCAGTGTTGCGAGCAACTTTGCGAGTCGTAGTTAATATTTATTTTTCCTGGACGGGAACGATATTAGAGGCGAAATCGATGGTTTGACGAAATATCGTCCGGTCGGGAAGAAGTATGAAGGAACGAAAAGAATGAGCGCCGACCAAAATGAAACGGTTTAGAACATTAAAAAAAATGACGTTTCGGCTACCGTACTGTAGCCTTGTTCGGTTGACGTTTCGTCTACCGTACGGTATCCGAAACGTCATTTTTTAATGTTGTAAACCTTTTCATTTTGGTCGGCGCTCATTCTTTTCGTTTCTTCGATATTAGAGGCGGGTGAATGCTAACCGGAACAAAACATATATATATATATATATATATATATATATGTATATATATATATATATATATATGGCGAGTGTTCCACACTCGCCGTAATGGCAACAGGCGGCGCTGACTGACGCTCCCACGTTTAAGTACACATATATACCCCATTAAGTGGACGGGGAGATGACCGCCACCGTAGCTCAGTGGTAGAGCATCGGACGCGTTATTCGAAGGTCGCAGGTTCGGTCCCTGCCGGTGGCAAGTCATCTTTTCGTCCACTTTCATTTCTTCACATTTACATTACAATTACTTCTAATAGCTTCCACTATACTTTCCTTGGCATCTTTGTCTGTTAGTTCTCATTAATACTATGTTTAACAAAGCAAACGAGCCCTTAAGTTTACAATTCCTTCCTATATATATATATATATATTTTGTTCCGGTTAGCATTCACATATATATATATATATATATATATATATATATATATATATATATATATATATATATATATATATATATATATATATATATATATATATATGTTTTGTTCCAGTTAGCATTCACCCGCCTCTAATATCGAAGAAACGAAAAGAATGAGCGCCGACCAAAATGAAAAGGTTTACAACATTAAAAAATGACGTTTCGGCTACCGTACGGTAGCCCAAACGTCATTTTCGTATATATATATATATATATATATATATATATATATATATATATATATATATATATATATATATATATAATTGTTCACGCCACTTCAGGTGGACTTAACGTACAACCAGACACGTTGCAGTAGTCTACGGAACCACCTAAGTGAGACCTGTTGTTCTGATTGTTTTCTTTTTCTTTCTGTCTCTGCCAGCGGGCGACAGCGTCGACCACGAGCCTGACGAACCGAAACGTGAGTGCTGGAGGTATTCACATTCTCATCGACTTGTTGCTCTTGAGGCGCCACTGTCAATCGGAGTCGTCGCTTTTAAATCGGTGCTTTACCGTATATACTCGCGTATAAGCCGCACTTGTTTTCATCAAATCTTGCTCGGGTGCGGGTTACACACGAAACGGGCCTATAGCTACACATTGACACACTGTAGCGCCACTAAGACTACTGTGGTGGATACTTAAAAATAAACTGGTGGCAAATATGAACGTTTTATCTCATTATTCAATGTCTAATCACTGTCGGACGAGCTATTCTCATTGGCGCGCTCCCACAGCTGATCGTCCTCCGCCACACGACGTTAGAATGACGCGGCGCACGCAACAAAACACTTTCCGCAAGCAGTCCACACACTTGAAGGGTAAAACTGGTATGCGCAAACAAACACGACAGGGACACGGAAAGGATGAACATGGACAGGCGCCTGTCCATGTTCATCCTTTCCGTGTCCCTGTCGTGTTTGTTTGCGCATACCAGTTTTACCCTTCAAGTATGAACCAACTCGCCCAGCTACAAGTTTTATTAGTCCACACACTCCCCACCAATTCACCGGATGGCTTCCGAGATTAAGGCGCAGCGGCATGCCTGCCGCTGAGTGCAATCTCGGAGGCCGTTGTTTTGGTACGTTCTATTTTTCCTTTTTCAGTTTTCTTTGTGTCCGAAAGGGGGGGAGGGAGGGTGCGATCTATACACGGGGGGCGGCTTATACACGAGTATATGCGATATATGGCTCTGGGATCCGGCGGATCGCGTCCGTGGACCAAAAGGCGCGTGGAACAACGATTTTCGGCGAAACGATTATCTCGACTAATCGAGGGTTTTCGCTTCGAAAATTAAAAAAAAAATGTGGACGCGGCGTAAAAGTAAACACATAAAGATGTATGATTTCGCCAACATGGCAGAAGGACGTCAACAATATTGCCTCAAAGACGAGACCATTTGCATAAGAAGCGAACATCATCTCATTTTGAGTACTTTCGAAACAACGGTGTTCCTTTTGTACTGCAGCAGAGGTCTCAAACTCATCTCAGATAGCAGGCTGCAGTCCCGAAAGTTTAGTCCAAAAGGGGCCGGTACAGCGTAGAACGTCGAAGCGGGTTGGGAAGTGGGGAGAGACGGGCGTATTTTAAGAAAATGTCACCTCACGTTGCCATTTGAAAGAGTGTCTTTCCCATATCTCCCATATACGGGCATATCCGCGGAAGATTTGACGTTGTTTTCGAGAAATATATCGATACCGATCTGCAGAATGACTAAAATTCTGAAATAGAGTTTTCGTTCTACGGTGCTGTTTCAGCCCACCAAGGGGCGTAGCCAGAAATTGTTTTCGGAAGGGGGGGGGGGGTTCAACCATACTTCATGTATGTTCGTGCGCGCGTTTGTATGTGTGGATATATACGCAAGCAAAATTGAAAAATTTCGGAGGGGGATTGAACCTCCCCCCCCTCCCCCCCCTCCCCTTGGCTACGCGCCACTGCAGCCCACATCGACCGGGTCGAGTGCCTCAGGGAAAAGAATGCTTGAGACCAGTCCCGTCTCTGTAGCTCCCCCGAACAAATCGTTATTAATCGCAATAGGGCGAAAAAATAATGCCAATGCCATTTAGGAAAGTCGCAAAAGTTTACTTCTTGTGAAGGCACGGGCCGTGAGCTTGAGACCCCTGTACTACAGGATTTAATTTCAAGACCGCCGTTGACGAAATAATGCGCATCATGCTCAAGAAAAACACCGGGATCTCTGACTGTATGTCTCTCTATTCTGCCAATGCAGTCAATATTAACATTGAAGTTCGCTGCAGCAGTATTCATTAAAACAGACCCACCGTAGTCACAGCTTCGCTGGTTGCCATCTTGGGTAATGTGAAGGCCCCTGATGTTGTTGAAGTCGAACTCGTTATTGCGACCCTATAAGAGTGCTTTAAAACGTAGGAGTCGAAAACTGAGCACACGTATTTATCTAAGGGACGAGGATATAACGCGGGGTGATGCCGAACTTAGTAGCGGTGAAGGAGGGCACGGAAGGCATCTTCAAAACAATGAAGAAAAACACACACACACGAACGTCGCAGCTTCAAAGTATGACACATCTAGGAGTGATACTGATTTCTTCGACGGGACTTGCTTCTATCATGGCCGATATGATATACCTCAGTTATTTTTGTCGAGGTTCGAACGCCTTTTACTCGCAATTTTTTTCGACGTTTTTTTTGTCGAGGAAAAGTGCGAGATACAAGTCTGTCGCTTATATTTGACGCTACATGTATGTGGTCATTAATATACAAACTGTTAACACGTGGGGCGGTCTAACTTACTTACGTGGCTCCACGTACAGAGACGCGAATCACACCTAGCCAACATTGTGTCATGCATGGCCGCTTAGGATGAATGCTCAAGCGGAGTGTCGGAGTGTGCCGTTCCAGCGTTATAGACAAGAGTGTTGGACCTCTGTAGCAAACGTTGCATGCACGGAGGCATGCTGAATGTGCGTCTAGATGTATATTTTATTTCACTTTAATCTGTTCTTTCGGTAGCACAACCAAATGACAGCGAAAGCGAACCACTGCCGTTGATCGAACTGCCGGACCGAAACCTGTGGGATGCCAGTGAGTGGTGGTGTTATTTTTCACTCTCGTGTTCGAAAGGTGTTTTCCTCGGGTGTGTGGGTCAAGCAATGGGCCAAATATTGAGCCAAAGCGCCTGTTCAACAACAACAACAACAACAACAACAACAACAACAACAACAACAACAACAACAACAACAACAACAACAACAACAACAACAACAACAACAACAACAACAACAACAACAACCGCAACAACAACCGCAACAACAACAACAACAACCGCAACAACAACAAAAACAATAACAACAAGAACAACAACAGCAGCAGCAAACAACAAAGAAATATCAGTTATTACCGTATTTACTCTAATGAAACGCGAGTTTTTTTGCAGATTTTTGCTACCTAACGTCGACCCTCGCGTTACAATCGAATACTGAAAAAATTAGGCAGATCCCAAGTACCGTGGGAATCGATGTTATGCGAAGCATCCGGAGGTTAGGTGACTGGGTTGTAATTTTTTTATGGAACGAACCGTTATGAAATGACGCTAAATATATGTACAAATGTTGCACGCACAGACATGTTGAACAGTCGCATATGTTTCATATAACCAGTTGTTTACAGCTGTGTAACGATGCTAACAGAAACATGGGTAATGCCAACACCAGAAGCCGTAAGCTGAAATGTAGAGCTTGTGCTTGCAAGGATGGTAGCCCTAGATAGTGCTACGTAAACCAACTACTGTGGATGGCGCTTATGTATACAACTGACGTTAACGCGATATGACTCCTTCGTCATAGGAGTACGTGTGTAATGTTTATAAAATTAGATAGCCAGCACTGCAACCACAATATACGTTTCACCAACATTACGCCTGCATTGGGTGTTTTTCCATTGCAGTTTCGAGACCTGACGTGGCTCTGTGGTAGAATGCTTGATTGCCACGCAGAATACTTGGGTTCGATCCCTGCTGGGACTCTGATTTCTATTCTTTGCATTCCTGGCGTTAACGCCGCCAGTGTCCGTTTTTCTTAACGCTGTCGCCTTTAAATTACCAGTGTCAACGCCACCGATGTTAGTTGCTCTTAACGCTCTCGCATTTAAATTACCAATGTCTGTTCTCGCCGTTCCTGGGTAGATATAAATTGTCAAAGTCCTGTGGCTCATACCCGCATTCCGCGGCCCGTGGTATACGGGTATGAGCCACACGTGTCTGGAGAAATGAGTTTGACGACGTACGCGACGGGATTTTCACGTTATTCATGTCATGACCAGCCAGACATATTTGTTGATACCTCTTACCCTCCCATACAAATTTTGGTCTACCCGAAGTTAAGGAGGCCATCACGAGAGCACCCAGACGTAGGCGGCTAGATAGATAGATAGATACGTAGAGAGAAACGTAAAAGTGCTTACAGTACGCAAAGAAATGCTTCGCATTTAATACCTATTCTTTCTCCATGGACGCAATGAAAAGACACCCCTCGCGTTACATTCGTGGTCACGCTACAATCGAGTAAACACGGTATATCCGCGAATAGCGCGAAAAACCTTCCAAACTTTGTATTTAACCAACACCATGTGACAGTGAATTAACTCTCACTACCGGTCGCGCCACATGGGTAGCCTTGAGCAGAAAGAATTAAGCACGTGCGCACATTGTGAAGGATTACTCGGGGTATTCTTTGTCACCGTTTGGAATTTTAGTGGCACTAGCAACTAGTGTGACACTCTTGTCTCTTTTCCAAGCTAGTGTGACAATCTTTCTCTGTTTCAAGTTAAGAGTTATATTGGACAAATAAGTTTATTTAGGATAGGGGCGTATTAACTATCAGGGTAATTAATTAGTTTTATTGAATGTGTTCATTCAAAGAGCAGATGATCTTCCTGTGAGCAGCGGGAAACGGGGCGGCACCTGTCGGGACAGATCTGAACCACGCGCTTAGTTCTACGTGGCCTCCGAGATCAGTCGGCTGTGCGATGAAACACTGTTAATCTAAATGTGGTAGTAGCTCAGGGAGAGACGTCATATTGAAGCGATTCAAAAACCTTAAAACACGGGATGTCTCTGGAATGAACATTCCGACTAGCGGGTTTGTCTTCTTCAAGGCTGCAACTTTTTCACGGCTGACAACATTTGGACAAGTGGGCTTGTCTTTTTTCAAGGCTGCCAAAGTTTCGACTAGCGGACTTGGCTTCATCGAGGCTGCAACTTCTTCTTAAAGGTTGCCAACGTTTTGTCAAGCAGACATGTCTTCTAGACTGCCAACGTTTCGACAAGCGGACTTGTTTTCTTCAAGGCTGCAACTCTTTCACGGCTGCCAACATTTGGACAAGTGGGCTTGTCTTCTTCAAGGCTGCCAACGTTTCGACTAGCGGACTTGGCTTCTTCGAGGCTGCAACTTCTTCTTAAAGGTTGCCAACGTTTGTCAAGCAGACATGTCTTCAAGACTGCCAACGTTTCGACAAGCGGACTTGTTTTCTTCAAGGCTGCAACTCTTTCACGGCTGCCAACATTTGGACAAGTGGGCTTGTCTTCTTCAAGGCTGCCAACGTTTCGACTAGCGGACTTGGCTTCTTCGAGGCTGCAACTTCTTCAAGGTTGCCAACGTTTCGACAAGCAGACATGTCTTCAAGACTGCCAACGTTTCGACAAGCGGACTTGTTTTCTTCAAGGCTGCAACTTCTTCACGGCTGTGAGCATTCGGACAAGTAGACTTGTCTTCTTCAAGGCTGCCAACGTTTCGACTAGCGGACTTGGCTTCTTCGAGGCTGCAACTTCTTCTTAAAGGTTGCCAACGTTTTGTCAAGCAGACATGTCTTCAAGACTGCCAACGTTTCGACAAGCGGACTTGTTTTCTTCAAGGCTGCAACTTTTTCACGGCTGTGAGCATTCGGACAAGTAGACTTGTCTTCTTCAAGGCTGCCAACGTTTCGACAAGCGGACTTGTTTTCTTCAAGGCTGCAACTTTTTCACGGCTGTGAGCATTCGGACAAGTAGACTTGTCTTCTTCAAGGCTGCCAACGTTTCGACTAGCGGACTTGGCTTCTTCGAGGCTGCAACTTCTTCAAGGTTGCCAACGTTTCGACAAGCAGACATGTCTTCAAGACTGCCAACGTTTCGACAAGCGGACTTGTTTTCTTCAAGGCTGCAACTTCTTCACGGCTGTGAGCATTCGGACAAGTAGACTTGTCTTCTTCAAGGCTGCCAACGTTTCGACTAGCGGACTTGGCTTCTTCGAGGCTGCAACTTCTTCTTAAAGGTTGCCAACGTTTCGACAAGCAGACATGTCTTCAAGACTGCCAACGTTTCGACAAGCGGACTTGTTTTCTTCAAGGCTGCAACTCTTTCACGGCTGCCAACATTTGGACAAGTGGGCTTGTCTTCTTCAAGGCTGCCAACGTTTCGACGAGCGGACATGGGCTTCTTCGAGGCTGCAACTTCTTCAAGGTTGCCAACGTTTCGACAAGCAGACATGTCTTCAAGACTGCCAACGTTTCGACAAGCGGACTTGTTTTCTTCAAGGCTGCAACTTCTTCACGGCTGTGAGCATTTGGACAAGTAGACTTGTCTTCTTCAAGGCTGCCAACGTTTCGACTAGCGGACTTGGCTTCTTCGAGGCTGCAACTTTTCTTCAAGGTTGGCAACGTTTCGACAAGGAGACATGTCTTCAAGACTGCCAACGTTTCGACAAGCGGACTTGTTTTCTTCAAGGCTGCAACTTTTTCATGGCTGCCAACATTTGGACAAGTGGGCTTGTCTTCTTCAAGGCTGCCAACGTTTTGACTAGCGGACTTGGCTTCTTCGAGGATACAACTTCTTCAAGGTTGCCAACGTTTCGACAAGCAGACATGTCTTCAAGACTGCCAACGTTTCGACAAGCGGACTTGTTTTCTTCATGGCTGTGAGCATTCGGACAAGTAGACTTGTCTTCTTCGAAGCTGCAACTTCTTCAAGGCTCTTGAATTTCCCGCGCTCATCCTACAAGAAGAGAAAGAAGAAAAAAACTGCACGTGAGTGAGCTCGTTCTACCAGGAACAAGGAGCCATCTTGAAGTTCTGTGCTCATGCGGACGCCAATAAACGACTGTGTGAGTTCACGAGTTGCTGTCGGCTCTGCCGCTTGCCATATATTTTACAAAGAGTGTCAACTTCTGCAAGGCTGCACCAGCCTTGAAGAAGACAAGTTCGTTTCATACGTTGGCCTCATCGACACCTCATGTTGCAAGGTTTTGCAGCGAAAGCTGTTATGAGATCACAAGGGCGCCGTAGTTTTCCGCCGCCACCGGGGTCCGTTACCGCTATGGCGCGAAATAAGAAAAAAAATCTAAATAAGAAAAAGATCCAGGATGGAAAGGGGTTCTAACCTGGGTCCTCTCCGTGGCAGCACATGATTCTACCACAGAGCCATGCCGGTCTTTTTTCTTTTCTTTATTGCCTATAGCTTACAATTTCGTGTCACAAACATACATATTAAACACACGAAATACGAGAAAATAACAAGCATAACAATGGTGGTACTATTTAGAACAGTCAACTTGTCGAACATTTAAAACTGCTTCAATGAAACCAGTTCATCTAACATAGACATCCATATTGGCTGGTTCTTCCTGAACGCGATACATTACATTTCTCTTATATATACAGACTTGCCGGTGCTCGAAACTCCTGCGCACAAAAACCCTATGCAAGCGTTGTGTCGGGAAGGAACCGCGTAAAAATATGTAGCATAGCGTGGTAGAAGAGCAAAATAACAACCAGGTGTCACAGAATGCGAATTGTGTAACTAGGCGTCGCACAATATGGATTGCGTAAAGAGTGGGTCTTTGAATGCTTGCAATCTATTACAAAGGGCTTAGCCATAATTTTTCATCGTCATCAGCCACCGAACAAATGAATGAAGTAGTGGGGACCTTGCAAGCGTACTTGTATTAATAGCCCCAAGAGAGCTTGCAACGGGTTCTAGAAATGGCGCTCTTCCAGCTTTCGCTGTGACTGTGCTGCGCTTTCCGCGGCGTTTTTCATCGCTTAAAGGTACCCAAGGAATACTCCAGGGCACATAAACGCTAATGTGCGAGCGTCACTACCAGCAGAGTTGCCGTTGGGCAGATTCGAAAAAGAGCGAGAACTTTAGCTAAAAGTAGCCAAAGTAGCCAAGCCATGTAATCTTATCGCCAAATTTGCAGCCAGATGTTAAAAAAGCGGCATTATGAAAAAAGTTCTTATCACAGAACAATGAATCAAATCGTTTTCAATCAGCAATAAAATAGAAATGAAAGCACAGTTTTTAGAAGAAAAATAGAAGTTGAATTGAGAGTAGAAAAATAAGAAGTTGAAAGCAGCCAGAGAGTAGTCATGCGTCAACCTGACATTTTGCGCCACTAGGCTGGGTTGTAAAGTAGCCAACTTTGGCGCAACGTAGCCACCAACGGCCACCCTGGCTACCAGGCACCTAAGTGAACAATTAGGGTCCCCTCCAATATTTTTTTAATATCGAACTGGAACACATCGATTACTCTGTCTAGGATGCGTTACCTAATCAACATTTAGATTGCGTTTATTTGATCGAGCGATGACATCTTTTCAGGCTCCGGAATGCCGCCAGTCTCCATTGTGTTCGCCGAAGACACGGAACACGTCGAGGAAAGTGAGTGCGACGTCTTGGTTGCAAGTCCTTTGAAATAGACACTAAAGATAATTAAATTGATTAGTTAGGCTGTTAGGTATTGCATTCCGAAAATACCACCTGATAGTGAGACATGCCGTATGAAGGGGGGGGACTAGAAAATATTTCTTTTTTTCTTTTATTTTGTCGGTAGTTGTTTTATGTGAAACTAAATTCTACTCATTTGCAGAACTCGTTTGCATTACTTGTGTCCATGTGCTTCGAGTTGTCGATGAATTCGCCCTCGCGCTGCCAATTCCTGGTTAGCTCAGTTGGTAGAGCGACCGCCCCGGAAAGGCGTTGGTCCCGGGTTCGAACCCCGGACCAGGATGAATTTTTCGGCAACCGAGAAGTTTTCTTTCTGAGAAATCCGTAGGGATTTCCTTGTGGCTTCGTTCTACAAACGGGCGGTTGTCTATTTTTGCCTTTCTTAACCCTTCCGCCACCTTGTGGGATTCCGTAAGAACTCATTTGCATTAAATTCTATTACGCGTGCCCTTTCGCATTTTGTCCTCATCGTAATGCAGCATCCATGACCGGAATTGAACCCGCGACTTCGAACTCAGTTGCTCTATGCGTCGCAGCACTAAGCTATACCGTGTCGATGTACAGTCGCCGTCAAAAGTTTAAAGACTACGAGGTCTTATAAATCTTTGAATTTCTCAGCAACTTGTGACTGTATTCGATCGAACTGCACAGTACATGTTGCTCGCGCGTTTTCCGAACAGGGCGGGAATCTGAACTTAAGGAGTACTGACACGAATTTTAAATATTTTCGGGTTGTTGCTCTAAATAAAAACGTGGGTGTCGAGAACCCTAAAAAGAGTGTCGCGGTGCATGGGAATGCATCGAATATATTTTTATTACCGCTACCTTAAAACAGCAATTTCGGTTTCGGTATCGAGAGGGTGGCTTCGCAGTGACGTATCAAGACTGCTCTGACGTCACGGGAAGACTGCAACTCGCGACATACTAGCAACAGTTGCCTGTTTGCTGTCAGTCGCACGTGGTTCACGTAAACAACGATGAGTGCATTGTCGTCCAGTGACTCTGAGAGTGATTTCTGCGACTTAGGCTGCATGCAGGACGCAAATTTCGCGAACCCAGTGAGCTGTGTTGATTTGTCATGATAATGTCCATTGCGGTGGGGCTGGCTTGCATATGCTGGGCGACGAACTTTAAAATCAATGTATAATATTTTGTACGCCTTGTCTGGCTCCGGTGTGTGGAGAGCGATGACAGTGCACACTATGGAAACGATAGAGTTCCCTTTTGGGGTGCCTCAGAATCGTGTCAGTACTCCTTTAAGGCTGCCTGCCGTGGCAGCGGGAATATTACGCTTTTTTTGTTTGTTTGTTTGTTTGTGCGTTTCATTGTCACGTGTCCTCTAAACTTTTGACGCTGACCCTACTTAATGCAATAATTCTTTGGCTGTGTTACTCCAAGATCAAAATGGGAGCCGACAAATGGAAACACGTAGTGGGCTAAGCAGGAAGAACAGAGGAAGTGCCTCAGACAGGCTGGCCGACTTTTCGATAGGTGGACCTATCTTTGTCAAAGGCGCCTTGTCATCCCTGGCGTGTTAGTTTTCAGGGGGTTAGTATTGACGTCATCTCCTGTGGTGGTGCATGTCCGTGCTGGTAATTGCAGTCTGGAAAGAAAAAAATGAATGTCGCCTATCTACACAAAAAAAAAAATACGCACCAGTTTTTGAAGAAAAGTTTTAAAGCCACGGAGGAAGCGAAAACGGCTGTCGGATGACGCCGCCATTTTAAGGTTGCCACGTCAGCAGCTGACGTGGCAACTTTAAAACGGCGGCGTCAGGGCGTCACATATTTTTGAGGTGGCCGTTCGAGCCCCGTCAGTTTTATTCGGTCCGTAAAGGCGAACCTCAATGTTTCTCGAACAAGTGAAGACTGCATTTTCTATGTAGTGACGTCACGCTCACGTAGTGACGCCAAGATTTGGACGCGAAAATTTAAAACGAACCTTTATCTCGGCACCTCCAACCACTGCAGCGTTTCTTATGAGTGTCGTAGTGTTTAAGACAAAATTCTACATTCATGGGGCGTTTCATCTCTGCTTGAGCCGCGCCCGTCGGCTGCCTTCGCAAGCTTTCGCTCGCACATAGACCGTACGACGGGCGGGACGATATTATCGATTCGGACATTACACTCTCCTATAAGCAGAACCGGAAGGGACCAGAAAACGTGTTCCGTTTAACAGGAGTTCCGCTTACTGAGAGATGAACAGGAGTACAGGATTCAAGTATGAAACGAATCACCTTAAAGTCGGTTGTTCTGTTCCAAGCAGCAATTTCGCTTATGATTTTTCCGTTTGCGGGGAGTCTAGTACGCGGAACATGACGGCGACGGCAAAAAGGCGCCACGAGTGTCTACATAATTGCCATGGCAATAAATGTTTGCCTGTTGCTGTGCGGTGAGCTTAGATGGGTGCATAGCTCTAACCTCTTGTCCTTCACACGCAAGACCCGCCTTCGGATGTCCAAGGCGAACCCAGGAACATAAGCGCCTTGGAAGATTCATCGGCAGTCGCTCTGGATTATGTGTAACGGTAGGACGCCAAGTTACTTACTCATTAGGCAATTTTACCTCCGTGTGCTACATGAGAAGCATTGAGTGTGGCTATAGTGACAAACGAATGCAGGCGGTATGCCGGCCATCTTGTGGTTAGCATTGGTACGCCGCTTAATAAAACGGTCTCATCCTCACTGCGAGTTACGATCAATCAATCAATCAATCAATCAATCAATCAATCAATCAATCAATCAATCAATCAATCAATCAATCAATCAATCAATCAATCAATCAATCAATCAATCAATTCATCATTTATTTAATTAATTGATTAATTAGTCAATTAATTTTTGTTGTTTCTGATAAACATATCGATATGTTGTACGTGTTTATGCAGGAAGGACCCCAGAGCCCTTTCGAGGGTGGTGTCAGGAGTCGAATTATATCACAAGTGGTTGCGATTGAATTACAAGGCAAATGAATTATTATTAATAATAATTGTAGGGGCTTTACGTCCCAAAACCACGATATCATTTAGAGACGCCGTAGTGGAGGGCTCCGAATATTTCCACCACCTGGGGTTCTTTAACGTGCACCTAAATCTAAGTACACGGGCCTCGAGCGTGTTCGGCTCCATCTAAAATGCGGCCACCGCGGCCGGGATTCGATGCAGTGACCTTCGAGTCAGCAGTCGAGCATCCGTGACCGCTAGAGTGACTAGACCCACCGTGGCGGGTAAGGCAAACGGCAAAGAAAGAAGAATGTTACAAAGCTTTAGGTATAGGTTGGTGTAAAAACTTTTTGAATGCGAAAGTAATTGCTATACAAATTAAAACGACGTTGATGATTTGTTTCTATAAGCTAAAGTGTTCCTCAGTTTAGCGGAAATAAGAAAATGAATATAATACGTAGTTAATCCATTCCTAGAGTGTGAACCACAATTCAGCTACAATTTCGGGTACCATAGTTCAACTACTATTTCAAGTCTTCCGACGTAAGCGAAGCGTAGCAGTCACCTCCTGTCGGCAACGCGTCGCTTCAAAAGCCTAGGGTCTTCGGTAACCAACAATACAATACTGGGGAAAGGCTCACCTTTGCTCCCTCCCCCCGCCCATTCATTTTAAGGGACGGCAAGTCTGTCCCATACCTTTACTCAGTCGAATCTGCCCCGCCATTATTTGAGGTGTATAGGGCTACGGCCGTGAAGGTTTTTCTGACGATAATGACGACAAAAGATCCCTAACGTTGCGTCCCAAGGACTCTTCCCTTTTCACCGTTATCCCCAGAAAGCCGGGGACAAAAGGCATGCTGTTGTAAGGAGCACTTTATCACTTCATGTTCGTTGCTGTGTAGCACTCTGACGCACAATTTAGAGGAAAACAGAGTGGTTTATTCATACGTGCAAGCCATTCTTATAGAACTACTTCTTTTTCCTCCTTAAGCAGAACCCCACTACCAGTTCAGTCCCAAGTAGTTGTTCGCCAGAAGAAGAAAAGTCCGCCACAGCTGCACCAATTGTGAAGCTTGTTTCTTTTCGGACTCGTACAGCGTGGTGAAGAAGGGCGCTGCGGTGAAACTTAGGGTTCCTCGATGCGCGCGCCCGGAGGCGCGCGCATCGAATAACCCTAGTGCAAGCTATTCCTCCCCCCCCTCCCCCCGCCGTACCTCCAATGGATGGGGAGATCTGCGCACGCATATGATTACACGTTTACGTAACAACTATAGATATATGAAACTCTCTATTATACGATAAGGAAGTGTTTCTTGTAAGTGACTGCATGTGTTTTTAATCTATAGCTTTAATTTGATCCATAATGAGGTGATGTCGTAGAGCAATAAAAATGAATATATATATATATATATATATATATACTAAGATATCAATGTAATATATTACTTGTACTGCTACTATACTACTAACTTAGTATGTACTAATATATCGTCACGTGGACGTGACGTTGACGAAGGCAGCAGTCGGCGTGTCCAAAATGAAACTTTATTTGGCCGAACTTCTGGCCGGGAGATGGAAACTCAAACTACAGGCAAGCAATGCGCGCTGTACACTGATATCGGCGAACACAGCGTCGGCCGTCGAAAAAAACTGACAAGCGGTCAAGCGCGTCGGCTTTTATACACGTATCATCGAAGATTCCAGCGTTATCGCTAGCGGTCGCGTAAGTTCCAGAACTAACTCTATGTTCGCGTCGAGCACGTAATCGCATCGGAAGGTTCTAAGATTATCTAGTTATTCAGATTATCTAGTTAGCCAGTTATTCGGGCGTGCGGTGGTAACATGAAAACAGAAAGAAACGAGTGGATGTAGCAATATAGTAATGATAATACTTGGTTCGCTCACGCAATCGTGTATCGTGAGCACTGGTACTGCGCTTTTCTCAGAGTACCGCTTCTTGACGCTGCGTTTCCAGGCGCAGTAGCCAGAGACGCCGACGCCGGCCGTTCTCCGGATCCCGGGCAGCCACCACCGATGCGTCGACGTTTTTTTAATTGTGTATACGTATTTCTCTCTAGCGTCAACATTAATTTCTAACGATATCGTTGTAAATAAAAAAGCAGTACTGAATACGACTTTTCCTTATTGCAAAGCCTGTCTGGCCAAATTTTTACAGCGAAGCCGTGTGTAACTAGGCCATCCGTAACTTCACGAACAGTTGCCTATACTTTACAGAAAACCCCTAGCAGGTAAATACCAACAGAAATGAGCCGTTGGTCCATTAAAACTAAATATGTATTTATACAAGTACCTCACGGGTTCCAATGTCTGGAACATTGCGTGAGGGGGGGGAGGGGGGGGTGACAGTAATAAACAAGCACTAAAAAACGGTAGAAGACATACCAAATTCAGTATTGCAATCGAAAAAATGGTTTTAAAAAACCGCCAGGCCTGCGCAGAACGCGCAGCACAGTCACAGCGAAAGCTGGGACAGCGGCCTTTCTGAACCCTTTTTAAGCACTCTTGGGGCAACTACTACAAGGCGCAATTGCATGGTACCTACTATGCCATAAATCATAATTTTTGTGTAGTGGGGAAGCTTCAACTATGCCATTATTCGTCAATCTTCGGAAAAGCGCGGTACCCGCTACACTCTTGTGACGCATTATGTGCACTTTGTTGATGCTGTGGCTGACGACGATGAAGAATTATGCCTCAGGCTTTTGTAATGGGTTGGAGCATTGAACGACCCACTCGTTACGCAATTCGCATTGTGTGACGCCTGGTTATTACGTTACTGTTCTAAAACGCTTTACAACACCCGTTAATGCGATTCCTTAGCCGACATGAAGCCTGCATAGGGTCAGCTTGCATCGCAGTTTCAAGCAACGGGGTAGCTCAGTGGCACGCTGCAGTACATCCATAAAAAGATTTCCCCTTAGACCCCATAGGCATTCGGTATCTCTCGGTTGAAAGTGATGACGGACCACCATTCGATCTAATAATGTTGATTACTCTACACAGCATATGGAAGTGCAGAATGGCCATACGACACGCTGACATAGACGCGCGTCCGGCGCGTCAATATTTCAAAGAAATTTTAACCCGTTTTGTTGAAGAACAAAAACTTCTGGAAGATGTTCCCGAATGGTTAGATCGTGTAGAGCTCCTTATACAAATGAAGGAGTTTTAGTGTGTCCTCATTTTTCTCCATTTGACCTTTTATGTTTCTGTTGCCTTTTTTAGGCAAGCAATCAATGTTTGTATTGTAAATAGACTTTGTTCTTGCATTTGTTTGTTACACATGTTCAATTCTGGCAATAAAGAAAAAAAAAACGGGGTAGCTCAGTGGTAGAGTGCTGGGCTGCCACGCAGAGGACCCGGGTTCGATTCCCGTTCTATCGTAGTTTTTTTTTATTTAGTTTTTTCTTATTCCGTGCGATATTGATTACGGACACCGGCGGCGGCGGCGGACAACTACGGCGCAGAAACGACCCTTGTTGTGATCTCATAACAGCTTTCGCTTAAAAGGATACCGAAAAAACAGAAAGAAACGCAGCAAAACACGCGAGGGAAATTACAAGATATAGAAACGCACTCCAGAATAATATCCCAAAGCCACGATATGCATATGAAGGACGTCGTAAGGGAGGGCTCCCGAAATTTCAACCTCCTGGGGTTCTTTAACGTGCACTGACATCGCACAGTGCACGCGCCTCTAGCATTTCGCCTCCACCAAAATGTGACCACCGCGGCTAAATAAGTGCATCAATTAAGTGAGCTGCACTCCTGGCCTACGTAAAGTGAGGTGGAGCACCGTAACCACTGATTCACCGTGACGGACAGTTAAAAAATTGAACCTGAAACCTCTTCCTCAGAAACAGAAATGTGGTGAAGGGGCATGTAGGGAAGGGTGTTTCAGCTCCACTAACGTGAAACCTGGGGAGGGGCGAGAACACCTGTTTTAGGCAGTAACGACCAACCTTTAACTCATGCATGCTTAGTATGGACCGGTGGCGAGTAGTGGGATTTACACAATATTTGCGGCGCATACCCGTTTATTATAGACCGTGACGACGACATGACAAGACGAGACCTATAAATTGCTTCGCCCCTAAAAGCAAAAAAAATCACGCCATATCCACGAAGTGAATGATGATGAGTGGGCGAAGCTCCGGAGGTAATCTGGTAAACCGTCAATCCCCGTAAATTTTGCCCACTCGATCATCATACAAAGACCTGACACACAAACGCGGGGGTGTGGTGTGGTTATACATACAGTATATACACAATGTTTCATTATTTACATATTGAGTAAGTATATACACAATGTTTTATTATTTACATATGGAGTAGATGATGATTTTGTTCAGGAGCTCTACGGACCACACCCTGATTTTGTTTTCCTCATCAGCGTCATCGTCATCGTTATCACGTGTAGTGGGTACATTCCACTATACTGGAACGCGCTTATTCTTCATGGTCATCAGGCGTCATCGTCATCTTTATCACGTGGAGTGGGTACATTTCCACTATACGTGGCTACCTACTACTACTACTACTACTACTACTACTACTACTACAAAGGAGGGACAGACCCACACCCTAAGGAGCTTCGCCCCTAATATATGCATCAATTCAGTGCACTGCACTCCTGGCCCACGCAAATTGAGGAGGAAGTGCATTAAAGGAGCGTATACAGCACCTTCAGTGTGCAATGGCTCGCGATTTTGTTTGGCGACAAAGTGCCCCCCGAAGGAGCGCTCGGTGCCGGGTCGCCACATGCGGCCTTGTGACCGAAAGTCATATCGCGCGCACACCCGCGCGTTTTCTTTTCTTTTCTTTTTTTTTTGCACACGCGAACGCAACAAAGACTAAGTGAACGAAGTACGCATCTTGCTGGTGTGTTCGCTTCTTTTCTTGGACTGTTTGTTTTGGATCTCAAACGACGTTGAAACGCGACAACTATCAAGCCTATTGCGGTTAGGGTCGCCTATTGAGTCGATATTGATTTTAGGGGCGAAGCTCCTATAAGGTCGAGGCTTGTCTGCCGTTGCGTCGTAGCCAGCCGTATGCAAGGTGCCCACTATACGCCCACCGTCAGTCCACAGCACATGCAAGGTGCACGTGCAAGGTACCCACTATACGCCCACCGTAACTTCCACGAACTAGGTAAGCACCCACTATGCGAACCAGAACAAAATAAAAAGGACACAACACCGTAAGAACACCTGCATTTAAGCACCCATCAATCAAAGCATATGACAAAAAAACGTTTAACCAATACACTAATATCAATCATAATTGTGACGGAACAATGTGAAACACCTACAAGCACAAACACTTTACACTAGCCGGCGACTCCAACGTAGACATTATGGGCCTTAGGACCTGGCTTTATCGTCGACTCTATGTCACTTTATGTCTCTCAGTTTACATCGTATGGGGCAACGCTCGGGTAACGTACGGTTACTCACCCATACGATACCCAGAGCTTCGCCTTACGAGCATATTAGAACGACGACTTCGCCCTAGAGGGGACACACGCCTCAGACAAAAACACCTCACAACACTGCGAGTCGTAGAAGCGAAATATCCAAAGAATGTATAGGGGGATAAAACACAAAATAAATAAGCAGCTACAATGAGGAGATCAACCAACAATAGTAGTGCGCAATGTTCGAAACCCCGTAGGAGGCGCGCCAGTCGGAAAACAGAACGGGCGCAAAGTCATTTGACACTGCACAGTGATAGAATCGGGAAGGTATGTCAGCTGAACAAGCGGCACTTGTCCTTGGGGTTCATAGGTGACCCGAGCGGGCAGCCGAATATCTTTCCGAAGTGACGGCTGTCCCTGACGCCTTGGTTGCAGTTAAGCTCCGCGTCCGGGATGTCCTTCGGATCACCCTCGCAAGTCAGGTAGCACATCATCTGCGATCACGATGAAACGGAATGCACTGAGCGATGATGCCTTACACTTTTCTCGAGCGGCGTTTGGCTACGCCGAATCCAATCAATCAATCAATCAATCAATCAATCAATCAATCAATCAATCAATCAATCAATCAATCAATCAATCAATCAATCAATCAATCAATCAATCAATCAATCAATCAATCAATCAATCAATCAATCAATCAATCAATCAATCAATCAATCAGCTCTTTATTTCAGACAAGCGTATGTCTCGGATACAAGGGCAAAAGGCAGATGTGCTCTGCCTGACGGGATCGTAATTGCTGCGCGCTCTTGCCGGTCCCTTGCTTACGTCACGCCTCCTAATCTCCTGCAATAATAATATCTGGGGTTTAACGTCCCAAAACCACGATATGATTATGAGAGACGCCGTAGTGGAGGGCTGCCGGAAATTTGCACCATCTGGTGTTCTTTAACGTGCACTGACATCGCACAGTACACGGGCCTCTACCATTTCGCCTCCATCGAAATGCGCCCGCCGCGGCCGGGATCGAACCCGCGACCTTCGCGTCAGCAGTACACCGCCGCGGCGGACTCCTAATCTCCTGTAAAGGCAGTTATTAACTGGATAGCGTTAAAAGCTCCTTTTGCAGGAATTTCCGTTGTGGAGCCGTTGCTTGTGAGCGAAAAAGCTCAATGGATGCAATTAATCACTACGGGTCAGAGGCAGAATCAAACCTAGGCCTTCAGCGTGGCAAGCACGTGTTTTATACCGCAGGACCACGCCAGTGCTGGAAACTGTTTAGGAATAAGAAACCTTATGCTATACCCAGTGGCGTATCCAGGCACATCAGGCACGTGACCCCCCCCACCCCCCCGAAACTTTTTTTGCCCCCCCCCCCCCCCCACGCGAAATCGAGGAGGTGCCCCCCCCCCCCCCCCCCGAAAAAAAAAATCTGGCTACGCCCCTGGCTATACCTCATTTTATAAACCAGGTGCAACGCTATAGAAGCTACCGAGACTTCTTACAGTAAATGCTTTCGCACCAATAAATAGTTCAATCATTTTGCCACATGTGACTTTTTTCTTCCTTTTCAGACTGAACAGTAAATGAAGATGATTTGTGCGTTAGAAATAAACAAAACATTTTATTTATACGGCAGTCAGCATGCGTTGTTCTGGAGTCTGTTTCCGTACTGCGGCATACGCACTTAGCTCTGGTAGTGCGAAAGCCGCGTTTGCGACGACGAAATGTAAGGCCGAAACGCGCGGACTTACACATTTGGCTGACCGAACTTCTTGCAAAATTTCCACGATGTTGCGCCTGATGTACAGGGTCGCCGTTGGGTGGACATGAAAAGGCGCCAGAACTCACGCCAAAAGTAGCCAAAGTAGCCATGGCATTTGATATTATCGTAAAATTTCTAGTCAAAAGAACAGAAGCGGTATTATCAACAGAGTCTTTACTATTGATGAATAAATGAAATCATTTTGAATAAGTAAGACCACAAGCTTAAAAATTACACCATCTCCCGCTAAAGGGAACCATGTGTAGATGTGAAGCAGCGGGCGCTAACGCTTACACTGGCGGCGGCGTTGACGCTGGCGCTCATCGCAGCGTTGCGCAGGAGAGAAAACTGGGGAGGCGCAAAGCACGCAGTGATGGAGCGGTGTTTCCTACTGGAACATGCCAATCGCTGCTAATGGGCAATGCGAGACAGAAGACTCCGACTGGACACAGAGACCCGCAGTCCGCTTTCAGTTAACGCGCACGCTGCGAATTTTTATTGTTCAACAACGCACAGGAGAAATCTCCCACCGGCACCACCTTGCAGGTCAAGATCCAGTGCCATATATACGGGGTGGCCAGTGAACGGTTGTGCAGCGCGAGCAGTCGGTTTTTTCAACCAAGAAACTCGCTAGCAGACGCTGCCTGCGTCGGCGTCGCGAGGCGAGAGAGGGGGGGGGGGGACGCGCATACGCAGTGGGAGTGTGGACGCCGCGGGCAGGGATGTCTAGAGGAGAGAGGGGGGGAGGGGAGCGTAGGAGGGGAGAGAGGAGGGGAGGCGCATGCGCAGTGAGGGTATGGTTGCCGCGGGGAGGGATGCCTAGAGGAGAGAGAGGGGGAGAGGAGGCTTTTTATTTTTTTCGAAAGGGTTTGCGCATGCGCAGTAAGGGTGGTCACGCGGCACACCACCACCGGATTAAGCTTCGCCACAAGATGCTTCACATCTAAAAAGAGCCATGGCGCCAACAAGAAATTTCCGTCGCCAACGGGGTCCAAAAGTAGCCAATTTGGAGCAAAAGTAGCCACCAACGGCAACCCTGCTGATGTACGAAAAGGGGTATAAAGGGTAGTGAGAGGAGTCACGTTGCGTGGCAGGATAGTGCATGGCAGAAGCATAGAATCGCACCCGGTGTCACAGCATGTCAATTGCGCTATACGAACGGGTGAGTTAAAGGTCCATCCAATACAAAGATTTCAGTTGATTATGCATCATCATCAGCAGCAAGAGCATCAACAAAGCGCGCAGCTGCGCAGGTGCGCGTGTTGCCTTACGGACGCGTAGTGGGTTCTTCGCAAATGCGCAAAAGGTTGAATTATGGCGTAGTGGGCATGTTCCAAACTGCACTCGCAGTAGGCATTCTAGGATAGTTTTAACGACCATTGCTACACGCACAGACGTGCCTGTCCTTAGCATGGCGGATTTCCTCTGAAAGGCGAGAAGACGATTCAGCAGAGACTGATAGCCTCGCGGAAGCTTGCGAATAGTTTAAGCTGAGGTGCTAACTCAGGCTACTTCGTTGGCTCTACATTACAGTTACCTATATTTGTCTTAGTTATATTTGTCTTACACATTGAGGTAATACATATTGAATGTTACTTATTGCCTGAGGGGTCGACCCGCCTTTGAGCAAGCGACGATACCATTTGATGACGTCATTGCATGACGCCATGGTATGTGACGTCATAGTGATGTCATGATGGCGTCACAAATGTTGGCGACCTGCGACGTCGTGATCACATCATCGCATGATCACGATTTTTCGCATCATTCCTGTTGACCATTGGCGTGCGCACGGGGAGGCAGGCGGGGCGGCCGCCCCCCCGTATTTACCTTAGACAGGTGGTGCGCAAAGTCAGCCCCATATATTAAAGGATTTTAGTCTGTTCGGCACACCGCAAAATATTTTGCGTGTACCGGAATACCGGTTATGAATTGCGCCAGCGCGCTCCCGGAAAACATGGCCGCGCCGCTGAAAGTGCTTGCTTTCCACCTCGAATCTATCAAGTGGCCGTCGTGCGCTGTGTAGCTCGCTGGCTTCGAATATATGCTTTTATTTCCTTGAGATTCATGCCCTTAAGCTTCGACAGCAAGGTATTTGTGTCGATTCGGCACTCTCTTCAAGAGACTTACTCAAATAATCAATGCCTTAGGCTTAGTGAGGGGCGCTCCCGAAATCTCGGAGGTCGTACCCTACGTGTTTATTAGTTGTCTTCTATCTTGTACAGATGGCACCACTTCACGTGGTGGCAGCTATGGGACTCGCTATCCGGTAATACGCCACGCCTCTGCGTTACCGGAATACCGGACAGACTAAAAACCTCTATTGTCATAGTAGGGAGGGGAGGCGCTGTGACTCGGGGGGTGGGCGCAAAGTCAGCCCCATACATTGACATAAGGGGGAGGGGGGGTGCTGCGACGAACATCCCCCCTTCCCCCTGAAGGGGAACCCTGCGCATGCCTATGCTGTTGACGCTGCCTTCGACGGCCACTTTTCGCGGTCGACGAGGTATCTTAGGCTTTCTTAGAAAGAAAAAAAAAGACATCGCCAACTAATTTGCCGGAATAGGTGCAACATTTTCGACAAAGTGCGAGGAAAGCTCCAAGAATCTCAACAGGTCATACTTGCCTGGAAGAAAGTCTGGTCACGGTTGAAGGCGCTCAGGTCTCGCCTATCGGATGCTTCGACGTCGAATGCCTGGTACACGATGTCGACAGCGGCCGACCGGTAGAGAGGGCCTCGCGCTTTGGGCGTAATCGCCGAGTTGTTGTAGTAGCAACTGAACCGGCTTTTCAACACCTCCT
This sequence comes from Rhipicephalus appendiculatus, assembly GCA_030522465.1. Classification (NCBI taxonomy): domain Eukaryota; kingdom Metazoa; phylum Arthropoda; class Arachnida; order Ixodida; family Ixodidae; genus Rhipicephalus; species Rhipicephalus appendiculatus. The sequence goes on along the minus strand of JALIZH010016485.1, from coordinate 616,713 downwards.
CGCTCTCTTTCGGAACCTGAAAACATACAGGGATCAGTGAGCCACACGTAGGTGGCAAATGCTCACGTGTTGTGGCAAATGCTCACAGCTCACGTGTTGAAGCACGGTAGCTACAGCATATAGAAAAAGAAAGTGTGATTGAACGCAGTTAAACGTATCTTGTCGAGCGGTAGCAGCAACTACAGCGGAAATCACGCCGCGGTAGTATCCCGCGCGGCAAGCAGTCGCACGCTGTCCACATTTCTTTTTTTAGGGGCGAAGCTCCTTAGGGCCTAGCCTTGTCGTCGTCCGCGTCTGTCATGGGGAAGATTCGTGGATGTGAGGCGCGAAAATAAGTTTAACAATAGACTAATATCAATCATAAGTGTGACAGAATAATATAAAACACATAGAAGCACAAACCCTTTATACTAGTCAGCGACTTAACGTACGCATTATGGACCTTAGGACCTAGCTTTGTCGTCGAAGCTCACTGTCCACTGTCATGGTGGTTAGAAAACCATTGCTATAGTCGAAACATGTGTTTATGTGAATTTAAAAAAAGAATTTACAATAGACGAACAACAATTATAATTGTGAAGCGGCAATATATAACACCTACACGGACAAGCCCTTTATACTAGTCGGCGACTTCAACGTAGACATTATGGACTGTAGGGCCGAGCTTTGTCGTCGACTCTTTATGTCACTTGATGTCACTCAGTTTACATTATATGGGGCAACGCTCCCGGTAGCGTATGTGAGACACAAAAAAAAAGGGTTTAACAATACACTAATATCAACCATAATTGTGACAGGACAATATAAAACACCTACAAGCACAAACCCTTTATACCAGTCGGGGACTTCAACGTAGACATTATGGACCTTAGGACCTAGCTTCGCCCACTCGTCATCATTCACTTCGTGGAGATGCGTGGTATTTTTTTATTCACGGCGTGGAAGCCGCGTGACAGGAGTTGAGGTCTACGCTACGCGGGAGTCCTGAAAAGAGTCGAGGTATATCAACACTGCCAAGACTGCAAATGCTACCCGTTGCTGGCTGCGTCAAACCGAGGTGCTGTCATGGCTTAAAGATGGGACAGCGCGACAAATTTAAGATACTTTTTTGATTAATAAGTATGGTGGCATATGCGTTGCAAGGCCATCGGTTATGTCCCGCAAATTTGAGATAGACTAACTGCCATTCTGTAGTGTTCAAGTGTCTTTCTCTACCATGTTGTTTATTGGTGCTTCTCCCAATAGACTTCAAGTATTGCAAATGAGTTCTGCGGAAACCCACAAGGTGGCGGAAGGGTTATGAAAGGGAAAATTGACAACCACCCGTTTGTAGCACGAAGCCACAAGGAAATCCGTACGGATTTCTCAGAAAGAAAAGCTTCTTAGTTGCCGAAAAATTCGTCCTGGTCCGGGGTTCGAACCCGGGACCAACGCCTTTCTGGGGCGGTCGCTCTACCAATTGAGCTAACCAGGAAGCTAGCAATTGGCAGCGCGAGGGCGAATTCATCGACAACTCGAAGCACATGGACACAAGTAATGCAAATGAGTTCTGCGGAAACCCGCAAGGTGGCGGAACCTTGCGGGTTTCCGCAGAATTCATTTGCGTTACTTGTGTCCATGTAACCTTGCGGGTTTCCGCAGAACTCATTTGCATTACTTGTGTCCATGTGCTTCGAGTTGTCGATGAATTCGCCCTCGCGCTGCCAATTGCTAGCTTCCTGGTTAGCTCAATTGGTAGAGCGACCGCCCCAGAAAGGCGTTGGTCCCGGGTTCGAACCCCGGACCAGGACGAATTTTTCGGCAACTAAGAAGCTTTTCTTTCTGAGAAATCCGTACGGATTTCCTTGTGGCTTCGTGCTACAAACCTGTGGTTGTCAATTTTCCCTTTCATGACTTCAAGTATTGCGTGTGCTTTCCTTCACTGTAGTGGAGCTGCCACATGTTTTTTTTTCTTTACTCTAGAGAACTGATCAATAGAAATCGTGTACACAAACAGAAGCGCAGCGACTAACGAAAAGAATGTCGTGCTGGGCCAACAGCCGTCCGCTCACCCCGTCGACGATCAGTTCGGCGGCGGCCGCTCCGATCAGCGTGCCCAGTGCGCCGTAGTTTGCGGCGTCCGTCGAACCCTCGCCGAACAGCGGCAGCTCTCCAAAGAGCGGCAGCGCTCGCAGGCTGTGGCGTTTCTTGTTGTAGAGTGAGTACTTGTCCGTGGTGCGCATGTCCCACACGTAGAAGGTGCGCATGTCGTCCCAGTCGGCCTCGGACATCATGCGCCTCGTCTGGGCCACGGAGAGCCAGTTGGCCACCAACGAGTCGGTCATGTCTGTCACGTTGGCCAGCCGCTGACGTAGGGTGGCCTCGGAAAACCGCTTCCGGTAGAATAGGAGCTCCTGCGGATGACGCCATTCGAAGCACACGGGAATGTGTTAAAGGCCCACTATCTTTCACGTATCAGTAAGTTACACTTTCAATACAAAAGTCCCCACGCTGACCGCGAGAAGGTTAGTAAGCGAGAAAACGCGAAAAACAATGAAAACAGTACGGGTGGCGACGCCCCCTTCAACTTCCCGCACCAATCACCATGACGTCATAGATTTTGACGGACTACGTAGGCCTACTAGGGCCTACGAAGTTCCTAATCGATAAATTTGAAGTACACTTTCCTCTGAGGTGACCAGATACTTGGAATACCAAGTTTCAGGAAATTTCATTGAGCCAGAGTGGCCGAAACACGATTAAAACAATTTGAAATACGTGACGTCAGATGCGGCGAATTTCGGCGCGAAATTCGAAAATGACACCTTGACCTTGGTTTTCTTTTTTTATTAAAAAAAACCTACAACGTTGAAGTTAACGTCATTGGAGTCCTCAGAGTACAAGTAATCAATCTAGACAGATTCACTTTTTCACTTTAGCGTCCCTTTAAAGGGGGCCGGTTCAAGTACGAGAGAGTGGTTTGCTTTTTCGCCTTCATTACCCTTCCTACAGAGACTACTTCTTCCTCCTTACTTACTTCTTCATAAAACACGCGGACAATGTCAGCACCAAGCTTTGAGCCTATGAGGATTTCGCGCTTTTCGGCTACACGTCGCTGTTACCTCCGCTTGCGGATTAGTATTGACCGCCTGATGTCCTTTAATGCGCACTGAGGTCTAAGTAGAGGAGTGTCCTAGCGTTTCGCCTCCGTCAGGATCGAGCCCCGGTAACCGGGAATCGAAGTAGCGCTCTCGAGCGTAGTACAGAGAAGAATTATAGGATCTCAGTGCTTGCTTCTTCATTCACTCAGACTCACTCAGACTCGAGTGAGTCTGAGTGAGTCGATTCACGAGTGAGTTTGCCGACCTATGACTTATCCTTCCTTCCCCCCTTTTGCCCACCTCGAAAGCTTTTTTTCACCCAACGTGGTCTTGCGCATGCTTCTGCGATGGGAGGCACTGGAACCTTTCTGCACATCACGAGTTTTCGCAACGCCTCGGGATCGGCCCAGCTTTGATTAAGCGACGATGTGATGACGTCACGAGGACGTCATGAGGACGTCACAAATTATGGCAGCCTATGATGTCATCACATGTTTTTTACATCACTCGTATTGGCATCCAGACTTGCTGCGCAAACAGAAAGGAGGAAGATGGGCAGGGATTGCCGTTGGGTGGACATGAAAAGGCGCCAGAACTGACGCCAAAAGTAGCCAAAGTAGCCATGTCATTTGATATTATCGCCAAATTTCTAGCCAAATAGAACAGAAGCGGTATTATCAACAGTCTTTACTATTGATGAATAAATAAAACCATTTTGAATAAGTAAGACCACAAGTTTAAAAAAGAGCCATGGCGCCAACTGGAAACTTTCGTCGCCAACGGGGTCCTAAAGTAGCCAATTTGGCGCAAAGTAGCCACCAACGGCAACCCTGAAGACGGGAGACAGGATAGAGCGTAGATAGAGGATATCGGTAGATAGAGGATAGATAAGAAGGGATAGGATAGAGTTCTACATCCTGTCTCTCTTGTCCTTCTTTCTGTCTGCAGCAAGTCTAATGTCAACACGAGTGATGCAATAAATAATGTGATGACATCACAGGCCGCCATAATTTGTGACGCCACAAATTACGTCACATGATCTCGCTGTCACAAATTGCTATTGCTCGGGTTCACGCCGACTCCGACGGTCGCTTTTTGTGTTCGATGAGCCACCTAAGGCTTCCGCCTTAGTAATGCTGACTCAGAACTAAGAAGGCGTGCAGAACGATACGCACCGTGAAGTTCTTCTCAGTGAGGCCCACGTCGCCGAGCCACGTGTTGTGCGTGAGCTGCTGCTGGAACGCCCCGCCCAGCGTCTCGGCGATGGCGGCCACCTTCTCGGTGTTCCTGCCGCTCTCGTCGCGCGTGAAGCGGTAGAACAGCGCCCAGCCGAGCATGAGCTCGGTGAGCTCCAGGCAGTCGACCTCCTGCGGCCGCGAGATGCGCGCCGACACCCGGGAGCCGAAGTACTCGTACCACAGGGCGTTCGTGCGCCTGTCCAGGGCACGCCACATCAACTGCGCGCGCCATCGCAAGTGCGCTTGACGGGTCTTTCTGCTTTGACGAGAATTTGTGCGCGCTGCTCCTATAGTCGAAGTTAATTCAGGGTAAAGACAGAGTGACCTAAACGCTGTTAAATGGAATGACAACCGCTCAGAACACGCACTGAGATCACCCCCCTGATGGAAATATTTTCTTTCTTATCGGCTTAATCGAGCCCTGTTTTACTGATTACACGCGGACTTCTATTATAGCGATAGCAATTATATAGACAGTCTCGACGGGTTTTTGCCGTCGCCGTTGCCGTCACTTCGCGTATGAAAGTCCAAATTGATAGATCCCCCAACGCATCGTACGTTCTACCCGCGGGTAACAGCGCGGGAGCGGGGGCGTTAAACGCGGCTGAAGCGGACATCAAACGAGCCGGCCCATCTCCGTCGCTCCGAGGCGTATGCGATAAGATCCCCCCGCCTGTTCGACCAGCCCGGGAATGCTCAAGAAGAGAGGAAACGCCCCGCGCGTCTCTAACAAGCGCGGAAAGACGCGAGGGGGAGGGGGTCCCTTATGCAGCCACTGCGACCTTTGGTTTTACGAGCGCGGTCGTCGCTGGCGCACGCGTTATCTCGCAATCTGAGCAGCCGACGGCGGGCGGCTGGCTCCTACGTGCTCCGCTCTCAATGCGAGGAGATTGTGCGAACAGTGTTCCTGGAGCGGCCGTATGCTCTTAAATCAGCATTTTGTAGAGTTGCGTGAGATCGGATCCAAAAGAGTCAGCTGGCAGCCTCACTTCGAATAACATTACAATTTGTTGCTATCGCATTGATTGCTTCACCCTTGAGGTGAAACTGTGACTTTTTTTTTATTCCGTCACAAAGACAACGAAGTAACACATTTAGTGGCCCTCGACTCCGGATCACGCGACCTTTTACGTACTGGTGTACGCGGTCAATGGTATGTGTATTAGTACGAAAACGCACTGCACTTCATTATAATCTTTTTTAACTTACGATACCCATATAGGCCTTCGTTTGTAGTGAGCAGAACAGTGGCGCCGCCTTCGCTTAACGTATGACCCGATGCTGCTCATAAGTCACTAGCATGCATAAATGAAACCTATCCACATATTCCCCGAAGCCACCTGCATTGCTTGTGGGCCGGCCGCTACGTTAGCACACATGCTTTGGGAATGCCTGTCCCTCGGCCCAACAGGAAGACCGAGTGGGGTGCGCTTCTGCGCAGCCCAAACCTTCAAGACCAAATCTTGGCCGTCGCGTGCGTTAGTGTCACGCGCGTCACAGCAGTCACGCGCAGGCCGGGCCACTAGCGCCTCGTGATGTTGTGAATCCACCCCAAGATTTGAAATGCGCGCGCTTAATCTGATTGGTCAAAGCGAGATCACGAGACCGGCCCGGCTCAGCTAGAAGTTTTCTGCGGACGCCGACTACTACAAGTGCTGCGGCACAGACAGCTTAACTGTACAAAAAAAAAAAAAAAAAAAAAAAAAAAAAAAAAAAAAAAAAAAAAAAAAAGAAAAGAAACGCAGGATCTGTTACGCATTCGCCTTAGAAGACTCGAAAGCCACATTTAATTCTCGGTTGATGCATTTATCCTGCCCTGCGCGCCTTTAAAAGTTTTCTGCACCTAACGTGGCTCTGCACTGCCTCCAGAATCGGAGGCATTGGAAGCTTTCAGCACTTCACATGGATTTTCGCATTGCCTCCGTGATCGGCCCAGCTCTGACCAAGCGGCGATGTTATGCGCTGACCTCATCCTGTGACGGCACATTATGTGACATCTGATGACATCGTAGTGAGGTTATAATCACTACAAATTTCGGTGGTCCGTGACGCCATAATGACGCCATTGGTGACGTCACACAGTGACGATTTTTTTGCATTACTCTTGTTAACGCCGCCGACGATCAATTTCCGCGTGTTATGAGGCATCTAGGGATTTCGCCTTTCAAAAGAGCATTCACCTGCAGTAGCAGCCAGCCGAGGTAGAAGATGACCTTGTCGTCTCCCAGTTCCTCCAGGAGCTCGCCGAATTTCTTCATGAACGCGAGTCCCTTCACGTGCACCGGTGTCGACGGGGTCATGTTGTAGGTCTGGGCGACGAACGCGATCAGCTTCCTGGCGCTGTGCGGCCTCACGATGTCTTCCAGCTTGGACAGGCTCTCCAGCGTCTGGCTGCCCGCTGAACGGCCGGGGAACAGTAGCTTGGCGAACACCTCGTTCTCGATCTTCACGAAGGTGTCGAAGTCGACCGTTCCCTGTCATGCCCGAGGCGTAAGCCTTAAGCGACCTGGCGTAGTAGTTGCGGTAGGCGCTGTTGTCGGAGCTGTTCGGGAACAAGACCCAGTTTCGCTTCCATATGAAGATGGCGATGGCCGGCGCGACGCTGAGGTACACCTGCGGTTCCAGCGAGATGCGACGGAGTTTTGTATTTTTGATTGGCACGAGCACAGAGCGACACGCTTGTCTCTCTTCTCAGGCATATATCCGGTAGAGCCCTCATTTGAGGTTTTAAGAATACTCGCCAAAGGTCTTCTAAAAAATGGAAGTTATATGTCAGGTAGATAAGATGTCGGAGCATCTTATGTATCCAATATATAGCTTGACTTAAAGGGGCCCTGCGATGCTTTTGCGTCTGTATTCTGCAGCGCTGGAATTCGTGTAGTGCCGAATACTGAGATGAACGCAAAAAGAATTATCGAAATCGGTACACGGTAACGGAAGTTATAAGCCGTCAAACTTCAAAACCCCAGCAGACGACGAGAAAAAACGTTCCCTTTCGCATTTCACTCCCCCCACTGACGTCAAAGGCCGCTTCCAATCACCGCGTGCCTCTTACAGAGACGTACCGGACGACTCGCCTCGTGGTGGCCGTTGTGCAGCGCTCCTAGCGTCGTTTTGCAATTGTTTTCACATTTTCATATTTAAAAACAGAAATCCTTCTGTATCTGAGGAAGCATAGATAGAGCTTTTATCATTTTTAGCGCACAATGGTGCGGTCTATCTGGGACCGTATGAATATTACGCGCGACTTGTCGCATCGAACCAATCAAAACGAACGGCCTATGTCGTCACTCCCACGTGGCGAAGCGTCACTTCCGATCACAAAAAAAGCCGCTGTATGTCGCTCCAATCCGAAAACAGTGTGGTTTCTCCGTAGAAATAAAATTATAACGGCACTGTTCTTGGCGTTGCCACTCGCGCAAATATTTCGGTGCATTCCACAGTTCGAGAAGCAGCGATGAAAACGACACGCTAAATTTGTGTCGCAGGGCCCCTTTAAGGGCCAGTGCAATTCACCATCGACATCATAAGCCTGACTGCTCCCACTGCAGGGCAAAGGCCTCTTCCATGATCCGTCAATCAACCCTATCAATCGAGCCAATATAATCAGCGAAAACCAATTAAATGTGTTCACTGAAAAAAAAATTGTGAGCAGCTTAGGGCACATCGATTCCATCGTTCCTTCACACAGGGTGGTGGCAGCGTCAGCTGTTTGATAAAAAAACCGCCAGGCCTGCGCGGAACGCGCAGCCCAGCTACAGCGAAAGCTGGAAGAGCTGCCTTTTCAGAGCCTTTTTAAAACACTCTTGGGGCAACTACTACAAGCGCACTTGCATGGTGCCCACTACGCCATAAATCATCATAATTTTTGTGTAGTGGGGAAGCGTCTACTATGCCATTATTCGTCATTCTTCAGAAAAGCGCGGTACCCGCTACACTCTTGTAACGCATTATGTGCACTTTGTTGATGATGTGGCTGACGACGATGAAGAATTTTGCCTGAGGCTTTTGTAATGGGTTGGGGCATTGAACGCCCCCACTCGTTACGCAATTCGCACTGTGTGACGCCTGGTTCTTACTTTACTGTTCTAAAACGCCTTACAACGCACGTTACCGGGATTCCTTACCCGACATGAAGCCTGCATAGGGTCAGTTTGCACCGCAGTTTCAAGCAGTGGCGTAGCTCAGTGGTAGAGTGCTGGGCTACCACGCAGAAGACGCGGGTTCGATTCCCATTATGTCAAAGGTGTTTTTTATTTAGTTTTTTTCTTATTTCGTGCGATATTGGTTACGGACACCGGCGGCAGCGGCGGTGGCGGCGGACAACTACGGCGCAGGAACGACCCTTGTTGTGATCTCATAACAGCTTTCGCTGTAATATGGCAACATTACACAACGCGATAGCTCCACTGTTTGAGTCAATGTGGCGGTGGCGTGGTCAATGGGATGTCACCACCCTGTGCGAAGGAACGCTGGTAACGCTCGCATGGAGGAACCCTAGAGCAGCTGGAATTGTAGCGCCTCCAGGCGGAGTAGATCTGAACAACGTGCTTCTTTCTACGTGGCTTCTGGGATCCTCTTCGCCAGTATGACCAAACACAAAGTTAACCCAAGGGATACACCAGTGCCACTACCAGAGTGGAGGATTAAAGTCACCTGTCACATTTTCTGTCCTTAATTATACGACTTCGATGTTACAGCAACCGGAAGCATGTGACATCAACCGGAAGTTCCGGTATTACGCCATTTAAGATATGAAATGATTAAAGGAAGAGAAGAGTGAAGAGAAAAGTACCGATCCGTGAATGTCTTTCTTTACGAGGACACCTCGACAGATCGGCACGGGTAAGGGGAGAGGGAGTGAAAGGCAGTTTATAAGAGAAGTAGACAAGAAAAAAAAAATAAGGGCACACGCCTCGGTGTGGGTACACTTGCTCTGTGGTTCTGGGTTACACAGCTTTTCCATGTGCTAGTACTAGCTTAAAGGGGCCCTGAAACACTGTTCTAAGTAGCCATGGAATGGATTCACTAAAGGAGCTTATTGCCTCACGAATTCACCTCCGCAAAAATTTTTAGAATCCATCCAGTACGAGCGGAGTTACAAATATTTGTCGCACACTGCAATTGCATTCTCTCTTCTCTCGTCCCGACGAAAGCGCTGGAAGCTAAGCAGGGAGGGATGGCACGGGGAAAGAAGTGCTAGTACTAGCTTAAAGGGGCCCTGAAACACTGTTCTAAGTAGCCATGGAATGGATTCACTAAAGGAGCTTATTGCCTCACGAATTCACCTCCGCAAAAATTTTTAGAATCCATCCAGTACGAGCGGAGTTACAAATATTTGTCGCACACTGCAATTGCATTCTCTCTTCTCTCGTCCCGACGAAAGCGCTGGAAGCTAAGCAGGGAGGGATGGCACGGGGAAAGAAAATACGTCACGCGCGCCTCTTGACATCCAGCACTTTTTCTCTCTTTTTTTTTTCTTCAAATACGCCGATCACGCGCGCACGCTTGGACAAGTCGCGGCCTCCCACGGCGGCGCCAGTAACGACCGAGCGCGCCATGCTCAAATCAGCCAATGGCTGATACAACGTCTGTGACGAGTGATTTTTGAGCTTGTAGTGTCATTTGTCGAGAGAAGAGAAAGCAATTTTTAGCTGACTTTGAGAATTTATTGTGAATTCCAGGCCGCGTGCTGCGCTATAATATTTGGCTCGCGCGTTCTCGGGAGCCTCGAATACCGGTCGGCAGTGTTTTCTGACCATGCTCAAAAAGTGTTGGAGGGCCCCTTTAAGATGAACGCTATGAAGTCTACGCAATTATGCATAGGCGCATCCGACGCTCGCCTCACTGGCGACCGCGACTGACACTGGAGGAGCCTCGAGGTCTGCGCGATATCCCGGCATACCTCGCCGGTGAACGACTCGATTCTTCGTATTTCGAGCATCGAGCCGAAGAGGAAGTGGGCGTAGACGCTGGCAGCGACGACGTAGGCGTCGCCGTCCTTCGGTCCTAACCGGGGCCAGTAGACGCCCGCTTGCCGGAAGGCCTCGTGGAATTCCTTCGTCTGGTCCCGGCCGTCCACCACGACCTTGACGCAGGTCTGATAAAAGCGCGCAGTCTTCTCGGACGGACCGGCCTGGTGGCCCACCACTGTCTGTCATGAAAAAGAATAGTATGCGCAGCTTCAACTGACCTAACGTGGTGAAAGTTGATTAAATAGTGCAGCTGGTGGCATCAGCGCGTCGTTCCTCCATTTTTGCCAACGCACGGAGCGCACTTCCTCCTCTCTAGACAGCACCACCTAGGCTCGCGCGCGCAGTGTCATACATTCTAAGCAAAAAAAAAAAAAGAGTCGTCTGATTCATTTTTGAGAGTCCTGACCTGCCATGTTTATGACTCTCTTTAAGGACACATCAAAGACATGGCGCTCTTTGGCCACCCATGGCCCTTGCGCCACAAAACCCCACTAATCATCATCATCATCTCTTTGGGGTTCATTATAGCTGGAGGCTTACAAAGAGGGTTCAACTTAAATTGAGGACGACGCAGCCAGCGATGGAAAGGAAAATGATAGGTGTAACCTTAAGAGACAGGAAGAGAGAAGAGTGGGTCAGGGAACAAACGGGGGTTAAGGATATCATAGTTGAAATCAAGAAGAAGAAATGGATATGGGCCGGGCACGTAGCACGAAGGCAGGATAACCGCTGGTCGTTAAGGGTAACTGACATGGATTCCAAGAGAAGGCAAACTCGTGAAGGGGAGACAGAAAATTAGGTCGGCAGATGAGATTAAGAATTTTGCGGGTATAACGTGGTAGCAGAAAGCACAGGACCGGGTTTATGGGCGAACGTAGGAGAGGCCTTCACCCTGCAGTGGGCGCAGTCAGGCTGATGATGATGATGATGATGATACTGTCTTCGGAGAGTCGTGTGACCAACAAGAGAGTTAAGGAGCCTTTTTAAAGAGAGTCATATACGTGGCAAGTCGGGACTCTCCAAATACACGTACTCTTTTTCTTAAGAGTGTTGGTCGTCTACGTTCGCCGGCACAACCAGTCACGCTCCTCCTCTCCACATCACCTCCTCCGCTCGCGCTACAGCTTCGCCTTTGCTCTCCTCCTCTCTACCCCGATTCCTCTCCACGTCGTTAGCCTTCCTCTACCAGGCTCAACTCACTGAAGCGTATAAAAACCAACGAGAGAGACTACGCATTGGAAGGAAAATGACGGGCAACTCGCTACACTAGGCTTCCCTCGCACACATCTAGCTTACCTATGCTATCTTTCTAGTCATGCTTCGCTGTCGTCAAAAAAGGGGAAAGTGTTCTAGAGAAGTGGAAAGTGTGTACGATGGATCCCCAGTAATTATATCGGCCTCAAACAGCTCCGCTGTTGAAATAGCTATGGTCACTTTCCAGCTGTCAGTCCCTGCCAAGTTTTCTCTGTGAATGACACCCTTTGCGCGTGGTTTCGGCTGTCTGTGTGACAAAAGATACACACCCTTCTTAATGCGAAGCATGTTTAGGGAGCCTCTGTGTGACTGAAGTTTCTTATTGCATTGTTTCCTAGACAAGCCGGTGGATGGAAGCGAACAAGGAAAGCGTAGACAGGAGGGCGAGTTTCACGGTGAAGTCACGTATGGGTGCTATCCGTGTTCGAATAAAAAACACGCACGAACGCACTAACTCTACCCTTCTGGAAGCCTTGTGCGAACCCATCGACGAAACCTGATAGTTCTGCTGGAAAGGCTCTCGCCTTTTCACGACTTAGTCTGGGCACGCGTCGCTGTCTCTTGCTACAATGAGTGTTGCAATAGAGTTTATAGGCGGGCTAGTCGGTATAGATTCATTATGATAACTTGGCTGCGCTTGTTTGTGTACCTCCTTATTTCGTCCCGTTTCTTTGCGCTGCCAAGTTGTCATAATGAGTGTTGCAATGTTTCGAATCGCGATCATTGTTCTGATGAATCTGATCGGCCGCACTTGCTATTATCGCGTCCACGGCCGGACGAAGGCCGCTTCCGATAATCTCGTTCCTGTGGACGCCGCTAGACGCCGCCTTATGCCTGCGCCTCCTGTAGCTTTCGACCGTCGCCGAATGGCGCTTCATTTGTGTTGGCATCCCTTTCGCTGTGAATCTAGATTCTACGGGTTATTTGCGTTATGCGCAATGCATGGCCAGCCCCGTAAATTTCTTCCGGCTCGTTACACACTAGAATATATCTCACGATCACTTCCTGTATTGTCCACACCGTGGTCTTGCGGTGTACCGTTTCCCTTCCACCACTCGTTGTGTGGTTCTTGGTCGTATCTTCAAGCTTCTTTGTCAACTTCTTGTTTCGCCCCGTATGGTATAATACTTCATGATAATAGGGTAAATGTAGTTTTTTAAGTTAGCCTCAGTGCGCTCTGTCAATTTTGCCGACCCAACAAGGGCGTAGTTGGAGCGATCAGTATCAATTGCATCCATAGGCGTGCGCATTGTTATGCATTATTAGGCGGAGTGGAGGGGCGGGGGGGGGGGGGGAGCAGGTGAAGTTATACCGAAGAGACCCCCCCTCCAATCCGTTGGTCATGTCTGAAAGAAGACAAGCTTAGCAATGAATGCAAAACAATGACAATGCAGCAATGAATCATAATGGCTTGCCATTCGTCACCGGATTTCCGAGGACACACTTGAAAAAAAAAAAAAACAGTACTTGGAATGGAACACCAGCAACATCAGATGGTATTCAGCCGCCATCATTGTCAAAAAACATGCATGGCCTTAACCTTTCGATTTACACAATGACTTGACAGGCCCGACAGAGTAAATGTATGGGCCACAATTGACGCTTTTTTTTTAAATGATAAGAGAGGGGGGCGCCCCTCCCCTTCCCACTTTGCGCACTCCTATGGTTGGGTCTCACGTAAATGCAGACAACCACGACCCAAAGAGTTGCCAGAATGCTGCGGCAGCGCTCCTCACCGTGATCAGGTACGATGCGAGCCTGCGCATGAACGTGTTGGTGTGCACGTCGTACACGGACAGGCCGCTGTGAGTGCGCGGCCATCCGCCGCACACGTGCTGGTAGAAGTTGTCGCACGGGGAGACGCTCTCGTTGCGAGCCGCCAGCAGCATCGCGTTCACGAGCTCGCAGTCGTCCGTGTGACAGTACGCGTGGCCGATCCAGCCCGTCTTCCCCGCCAGTATAGACACGGCCGCCACCGTGACCGCCAACGCCACGGCGGCGATGCAACAGACGCAGAGGAGCGCTCTCTGGCGGGACCGTTGAGCCGCTGTCGATTTGGTCGTCTCTGGATGCGAGGGCATCGGCATGTCGGGGTAGGTGGGGTACTCCCCTGCGTGTAGCGAATCTCTCTTTTATTGCGATAGCAATTATATGGACACTCTCGACGGGTGATAGCCGCCGTCGCCGTCATGTTCTGTATAAAGTCCAAATTGATAACATTTCCCCGCGCACCGTATGTTCTTCCCGCGAGTAAAAGCGCGTGAGTGCTGGCGAATGTGGCTGAAGCAGAGATGAAACAAGCCGGCTCATCTACGTCACACGGAGGGCGTATGCGATAACATCATCCCGCGTGTGAGGTCTGCCGTCGACTGCTCGCTTAAGCAGACAAGAAATGTCCCGCTCGTCTTGAAGGAGCATCAAGAGACGCCAGGGCACGGAAGGGGGGGCAGCTCTATCGCTGGATCTGCAACTATCACCTTTGAACATAAGGGCGCGATCGCGATCGCTTGCGCGCGCGCTATCTCGGCAGGCATCAGCGGACGGCTCGTATTCCCTTCTACGTGCTGTGCTCTCAACACGAAGAGACTGTGCAAAATCCGCTTCTCTCCCTGGAGCGGCCGCAATTTTTCTCTTACACCAGTGTTTTGTAGAGTTATGCGAGATCGGATTCAAAAGAGTTAGCTGGCAGTCTTACTTCGATTAACATTACAATTTGTTGCTATCGCATTCATTGCTTACCTTTGCAGTGAAGCCATTTTTTTTTGAAAGCGCACCTTTTAGAACTCAGATTCACAGGTGTGGAATAAACTTCCACTAGAACTAAGTATGAATACGAATTCCTCCTTTGCACTGAAAAGAGATGTTTTTAGGTAAGATATAGCCAATAATATATTTACGGCTGAAAATAATGATTCTGTCCATTATGTTTAATGGTGTTGCACGTTACTACATTTGCGTATAGGCTCTGTTACATAGTTTTTCTTCTCTCTTTGTTAAGCTCTTTACATACATGTTAGAGATGGCTTGTACTGACGTTACTGAAACAGCGACCTTGGAGCACCAACATGTTGGGACGTGAACTTTGTGATGTCGCGTCAGCTTTATCAGGACATCACATGCTGCTTTCTTCGTTATTCATGCACAGATGCCCAATAACCTTCCAGCGACGTCGCTACCCTAGTAGCACCGAATGTTGCCACAACGTAACTTCCTTAAGGTTGCGGCAACGTTGTGTCAACATTTGGTGCTACTAGGGTATCACACTAAGGAGGTTGATCGCCGCGTGATTAAGCTGCCTTGACGTCGCCTAAGCCGCCATGTTGGAGCCATGTTCTTACATGACGTCATGTGAAAGCTGTCAATTAGTTTTCCCAAGTGCGATCATGTCAGGAAATTATTTTTGTAAGTATACTTATTGCTTCGCTAGTCGACGCGCTCTGTTTCATAAATACATTCCTACGAATCCCAACTATCCTTAGGCTATACGGACTCGGATGTGTTTCCACAACTGCTGCATTCATTTTTCAAATTGTTTTATGTCACGAAATTACAAATTCAACTCTCGGTGGAAGCGTCGTACGCGGTAAACCCGGCGCCAGCAGCAAGCGCACAGAAACGCGGATCTCGAAGGGGCGCCAGTCGCGTGAATATCTGTAGGCGCCTTTTTTGCAATAATTGATGCTCTCTCGATAGTGTGCTTCTCGGTGATCAGCTGTTTCCGATACGACAACCTGATCTTTTTACCGAAGTCAGGGGTCGTTTCACGTTGCCACATTTCATTGTTGCCTGTATATGAGCGTGTGACCATCGTTATTGCCCGTATAGCAACTGGAACGTAGCGCTGTTAGGCATAAGCGTGCGCAGGGTTCGCCTTTAGGGGGGGGGGGGAGCTTAGTCGCAGCGCCCCCCTCCCTATTTTGCCAATGTATGGGGCTGACTTTGCGCCCCCCCTATCGCCCCCCCCCTACCTATTATGGGGCTGACTTTGCGCCCCCCCCCCCCTTCTCGCCCCCCGCAAAAAAATTGAAGCACACTTCGCGAATTCCAAACTGTGCTCAGCGAACGCCTGTGCCCATTGAGACGGGGTGGGTCAGAATGGAACGCGATGCACGCGTCTCCCTTCTTGCATGATTGGACACGCTGGGCACAGCGACGCTACGCAAGCACTACGCAAGCAAAGCGCGAGCGCTGTAGAGTCCGACGCGACCAGCGTCCGTTGGCGCGCCTCAGTGTACATCTGGCACCGTGCCAGGGCACGGACGGAGGGACGGATGGACGTGAGCATTAAAGGCCTTAATATGCGACGCCAAGCAGTGAGAACGGCGTTCGCGGACAGACGAAACAGCCGAGGGCTTTCAGAACGGCGTGGTCGCCATCCACAATCACGTTCTCTGTACGTAATAAGGTATGGGTCCAGAGCACGTTCCGGCTGATGACATGCGAGTCTTATTGTGAACGAAGGGATCATAAGTGACAAGGGACGAAAACTGAGGCTTTTGCCTTGCTTTTATGCGAAATTATTATTATGTGATTATGATGCGATGTACGCTATATTATGATGCACACAAATATTATGACGTGATGTACAGTGATGATGATTATCTACATGTGAACAGGATAAAGGAAAAACGCTGTGAACATTGCGCTCACGCTGGATTGACGTATTTCTCAAGGAAATGGAGATGCATTGACGTAATAGACATTTGTTTATTGTTTTCTATATATTTTAGGTAATTCGGCATTCGGTTAATTCGGACAGTTTTTGTGGTCCCGTGAAATTCGAATTGACGAGCTTTTATTTTATGCCATAAAAGGCGAAATCAGGCAAGTGCGGCTGCTCACCTGGTCCGTGCGATTTCAAGTTACGGGGACCGCCTTTGGTCGGGGATGCCAGCGTTTGACCCCTGCAAATCGGAACGTAATAAAACAATAGATTAGACGGACGGCAACCAGCGCAGTACAGCGCACTACTGCGACCCCTGCAAAGACCGTGTGCGGAGTCAAGTGCTCAGCAGTGCCGTGTGCAAGTGCTGTGAAACTAAGCGCAAATTAGCACTTGCAATTAGCATTAGAGCCATGGAAATATAATCGCACTGTCGCACACGTCAGAAAACGACACCGAGCAAGTAAGTGACTTAACAAACGCTTAATGATGCATTTTATTTTGAGGTATTTAAATAAGTTGCACTTTAAAGGTCTCCTTACTGTAAGCTATTGAAATAAGTTACACTTGAAATGTCTCCGAAACGTACGACATCGGTGTCATCTGCGTAATTACGAAACGGTGACTGACAAAATGTACCTATCGTGGCTTGGGCCAGAACACACATGACGACATGGGCGTGCGCACAGCGCGGGGTGAGGGGGCGGGGGTGGCCTCTACAGTCATCCTCAGGGAGCCGCCAAGTGTGCCCCATACCTTTACTCAGTCGAAGCTGCCCCGTCATTGTTTGTTTGAAGTGCAGGATTACGGCTATGCAGGAATATGGCGAGCGGTCGACAACCCCTGATGTTGCAGTCCAACTGTTTAATTGACTAATGACGAGAAAAATAGCGCTGAATGAACGGGGACACAAGAAGAAGACACAAAACACAGGCGCTAACTTCCAACATAACGTTTATTGCCACTCTCGACTACTTATATCGCTCAAGAAAAAGCACCGCATGACATATGATGCGCACAAAACTAATTTCTTGGGTACGACAGTTCTTTTTCACTGAGGTTAAGCGACGGAGTGCTGACGCACACGGAACCCAGGGATGAAATAGCCTCAGGCCCGTATTCACAAACGCTCCTCGACTCGAAACTCGACCTCAAGGGATCCTTGACAGTTTAGCATTACAATATCAGCAACGCGAGAACTCTCAAGGATCCCTTGAGGTCAGTTTCTTCGCAGGCCTCAGCCTCATTCTCTCTAGTAAGCTTGTCATGTATCTTCTTGATTACAGTACATGCGTTGAAGAGCGGTGCGCGGACGCACGACTTACATTGAATGGTTATTCCACCCTGCTCATTTTTTACGTTGTTACTACGCTCCCTTAATCTATAGTTTAGGAAACGGCCCGTCTGTCCGATATATTGTTTGCCACAGGAAAGCAGCATGCGATATACAATGGCCATTGTACAAGAAACAAATGCAGTTTGATGCTTCTTATCACAACCTTTGGGTTTGCCATTGCGGTAATGAAGCCTACAAAGACTAGCTGACTTTCTGGGAGCATCCCGCTTTCCTGTGGCAAAGCAATATGCCGGACAGACGGGCTGTAGATAAATGTGTTCCTGCAGGTTTTATTCCGATAGCAATTATATGGACAGTCTCGACGGGTTTTTGCCGTCACCGTCGCCGTCGACGTCATGTCGCGTATGAAGTCCAAATTGATAAGAACCCCTGCGTATCGTACGTTCTACCAGCGGGTAATAGCGGGCGAGCGGGAGCGGTGAACGCGGCTGAAGCGGCGATCAAACGAGCCGGCATCTCCGTCGCTCCGAGGCGCATGCGATAAGATCCCCCCAACTGTTCAACCGGCCCCGCCCGTCGTTCGCGAGCGTGAAAAGACGCGAGGGGGGGTCCCTCGAGCGGCCTTCGATTTTACGACCGCGGTCGTCGCGGGCGCGCGCGTTATCTCCCCATCTCGGCAGCCGACAGCGGGCGGCCGGTGTACCCTTCTACGTGCTGCGCTCTCAACGCGAAGAGAATTCTCTTAAACAAGCGTTTTCTAGAGTTGCGTGAGATCGGATCCAAAAGACTTAGGGCCAAACAACGAAACGTTCCTTTCCTCAGTAAGGAAGCCTTCATTTTGGTGAGGCCGCCTTATGTCACTCTGAAAGCTTCCTCACTGAGGAGCCCTCGGTGAAGGGTTCCTTGGCGCTTCCTCAGCTTAAGGTTGCTTTGGGGCTACCTTCGTGCGCCCTTAGGTCCGCTCCTGGCCCTGAACGAGCGCTTCACCTCACAGCTAGCCCACGTGATGAGCTAGCCCACGTGATGCTTGTTTCCGAGGCAACCCTCCCACCCCACCTCTGCGGGGAGAAGGGTGTTTTCGCAGGCATGTCTGACTCGTGAAGCGCGTTTAGACTGACAGCGTTTAAAGAGGTGGGCGTTTCAGTGTTGCTAGACCGCACCACGTTTTGCGCTCGACTACGGTGGCTTTTCACATTTAGTAATCGCAGTTGAAAGAAAGCGTACACGCGTCTCTGTATTAACACTTCAATTTGGAAGTGATGTGGTGACCCAACTTTTTTTTTACAGAATAAATGCTTGTGAGCAAAGCTTATATTCGATAATCTCGAACGCAGGAGCGCGGCAACCATTCCTCCCGCGAGGACGGGTGAAGGGAGCTTTCAGAGTACGCTTGCTTCCTCCGTCGGTACTTGGCTGTAAGGAGGCCTCACGTAAGGTGAGGACGTGGTCGAAGGAAAGGAACGTTTCATTGTTTGGCCCTTAGCTGCCAGCCTCACTTCGTATAAAATTACAATTTGTTGCTATCGCATTCATTGCTTCACCCTTGCGGTGAAACTGTGACTTCTTTTATAAAACACAACTTAAGAGTATACAGGTGAATACATTGACCGAGTGGAATGGCTGCATCCATTTTGTACGGCACCTTACTTTTTGCCTGTCTGGGCTACCGCCTGTGTCTGTGGACTGCTTGGGGACGCTGGCGACCTCAGGGACATTGGAGACTTCGGCGTCTGCGTTAACTTGGGCGATCTCGCGAGCGCGGGTGATGCAGCGCCAGACGGTGAACGCATCATCGGGGAGTGCGTAGCAGAGGCCAGACGCTGCTGCTTTCCCGGGTGTCGTCATGCACACAACGCAGAGAAAAGCCAGATGAATAAAAAAATAAAATAAATAGTAGTTGTTTCGGAATAGAATCGACCAAGCTTAACTCTCATGTTCTACGCATGCTGCGTTGAGGAGTACATTATTTATTCATTTACTTAAGAATACCTTATAGGCCTCAGAGAGAGAGAGAGAAGGAATATAGAAAAGGCAGGCAGGGTAATTAGACTATGTCTAGTAATGGCTACCCTACAAATGGGGACAGACATCACAACACATAGATGAGGCATTGTGTTAAGAGGGCAGTACATAAAGTGAGCATCCAGTATACATCCAGTAAACGATACACATGTACTACAGCAATATACACCATATAATTATAACTTAGTTACTAAGTCTAATTAGTTTATGCAGCATTATAAAAATTGAACACCAGTATAGCGTGCCAGGGTCTTACTAGTTTAATTTGTTTGTTTAATTTGTTTAATTTTTATTTAACCACGACAGCGTCTTAGATCAGCATTTGTAATTTACTGGAGCAGACCCGCTGTTGCGGATAGCTTATTAAGGTTGATTAGAAAGTTTTGACAAATATTTTTTTAACCCCAAGAACCTTTAATTTCTTCTAATTTTATACGTTCGGGCTCGCCATGGCCAGTAGATAAGGCAAACGAGTTTCCAGAAACCTTGGTCATCAAATGCGCTTGGCAGTTCGCATGGTTGGTGCGGTCTGTTCCGAGTCTTGCGATATTTGTTCAGTGTATCGCAGCAAGTCGGCTTGTACGAACGACCGGAAATTACGAATTGAAGTCAAGCTTGACGGACAGGGACGGCTGCTAAATATGATGCCATTTACAGGACACGGAATTTGTTGTTTTAAAAAGGCTAGCAACTCTGGTAACTCACTTTTTATTAGTCTAATATCAATAGCCACCGAATGGCGGGAAAAAAAGAAGTGTTCTTACCATAGTGACATGATGCAGCTTCTTTTGCTGCAAAAGGGAAGGTGAGGTCAGGTGAGAGGATGATGACGAAGCATTCAATGGTGAGTATGATTATCGGATGACAGGGAATACGTTATGTACACGTAGAGACCACGTTGTGGTAGTTGTGACGTTACCTTTTTGCATAGAGTGAATGAAAGACGGTAGAAGAAGGACATCCAAACAACATTTGGTGACAATACTAGTCGCGTTTTTTTGTTGCTCTTAATAATAACATAACAGTAACTGTTGGAGTCTTGTGCATCTTGCGTCTCAAAACCTACGATGTGAATATAAGTTATAAGGGTACTTAGTTGGGCCTGGTTGGTATCTATTCATTGTTACGTTGTTGCGCACCGCTTAAAAGACGAAGACCTGGAACACGAAGCATCATGTGTCCGTCCAATAAATTCAGTTGAAAGTTTGCGCTTGTGTTCGTGCGGTTCTTCGTGTTCTAAGTCTTCGTCTTTTAAGCGGTGCGCAATAACTTAACAATGATTATAAGGGATGCCAGTAGTGGAAGGCCTCCGGCAACTTTGAGCATCTGGTGTTCTTTAACGTGCACCAAAATCTAAGTACACGGGTCCCTAACATTTCGCCTGTATCGAAATGCGGCCGCCGCCGCCGGGAGTCGCTCCCGCTACCTTCGGGTCACCTGTCGAGCACAATACCCACTAGACCACTACGGCGGGCGTTGTTTCTTTCTTAGAAACACGCCATTTAAAAGAATGAGTTCTTTGACTCTTTTTTTTTGGGGTGACCAGACTTGCAAAGTGTGTGACTCTCTTTAGAGAGAAACGGGAACTCTCTTAGAAGATCTGGGGAAACCCAATAGATAGTTAACGTGCCCATTTAAGCAGAGTCATAAAGTTCTTTGACTCTTTTTTTTGGGTGACCAGACTTGCAAAGTGTGTGACTCTCTTTAGAGAGAAACGGGAACTCTCTTAGAAGATCTGGGGAAACCCAATAGATAGTTAACGTGCCCATTTAAGCAGAGTCATAAAGTTCTTTGACTCTTTTTTTGGGTGACCAGACTTGCAAAGTGTGTGACTCTCTTTAGAGAGAAACGGGAACTCTCTTAGAAGATCTGGGGAAACCCAATAGATAGTTAACGTGCCCATTTAAGCAGAGTCATAAAGTTCTTTGACTCTTTTTTTTGGGTGACCAGACTTGCAAAGTGTGTGACTCTCTTTAGAGAGAAACGGGAACTCTCTTAGAAGATCTGGGGAAACCCAATAGATAGTTAACGTGCCCATTTAAGCAGAGTCATAAAGTTCTTTGACTCTTTTTTTTGGGTGACCAGACTTGCAAAGTGTGTGACTCTCTTTAGAGAGAAACGGGAACTCTCTTAGAAGATCTGGGGGACCCAATAGATAGTTAACGTGCCCATTTAAAGAGAGTCGTAACGTGTCAAGTACGGAATCACCGAGAGGAGTAACTAATACACTATTTGTTTAGAATTCACCTGGAAAGATACACCTCATCGATACCTGCACAGTCACCGATACCTGCGCGACATCCTACTTCGATACGTCGTACATCTCCCGAGATATCAATACACGAACGCGTTCCAAGGCGTAACTTCTGTTGAGGTTAGGCACGGGGCCTTACTAAGCAATCTGTCCTACAGGCCACCTTGCTATATCGTACCACGTGACTTATCACGCAAAGCTAAAGATCGTTAACAACGTCGATAACAATCTATCGTACACTAAAGCACACGCTCCGACTGTTACCAACCGACCACGCTGGTGACGTAGTCGCATAATTACCTCCGTTATTATCACCTGCTGTATTAATGGGAGCGTCTAATATCACTTGGTTGTCTCCGTGGATACCCCGCGCGACTGGACAACAGTAGAGATATTTTATGTTCAGCGCCATCTAAAGGGACCTCATCAGTAAAGTGTTCCGTTTACGTGCGGCTGCACCAACAATAAAGGCCTTGCGGCGGGAAGCACCAATAAGGGTCTATCCTTAAAGGGGTATTAATACAAAAATTTTCTGATGTTTTTTTTGTTAAACAAAAGGGCAAGGACCAAGGAGTCTAAAAAATGTGCTCTTAAACGTGAGTGCGCCATAATAAATTAATTGCATCGTGTTTCTAAGAAGTTCTTAAACCAACTGCGAAATTTTAAAAATATTTTCAGTAAACACGCGCATCGAGTTTAGAATGCCGTCACAACCAACACTGCCAAATGCTGTTGCGATATGAGCAGCGGGCGCGCCACAAAGTAGATAAAGCAATCCTGCGCTCCTCTCGGGGCCTTTCGGTTTCTCCGGCGTCGACCGTGACGTCAGCACCCTCATCTCGTCCAGGCAGCACCAAAAAGAACTTGTTTGCCTGTAGCAGATATACGCGCGCTCTCTCCTGTTCCTCCTCGCACGGAGCGTAGTGAAGGCAAGAGCGAAACAAGTGAGGGCCGCGTTTGGATCATTAAACGCGTGTAACTCACGGCACCATTTTGAAAAATTCTCACGGTTACGCGTTCATCCTACACCCTGGAAATAACTGCAACATCAGGGAAAAAAATTTCGACGTCTGGGTGGTTCGGGGGCACTTTTAAAAACAGCTTTGGTTCCTGCTGTACCAGGGGTGTAGGCGGAAATTTCTTTCGGGGGGCGGGGGCACCACCTTGATCTGAAGTGGGAGCCGGGTAGGCAGGTGTGGTCGGGCGCCATTTTGTGCTCTGTATGCCATGGCAAAAAAAAAAAAAAAAAAAGTCGAGGGGGTTGGGGGGAGTGTCACGGGCCCGGTGTGCCACGCCCTGGCTACGCCACTGTACTGTACCCTGACGTAACGACACGGTATGAGCTTCTCGTCAGGTGCTTGTGCAAGATATAGTGCTGTTTTCCGCGGGCGCACGCTGTGTAGCTTAGTTAATTGCGTAAAAGCGGCCATTTTGTAGGTTTTGGTACGGGCCGTCATGAGAACTAGCCGCACTGGCGTGTGAAGTCACCATATTGATACTGTAGCCTGACGTCATGCTAGTATAGATGTCAGTGGGTGCGCCATGTGGAAATGTACCGTTATGCCAAAATAAAATATATTAGCATTTCCTGAGCTGCATACTTGTTCAGAGCCGTCTCTGCATCAGGAGATTTCTGTGGCGTAGTAAATTCAGCCTTTTTTTTTTAAATTTGATTCATTCCAGACACAATGCTTCTCGGAACCACAGCCTTGGCGGCTAGTTTGGGATCCAGTAGTGAACTAGAAATAACAGCAGCATACTTATTGCGCGAGACAACTTAAACAGACATTATTTAAACATTTGTACAAGAAAAATACATATATGAACAAAAGAATATATTATGACCACAGGGGACACAAATAGAAAGACCCTGTCAACATTGATGAAAGAAGTTTTTTAAGCAATGTATGAAGTTTCGGATAGTCTTTATACTTTGAGGGAGGGCCTTGCATATAGCACCATTGAACTACTCGGGCCTCTGTCCATATACACTGTGACATGGTTGTAAGTTAACGCAGTTGTTAGTAGCGGCCCTGGTGTTTTGTGCCGGAAAATTAAATAAATATTGTGATGTGTAGCGCATTAAAAAGCCGGCAGATCCCACGCACTGTGGGAATCGATGTAATGCGAAGCAGCCAAGAAGGAGCAAATCATGCTTTACATAATTTGCATGTCATGTTTTACATGTTAGGACCTGTCATTTATGTTCGTGATACAGTCATGTCACTCAATACCAAATTTGGTGTATCTCAAACTAACGAAACGGCCGCGAGCACGCCATGAGCGTGGCATGCAAGTCATGACGCACATGACAAGTCATGATTTCCATATTACCACTTGTCATTTATGTTCGTCATACAGTCACGTGACTCAATACCAAGTTTGGTGTATGTCAAGCTAACGAAACGGCCGCGAGCACGCCATGAGCGTGGCATGCAAGTCATGTCCCTCATGACATGTCATGATTTCCATATTGCTACTTGTCATTTATGTTCGTCATACAGTGACGTCATGCAATCCCAAATTTGGTGTATATCAAGCTAACGAAATGGCCGCGAGCGCGCCATGAGGGTGGCATGCAAGTCATGTCGCTCATGACACGTCATGATTTCCATACTGCCACTTGTCATTTATGTTCCTCATACAGTCATGTCACTCAATACCAAATTCGGTGTATCTCAAGCTAACGAAACGGCCGCGAGCACGCCATGAGCGTGGCATGCAAGTCATGTGCCTCATGACATGTCATGATTTCCATATTGTCACTTGTCATTTATGTTCGTCATACAGTGACGTCACTCAATCCCAAATTTGGTGAATATCAAGCTAACGAAATGGCCGCGAGCGTGCCATGAGCGTGGCATGCAAGTCATGTCGCTCATGACATGTCATGATTTCCATATTGCCACTTGTCATTTATGTTCCTCATACAGTCGTGTCACTCAATACCAAATTTGGTGTATCTCAAGCTAACGAAACGCCCGCGAGCACGCCATGAGCGTGGCATGCAAGTCATGTGCCTCATGACATGTCATGATTTCCATATTGCCACTTGTCATTTATGTTCGTCATACAGTGACGTCACTCAATCCCAAATTTGGTGAATATCAAGCTAACGAAACGGCCGCGAGCGCGCCATGAGCGTGGCATGCAAGTCATGTCGCTCATGACATGTCATGATTTCCATATTGCCACTTGTCATTTATGTTCCTCATACAGTCATGTCACTCAATACCAAATTTGGTGTATCTCAAGCTAACGAAACGGCCGCGAGCACGCCATGAGCGTGGCATGCAAGTCATGTCGCACATGACAAGTCATGATTTCCATATTACCTGTTGTCATTTATGTTCGTCATACAGTCATGTCACTCAATACCAAATTTGGTGTATCTCAAGCTAACGAAACGGCCGCGAGTGCGCCATGAGCGTGGCATGCAAGTCATGTCGCTCATGACATGTCATGATTTCCATATTGCCACTTGTCATTTATGTTCCTCATACAGTCATGTCACTCAATACCAAATTTGGTGTATCTCAAGCTAACGAAACGGCCGCGAGCTCGCCATGAGCGTGGCATGTAAATCAAATCATGTTGTTCATGACATGCACGTCCTTATTTGCATATTACCATCTGCCATTTATGTTCGTCATACAGTCACGTCACTCAATCCCAAATTTGGTGTATATCAAGCTAACGAAACGGCCGCGAACGCCCCATGAGCGTGGCATGTAAATCATACTTTTCATGACAATTTAGTCATGATTTTCATGATATGACCAGCCATTTATGTTCGTCATACGGTCATGTTATGCCATACCAAATTTGGTATAAATCCCATTAACGATACGGCCAGGAGAGCACAATGTCGTAGGCGGCTAGATAGATAGATAGATAGATAGATAGATAGATAGATAGATAGATAGATAGATAGATAGATAGATAGATAGATAGATAGTCAGATACGCTCAAACTCGCCGAAGTTCGCTAAGAAATGCTTCGCATTTAAAAAATGATTCCGCATATGGAAGTATGTGACCAGCTACGTTCTGCAGTCCATCCCACAGGCAGCGCCCACTGACCATGGGAAGCCGCGTTGCTCGCAGTGGCCCGTCCCAAGTTTGCTGATATTGGTCCGCTAATGGCACGCAGGAACCACGCGCGCACGCGTCCCCCCGATAGCCCGGCCACAGTCCACCCACTCACGCAGAGGGGGAGACGCGCGCATCGCGTTCGGTTTCGTCCGACCGCCGTCTCAATACTGCATTTTTTAGGAGCAAAGTTCCTTAGGCCCTCACCCCGCCGTCGCCGTCGAAGCTCCCTGCAACATATAGATGCGGCGCCGGCGCAAAAAGACCCCGTTGCCCCCCGTCGAAGCTCTCCGCCGGATGACCGCTCGCACCCCTCTCCCACCTGTCTCCCTGCGCTGCGCGCGCCGCGCCTTTAAACCACGCTGACCAAGCCTGGAACTGACGGCGAGGAACTTCGGCCTTCTGTGCTCCCGGTCTCTGTCTACCTTCTCCAAGCCCCTTACTCTCCTCCCACTCTAACTCCATATTTTCCCCCATTCCCCCCAAGTGTCGCGGTTGTGGTGTCCTCGCCTGATAGACAGTTACTGCGTCACTCCCCCCATTCTTCACCTTTCCCCAACTAAGAATCTCTCTACGCTCACTCGCTCAGTCGTTCCCGCCACCGAGCGCAGCAAACGCTATCCCCACCCTATCGCCTTCATGAAAGCCAGCAGCGAGATCAGGCGCATAGTCGTTTGCGTCCCATTTCTAAGGAGCTTCGCTCATCGGTTGTATTCGTACTCGGAACTGCCAGTTTTATCCGCTGGGCTGTGCGTTCTGGCGCTGCAGACGCACTCGGAAACTCTACTGCACGGTCCCTATAATGCGTCGGCAGAAGAGTGTTTCAGCAAGAGAGCCTCTTAGGCGGCGTTGTCTCAGAACACTGGATCACTCGACTCGGTATTCGCGGCAGGCCGGCCACCAGAGAGTCCACATACCTCGCAAGAAACAGCGCACTTAGACGGGACAAAAGTTACACGAAGCACGTGCTTCGTGTAACTTTTTGTCCCGTCCAAGTGCGCTGTTTGTCGCTCAGCATGTACCAACTGGCCCGCCAACAATTTGTGTTCCAACATACCTCCTTCTCCATCTTCTTCTGTGTCATGCGGGCTGGCATGGTGGTCCCGGCTGTCCTCCTCGGCAAGCTCGCTGCGAAGAAGTCGGGAAAAATCGCCGCTCAGAGCGAAGGGCACGTCTACGAGGGGATGCGAACGTTCTTCTTCTGGTGCGTGAGGCACGTGGGTCACTGGCTCTTTCCTCAGCTCTATGGCCAGGCCCGTAGCCAGGAATTTTTTTCGGGGGGGGGCACCAGCTGAAAACCGTGAAAAACACCTATTTTTATTATTTTTTTCTCGGTTAAAACACCCCCCTCCTATCCGAATTTCGGGTGGGGGGGGGGGCCCTAGGGCCCCCCCCTCTGGCTACGGGCCTGTCTATGGCGCATACCCACTCTGGGGGATTGGCCAAGACTTCGTGTCTTAGCATTTCAGATGATAACTTGAAAAATGCTTACTTGATTAAAAGAAAAAAAATAAAAAGGAAATAATAGATAAGCATATTGAAGAAATACTGCAAAGAAATTCTGGCGTGCAAAGAAAACTCGTCTTTGCCATGGTGGCCGAACGGTAGAAGTGGCACAGTTTCTTCTAGTAAATATTGTAAGAAACTCTATCATTGAGAGCACGCGGAGCACGCTAAATTCACACGCGCTGTGCCATGTCTTGATACCATGCGATCTAAATTGCGGCGAGGGAAGGTGCGCATCAAATCTATCACACGCCCTCGTACTTACTTTAAAATTTTGATCAGCGCGTGTACGGATACGGAGCTATGGATAATACGGAATATGTATTATCGAGGATCATTCAGCGATGAAGTCGAAATATCCGGGTCCCTTCACTACGCCGTCCCTCCTAATCCTATCGTGGGTTTGTGACGTAAAATCCCAACAGTTATTAAGACTTATTCGTCGCAGAATATCGAAGAACAACTTGGATATATTACGAAACGTAACTTCGCTGCGTGCGATTCAAACACGACACTTTGAATCTGCTACAGCTTTTCTTTTCTTTTAGGGGCGAAGCTCCTTAGGGCATAGGCTAGTCCCGCGCCGTCCGTCGTAGCCACCGTATAGTGGAATGTACCCACTACACGTGATAACGATGACGATGACCCTGATGACCATGAAGAATAAGCGCGTTCCAGACCACACATTCTCTTTCTGCCATGGATGAAAACGATCGTGAACACGCTCTCGCCCTCGAAAGGCAAAACGGCAACGCCGACAACAAACGTTTCCCTGAGCTTAACGTCATATATGACAAAAGCAAAATCAGGGGAACCCCCCTCCTTGTGACCCGTAGAGCTCTTGAACAAAATCATCATCTACCCTACCCCATATGTAAATAATCAAACATTGCGTATATACTTTATCCATATGTAAATAATGAAACATTGTGTATATACTGTATGTATAATCACACCACACCCCCCGCGTTTGTGTGTCAGGTCTTTGTATGATGATCGAGTGGGCAAAATTTACGGAGGATTGTCGGTTTACCAATTACCTCCGGAGCTTCGCCCACTCATCGTCATTCTCTTCGTGGATATGGCGTGATGTTTTATTTTATGCGGCAAAGCAACGCTCTCATTATGCCATAGTGCAAAACTTCTGGACAATCTAGACCAGCGGTGGTTTTTGAGCTTGAATTTAGAAGTATATACGCGAGCCTTCTAGCATTTCGTCCGACATCGAATATACAAGCTAGAAGGGCCAGGGTAGGGGCCAGTTGGTTGTGCATAGTGTGAACTCTTTTTGTGCGGTACAAGTAAACAAAGTCAACGAAGAAATAACGATACGGAACAACACAAGCGCGAGCTAACAATTGAGTTGTTAGCTCGCGCTTGTGTTGTTCTGTATCGTTCTTTCTTCGTTTATTTTGTTTACCTGTAGCGCGCAGAACGTTTACAGAATATACAGGCACCGCGCTGAGGATCGAACCCGTGACCTTGATATACAACCGCACTACGTCGTAATCATCACGTTACCACGGCGTATGCAATGGTCCCTAAGGGCGCATGCGTTGCCCGGTCATAATCAGTCGCGCTTACGTCACAGCTCAAGCAGGCCGCAGTCATCGGCAAGTGGCAAAATTTAGTCGACACTTGCACGCCGAATCGAAGCGAAGAGCGGCGTTTAGATTACACTTACTTGAATTGTTTTGAGACGCAGTCGCTGTCAGCCATTTCCTCATGGGTGCCTGCTTAGGGCTAACGCGAATACGCGAGAATTTTTTGCCATTCGAGCAACGATGCCAGACCGACTGCATGGAAAGGGCGGAACCCCGACTGCTGAGCGAGCCCTATTTAGTGTCAGCGCAACTCAACTTCTTCATCGAGAACATCTTCCTCAACACCTTTTCTGCCTCCCCATGGACGAGTAAGCTTTTCACAGTTACGCGGGCAGAAGGTTGAAGACTTGTGTTTCAACCGTTGTCGTCGGCGTGTAACATTTACCCCTCATTTTAGCGCTAAATGGCATGACCTGTTATTGTCGAGTGCTGCAAGCTATCAGGAACAGTCGCTATACACTCTTAATCTGGTCCCGGGTAAGGCGCTGGCTGTATCCAGGAAACTAAACAAAAAATGCGCAGTTTCCTGGCTATACACGATTTTATTTTCGACTCATGGTCACCGCCATCTTAGACTGATAAGCCATCGTTTTGCCGGTTTTCTATGTGGTAATATGAAATTATCATGGTCATGAAACGTTGAATGTACCAGCCCAAGCATTTTCGTGCATCCGAGTTCACCGTACCACTGTTTGTTTATTTGATACGGCTACGAAAGTGCAACATTATCAGTCCAAGATGGCGGCGCATGAGCGCTTTCGGAAAATGGTGTATATGTAGCACTTTAGGCGGAACTTGATTATCCATCTACAAGATGCACATGCCAGGACGATTTGTGACCTAATTGGGTACACAACACGACAGATAACCAACGAAAAATGTCGAAGTACACGAGAGCATTGAAAGTAAACGCATCCTTAACGCGAGACCTTCGTGCTCCCTAAAGCGTGATTGTCGTAGTTATTTCATGTGCGGTATTTATGCAGTAACACTGATCAGCGGAGGTGATTGTATTTTGTAAGCGCCTTCTTACATTTATATCGTAAATCAGTTGCATTGACAAAAAGTTATGCGTAAGTATGTCTGGTAAGAGGAAGATGGCTATTTATTTCACTGTATTTTAACTTCACGTCTAACACTCCCTTCTATTTGTAGAAAGGGTGGGTGGCGGAATCAAGTAAGCTCATCTTATGTTCAGTTGATATCGGTTATTCATGCTGCTGTGCCGAGTGAAGAGAATTTGAAACATAAGCGTTGTCGCTGATCACGCCGAAATGGGAGCTCTCACTGGTATTTGCCTTTAAAATGTCATTGTGCTTACGTCCTTCTTTTTGTTGTTCTTGCTTTTTTTCTGCGACAACTCTTTCTTCGTTCGCACATTGTTGCAATGGCTCTTTGAGCGTGCTTACGTCAGTGGAAAGAAAAAAGAAAGTTTTGGAATAGGTTACGAGGAGATAGCGTTCGTTGGGCACGAAACATGTTCGTCACTTAAACCCAAGCTGATAACGTAAATGGACATGGGCCGGGAACGTAGCACGTCGGCAGGATAACCGCTGGTCATTAAGGATAACTGACTGGATTCCAAGAGATGGCAAACGCGTGAGGGGGGAGACAGAAAATTAGGTGGGCAGATGAGATTAAGAAGTTTGCCGGTATACCGTGGCAGCAGAAAGCACAGGGCCGGGTTGATTGGCGGAACATGGGAGAGGCCTTTGCCCTGCAGTGGGCGTAGTCAGGCTGATGATGATGATGATGATGATAGCGTAGGATACGTGCGCAGTGGCCGCAAACGCTTCGGACAGCGTGCGCAAAACTTTGGGTGCCCTATTCGAAAACTACCTAATAATGTAGTCGAAGTTTAACTACAGCTGTAACGTAGATCCCAAAGTAACAAAACCATTACAACCATCAACAGGACACCAGAAGGCGAGAGCGCTTCAGTGGTCATGGAGCGTCACTGAAGTGGCATCCATGTTCTAATTTGGCTTTCCATGGCCGTAAGTGCGATTGCGCACCTGGGCTATCTGACGTGAAGGTGCGACATTGATCTAAATTTGAGACGGCAGGTCAACTAACCGGACTTTTTTTATTTTTTTTTTTGGATGTTGACTCTAAATACGTTCTTAACTTGCGAGGTGCCAGTTTCGCAACGCGTGTTCCCCCGTTTTTTTTTTTTTGATAATATTAATTTTTTTTTCAACAGGCTCTCAACGCTCAGAAAGTGCGAATGCCGTCGCCTAGTCTCTCTGTTCGTTTTTTATTTTTGTAGCATCTTTATTCAGCAATGAATTGCCAACTCTCCCGGTAACTTTCTATTTAGTGAATGAAGCCCCTAGTGCAGCTTGGCCGAACTTAATTCCTGAATGAAGTCCTCTTATCTTGTTATGTACAGTGGCATCCACGTCTGTGTAGAGCGCGTGAGCATCCGCCCTTGCTCCGGGGAGCGACACCTTGCGGCAGTTGCGAGCTCTGACGTGGAGCGTGCGCAAAATTTTGCCATCGCTAATTTTGCAATTGCTATTGCAAAACTAGCGATGGTAAAAAGCCAGGCCTACCAGGGTCATGGCTGTACATTAGACCTCTGGAGTACCGCCTGCCCTGTCCGACTTTCCGCGTCGAATGATAGCCCCAATACACTTGACTGGAACAAGGAATACATCGGTTGAAATATAGTTGGGGAGCACGTAGTACGCGCACCTTAGAAATATACCACTGAAGTGTCGCTACTTGGGCTAGTTGGTGTCGATTAATCGAAAATAGCAGTGCAAAAACGAGACGAGGCATACAGAAATGAGAGACAAGAGCATGCGCTGCATTTCAGCTAAGCCTTTTAGTCAGAAAACAGATACCTAAGGTACATGAATATGAAGTGCATGCGCGAATTGTTCGTCACTGATTTTTCTGCACCTCTACTCATTTCTTGTGCTGTTATTTGCGATGAATATGCCCTAGAAGTACGCCGAAAGAGTATACAATGCATTTACCGTCCGCGAGTTCATTGTAGTTGATCTCGCAACCTGCGTTGTAGGGCGAGCGAATGAACACTTCTTGGTGTGCTAGCCTTTGCATAAGTTGCATGTAGCCCTCAATCATCTCAGCAGACGTTTGCTCAGCAGATCTCAGCAGACGTTTGCTTTATACGCGTTGAAACGCGTACCGCGGCTTCAGCAAAGTCGAATAAGAAAGTCCGCCTCGGTGGATCAGTGGCTAGGGTGCTCGGCTGCTGACCCGAAGGTCGCGGGTTCGATCCCGGCCGCGGCGGTCACATTTCGATGGAAGGCGAAATGGTAGAGGCCCGTGTACTGTGCGATGTCAGTGCACGTTAAAGAACACCAGATGGTCAAAATTTCCGGAGCCCTCCACTACGGCGTCTCTCATAATCATATCGTGGTTTTGGGACGAAAACCCCAGATATTATTATTCGAATAAGAAAAATGCCGGCAGATCCCACGCACTGTGGGAATCGATGTAATGCGAAGCAGCCAGGAAGGAGCAAAATCATGCTTTACAAAATTTGCATGTCACGTTTTACATGTTAGGACCTGTCATTTATATATAGATACGCTCAAAGTCGCCGAAGTTCGCTAAGAAATGCCTCGCATTTAAAATACCGTAGACCGAACCTCCACGCTTATTTCACCAAGATAGTTCTGCGCAATGCAACAACTATAGCCAGACGAACGCAGGCTCGCTGTAAACTTGTGGCCCAACTACATGTCTATGTTTGCACCCGTGTCTTCTTCATTTTGCTGATTGATTTTGGTTTAGTTAAAGCAGCGGAATGCGCTCATTTGCCTTCGTGAAAACAATTTTCGGAGCCCTCCACTACGGCGTCCCTCATAATCCTGTCGTGGTTTTTGGACGTTAAATCCCAAAAATCATTATTATGCATCGGTGAAAAAGTTAAAGCAGCAGTGCCTCGATCATTATCAAGTTTCCTCCCTGTATTGTACACTAATTACTCCAATTTTTTGTACCCGTAAATGACTGCGACTGTACAAAGAAGTTCAATGTATACAATACAAACGTAGCCTTTACGAAAAGGAACGGATGATTGAGGTGGTGAATGGCCGCGTTGTTGCCATGCCGCGCTCTCTGGCGGCAAGGTGTGCAAAGAAATAGGGGTGGTGCCGTTACCTCTAGTGCCCTCAACTTCTGTGGCGAGCCAAGTGAATAATCTAACAGGAGAATGACGACGCCTCGGTGGTCTAGTGGTTATGGAGTAGTATTCCGAAGTGCGGTCTAAGGCGCCTTGAACAAGTAATGGTGTCCTCCTCTCGAAGTGTTTTTGCATACAGCTGCGACAACTTGTTACATGTGGTCTAAGAGAACATTACTTACGCTCTGGGATGTTGTCTTTCAAAAGGATGCCTGTTGTATGAGTAAGAACACCGCTTCAAACGGCCATCTCCTCGGAGTTGATCATATCGCTGTCATTTCTTAATATATGTTCATATTTCCTTAGACACGAGCCATCCACAGAACCAGGCAGCGACAGTGAAAAACCCCAAACCCCAACGGACGCCGTCGCCATCCCAAGAGAGACTCCGAGCCGCCGAGCACGAATACCGGAGCAAGAATGGCTTGAGGCTGATCGGCTTCAGGCTGATCCCTGGGGCACTAAACATTGGTGCAGCCCCTTGAAGAGGTAAGGAAAGTGGTGGACACAGAATGGCCGAGGCGAAGAAATAGAGGGATTCATCACCAGAAGGCAAGGGTCTCAAACTCACCTCAGCCAACGGGCCACAGTCGCGCAATTTAGTCCCGCAAGGGCCGGGGCAGTGAGGAAGGTAGAAGCGGGGGAAGGGGGGGGGGGGGGGAGGTTGAACAATTTGCCAGCAAACGTTGCCATTTGAAAGAAAACTGTCCCATATGTCATATACAGGTCATTTCTGAAGAAGATTTGGTGCAAGGATTCCAAAATTATTGTCGATACCGATTTCCAAAATGACTCATTCTGAGCGCCTATTCTGAAATGTAATTTTTGTTTCGTGGTTATGTTTCAAAACAAGGTGAACACATGGGATGCCTCATGAGGAACAATGCCTTAAACCAGTGATGCCTATGTAGCTCGTGAGCATACTTAATAAGAAGATGAAAACAATGTGGGGTGAAGACAGTCATGTGCGGGCCGCAACCGAGACCCTCGTGGGTCGCATGCGGCCTGCGGGCCGCGTGTTTGAGACCCCTGCCATAAGGGCTCATTAACACATGCGCCTACTACCGGTGGCGCGACCACTTGCAACTGGCGACCAAAAGATTACTCGGTGATTGCTGTTCACACCTGCGTGCGTCCTATGTCCGTCGCCGCACATTATTCAAGCCTGCTAGCATCGCCATCGCTCCGGAAAATAGGCTGGCGTCATGCTCCTGGACATCTGATTGGTTCAGAAGACTGCGATTGCAGTCGAGCTACTGAAAAATCGAACAGCGAGCGAATCAGCCTGATCAATTCGCTTTTGCGACCAAAGCGGTTATTTGCGACAAATCACTTCGCGACCAGCGCTAGTCGCAGGTGTTAACGAGCCTTAACGCTGGTAACCGTTCCAAACATCGCACAGATATCGCTGTCACTTGTTTCTTGAATTTTCTTTAGGAAAAATCCGTGCACTAAACGGAGCGGCGATGGTGCAAAACCCAAGTCTCCGGGAAAATCGGCTTCCATCCAAAAGAGAGCGAGGTGTAAGCGGCCTATCTGGATATCGGAGCGAGATTGGCTTGAGGCCGGTCCTTCGGGCACTCAACAGAGGTACAGCCCATCGAAGAGGTACGCTCAGTGATACATATCGGCCTAAGATGTCTGAATACAAAGAATGGCAGCCTTACTGCCGGTATAGGTTTCAAAGTCCTGTGAAAACCGGTGTCACTTCGTTCTTTCATTTTTTTTTCTTAGGTACAAGTCATCCCGCCAAACCAAGCGGCGACGGTGAAAGACCTAAGACCCAAGGTACGCTGCACTCATCCAGGAGTGCCCCCTCCAAGCGGCCCAGCTGGATGTCGGAGCAAGATTGGCTCGGCGCTGGTCCTTCGGGCACTAAATCGGGGTCCAGTCCGTTGAAAAGATCCTGGTCGCGGTCACACACCCGCCAAGACGTCGGCAACACGGCG
Organism: Rhipicephalus appendiculatus; assembly: GCA_030522465.1. Classification (NCBI taxonomy): domain Eukaryota; kingdom Metazoa; phylum Arthropoda; class Arachnida; order Ixodida; family Ixodidae; genus Rhipicephalus; species Rhipicephalus appendiculatus. Next base: position 581,621 of record JALIZH010016485.1, on the reverse strand, counting down.
AACTACGACTGAGGCAACTCGTACGACTTCGGGACTCCCTCGTCGCCGCCTGAGATATCCGGAGGACTTGTCTCGCCAGTATGACCGGGACGGCAAAGAGGACGGCAAGGAGCATGTGGCAGCAGTCGACCCCGTACAAAGCGGTGAGGGTCAACCTTCGGAGGTCCGACCCCGCGGACTTGTTCGCGAGGGCGTTCGACGAGGTAGCGAGCACAGCTTTGGTGTCGCAAGAAATACTGGCGTCGTGGTGCGCCTTCCTTGAGCGATGATGACCAGCCGTCCGGAGATGACCCGCCTTCGTAGCGCGCGTTCGTCAGGGATTCGTGGTGTGGACCACAGGAACACGCCATATGCGTAAGACAATGAGAAACTCATCGGCATCCAGAATTCATCGTCACAGTGGTTTTCGATTCATCACCCATATTTTTTAACATTCAAAAGCGGTAGCTTGATTCACGGTCCCCGAGTATTTATTGGTTTACATCCTTGATTTTAGAAGATTTTAGATTTTTGGATTTTATTAAACTGCGTTCCCTTTTGTGCGCACAGGAAAGCATTAAGTAATCGCATGTAAATTTTTTATCACAGTTATGACTTTTAGGGTCTTGTATACGCATTGCGTCGGTTCTTACACCACAGCTGGATAAAATGTGGGTTTCCATGTGTCCAGTTGCTTTTTATTTCCACCTCTGTACCCCTTGCTTAGCTTTACTCACCTGCTTAATCTACACTGTCGTCCTTTATGAAAGGGAACACGCGAGCGCGTGGCCTGCGCTCCGCGGCGGCTGCTTACAGCACCATGAACCGACAGCTGAAGAAAGCGCGTCCGCTTTTCGCGGCATCACCTGTTGCGAGACCATAGCGGGGTCGTAATCTAGCGGCTCTTGTTCAACGGCTATCACTCGTTATTTTGTTTGCGAACAGATGACGCCAAAAGCGGACATGCTTTTTTCAGTTGTCTGTTGATGGCGCTGTAGGCAGCCGCCGCACAGCGCACTACACGCGCTCGCGTGTTCCCTTTCATAAAGAACGACAGTGTACACACGTGACACATACCATTCCTCAGGACTTGCGACAGTTTCTCGGTTTGCGTTAGTTTGCCCCGAATCCGAGAAGAAACGCATGGCACAAGCTATACACAAGGACAGACGGGATGGGTGCCCGTAGAATTTATAGTCTTCATCGTTCTAATTTAACGCTGTCATGCCGTTCATGTTAATCGCTCCCGCATAATGGGTTGCCAATCTCTTGAAACGCGTTGCTTGCGCTTCCCGCCGATTATCTGTAAGTTGAATGGATGGATGAAGCTGTATTTATTTGATCGGGAGGCGGCTCACGTCACCTAGCCGTAACTCGTAATGATGTACTAACTCTATGCAGTGAAATGCATGTTCACTCCTGCTTTGATTTTATTCGACAACCCGATAACTTCCTCTTAAAGTCCTACTAAAGGTCTGTTGCCTTCACTGTCCCTAAAAAAAAGTCACAGTTTCACCGCAAGGGTGAAGCAATGAATGCGATAGCAAAAAATTGTAATGTTATACGAAGTGAGGCTGGCAGCGAACTCTTTTTGGATCCGATCTCGCGCAACTCTAGAAAACGCTTGTTTAAGAGAATTCTCTTCGCGTTGAAAGCGCAGCACGTAGAAGGGTACGCCGGCCCGGCCGCCGAGAAGGGGAGATGAGAAGGGGAGATAAAGCGCGCGCCCGCGCCCGCGCTCGTAAAATCGAACGTCGCCCCTCCCCCCCCGCCCGCTGTCGGCCGCCGAGAAGGGGAGATAACGCGCGCGCCCCCCGCTCGTAAAATCGAAGGTCGCTCGAGGGACCCCCCCCCCCCCCCCCCCCTCGCGTCTTTTCACGCTCACGAACGACGGGCGGGCCCGGTTATATATATACATATACATATACGGCAAATGACGCCGACGCGGACGCCGACGCCGACGCCGACGGCGAAAACCAGCCGCGAGTGTCCATATAATTGCTATCGCAATAAAATGGGTGTGAAAAATTCAGACCCATTGCCTTGTACTGTAAAGGACGAAGCCCTTTACAAAAAAGTGAAGCGCAGGGGTCAGTGCCAACTCGTGCTGTAGGAAAAACGAAACTTTGCGGTACGTGTCCAAACGTTACTTGGCGCAACCACGTTAACATTCGTCGATCAGCCTGAGAAGAGCACAGTAATCTACCCTCATTCCAGGAAGAGAATCCGTACTTTGTGTGATCACTTGAGCGCCAAAGGATAAAACAATGGGTGGGCAAGCAGGCGGGTGGGCGGGCTTTGTATATTATTTACATTAATACGACTAGACTAATTCTGTTCACCGTAATTTCAGTCGACCGTGAACAGAAAACGTCGATTTATCAAAGTAGAGAATAAAACATGTTGCATAAGAGAACGCCGGGAAACTTGGTAATATTTCATACCACTGTCGTGCATCCCCTCTTTCCTCGTGCTCCCAACCTTCTTACTGTTTGTATTAGTTCTGGTACCTGTGACGTGCTTCCCAGGAGCTGCTGAAAACTTTGATTTAATCAAAGGTTCTGGCCTGTAACGATCACTTCAATCATTTGAATGACATCACACGTGTTTCGTAATGTCTTTAAAACTCCGAACATTTCGTGCGTGTCTTAGTGTGTTCGCGTGTATAATATATCCGCATACTAAATTCAAAACTTTTCGATCCCGGCCGCGGCGGTCTCATTTCGATGGAGGCGAAATGGTAGAGGCCCGTGTACTGTGCGATGTCAGTGCACGTTAAAGAACACCAGATGGTCGAAATTTCCGGAGCCCTCCACTACGGCGTCTCTCATAATCATATCTTGGTTTTGGGACGTTAAACCCCAGATATTATTATATAAATTCAAAACTTTTGGGAATAACCCCCCCCCCCCCCCCCCCCATCTTCTTATCCTTCCTGTCCTGGTAGCACACAATGTTGACACAACATTGAAGCAACTTTCTCAATGTTGCGCCAACGTTGTCAACATTTGGTGCTGCTAGGGATGACTACGCCAATGCTAGCCATATGCAGCTTCGCCGCAACCTTTCTTAGAAGTTTCTTACACTTTATATAGCAGTGAGCTTGAAGAAAGCGCCGAGTCCGCCGAGGTGGAGCAGGGGTTAAGGTGCTCGGCTGCTGACCCGAAGGTCGCGGGTTCGATCCAGGCCGCGGCGATCGCATTTCGATGGAGGCGAAATGGTAGAGGCCTGTGTACTGTGCGATGTCAGTGCACGTTAAAGAACACCAGATGGTCAAAATTTCCGGAGCCCTCCACTACGGCGTCTCTCATAATCATATCGTGGTTTTGGGACGTAAAGCCCCAGATATTATTATTATTATTATTATTATTATTATTATTATTATTATTATTATTATTATTATTATTATTATTATTATTATTATTATTATTAAGCGCCGAAGCATCGAAAGAGGAGCAAGGAAGTCCGGCTGATGGCTAACCCTGCAAGTGCTTCTTCTGCTCGGCGGAATTCACCTGTGCGGCCAACCTCAAGAAACATTTGGGCGACAACATAAACAACAGAAGACATTAGTGCCGGGCCTCAATAATCGCAAAACCTCAATAATCACAAGATAACGCCTACGGACTACGAGGCTGGCTCGTTGCCAGCCATGCGGTGCTCAATACAAGTATGGACGTAGCCTGCAGAAGCACTTCAAGTACGCGCACTCGGGGCGTGACACCTGTTCAGCGAAAAAGTATTTCGACAAGAGAATGTGACCACTTCTCGCAGTACTTGTGAACTTGGCCAAATGCTTCAATGTATTAACATCCTGACAAACACATGTGGGCCGATCTTACTCACAAAGACTACACCTGAAAGAAGGCTGGAGGAGATACTGACCCTGGAAGATACTGAACCTAGTTCTGTGCGATCAGTCTCCTTGCAACACGCAGTTTCAATGCACAATAGAGATTATAGCGAGCGCTATATGCCTATAAAAGAAATCGATAATATTGACAACACAATTCTCTCTCGTCAAGGGAGAATAAAGTGAATTCTGACGGAGCTGTGCTTTGTCATGATAGCTGTCCAGATTGATTTGTGCGACCAGCAGTTGTAGCTCCGTAGTGATGGAAATGTACAGTTGAGATGGTGGTCACGGGTTCGATTCGAGCCCTAGTGTCTGTGTTTGAACGCGGGCCCAATTCCAACACGTAAGTGTGCACATATTCACGCCCATGAAAATTGTAACGCAAGTGGATATCATTAATTCGAAATACTCATTTGTATCGTGTCTAATAAAAATACTGTCCCTGCATGATGAATGATGAAGCACTGATTGCGATAGCAACAATTGGAATGTAAAGTGAAGAACGGCGAGCAGCTCGAAACTTCTAGCGCTCTGCTCAAGCACAAATGACGCATGAAAAGAGCACACACAAGACGGACGCAAGCTAACTGTCACAGCTCGACGTTTGCAGCGCGCTGCTCAAACACAAAGGACACACAGAACGAACGCACAGGTATAGTACAGGACGAGCGCTAACAGCTGGCACAGTTGTTACTTCTATGTGTTTGAGCAGCGCGCTCCTTTCGCAAACGTGGCCACTGCAGCGAGCGAAGTGACCTTCGTGGGCTCTGCAACTGCAACGTTGCGCTGAAAGCACAAGACGTAAAGACGTCCCCCCATCACGAGATAAGCGCGCGTATGGGCGATCACGCCCTGCAGGGCAATGTACAGCTGGTAGATCTAGCAGGCGCTGGCATCGCAACGAGCGGGGCGACGACCTTTAAAGCGCACACCCTTCGCGCCGTCTCGCCGGGGATCATCAAAAGTACACGCTGAAGCACTTCTGAGCTCTGGGTACCGCCAGCGGTAAATGGTGTGTATAAATACCTGGCTGTTACAATGCTGAAGGACGTACCCTCCGTGGCCGAGTCGTTTAACGCCGCGCGCTGCGGAGCGAAAGGTAGCACGTTCGAATCCTTGCTTCGGAAAAAGTTATTTGAATTAGTTTTCTTTTTTGGCTATATATATATATATATATATATATATATATATATATATATATATATATATATATATATATATATATATGGTGCGACGTCAAAGGTGATGGCAGTGTTGATGGCACTGATGGAGTGTTACTATCCCAATAAAATTCTTGCAAGTGACTCGTCGTCGCTGGCGTTTATTCGGTTCTTGTTTACGATTAATGTAGCCGAAAAGTGATATAAACCAAGTTTAGTTAGTGTAATATTGCGACAAAAATGAGTTCTGCTGCCAGGCAGATCAATAACATAAGCTTACAACAGCATCGCACATTAAAAAAAAAAAAAAAAAGCAGCTTCCTCGGCCTTAAGGGCTCGCACGTGGTACTTCACCACGCAAGTGGTACTCGCACGTGGTAATTTGAGTCGCCATGTGAACGTCTTCCACGAGACTTTGTCATCAGAGTACACTAAATGCGAACGAAAGGTGTGCCCGGATCGACTCACCTCTGATAAATTGATGACGCCGTCATGTGATGTCGTAGTGACGTTGTCGCCGCGAGCTGGCTATATGAAAGACACGAACAGCGTGCACACGCTATGGGCGTGACCAAGCACTTCCTGATAAGAGTGGCGAGCCCCTAGTCGCAAGCAGTTAGATTACCATTATTGTTGTGAGACTAAAAATTTCCCCAGATAGTGCGAACTGTTTTCGGAGTTTCACTCTGAACTGTTTTAGAGTTTCAGATTTTCACTATGCACATTTCACGTCACTCTCATGATTTTAATACTTCTATGTTGTAGGCACCTATAGTGCCCAGAATTTTAAAGGCCTTATACAGCCGCTTACCACAATCATTATTCGTATCTTTTGTCGCATGACCTGGAACTCCTTGGCCATCAAATGACCTTAGCGCCTCAAAACACCATATTACATCATCATGTTTTCAGAGCGGTGAGTATCCAAACAATCTGCCCAGATATGCCAGCCCTCATGGCAGCGATCATTTGTGGCAGTACAGCGATGTTCTGAGTTAAATAATCGCTGAATTATTCAGAGCGATGTGATAATTCAGTCTCGAAAAGAGTACGGAGACAGTTTTCAAGTCTTTCAAGAGAGCCACCATGCAACTGCATCACCTGCAAGACGGCGGAAGTAACCATAGTTGCCAAAGGAATATTCCGTCGAATATTCTATGGGCGTACGCGATAAGCAGTGCGACCCGACTGTGAAATTTCAGACCACAGCGAAAATATGAATATGCGTGGAACTAGCACGTGGACAGTCTAGAATATTACTCGTTGTGGTAAAGAGAGAGAGAGGAGGGGGGGGGGGGGGCTTTATGTGGCGATATTACAACTCACTGAGCGCGCAAGGACGCGCATGCGCCGTGTGAACTCTCAACGCCGCGTATAGTTTTGGCACAGGCTGCACCATTAGGCGGATGCTCACTCGATGTCTGTCCGCGCCTTTGCTACCGTGCTAAGTTTCTGCTAAGTGGCCACGTAGACGAACGGACATGGCTGATGAAGAACAACTGCGACCGTATTCAACAATTGGTGGCGACAGCTACAAAGCGCTTCAGAAAACAAACCAGGCAGGCACGTCTGAAGACAATGCCAGGTGAGCTTCTGTGGAACGATTCCGTTTGATAATGAAGCCAGAGTACGCGCTACAGCACGCGAATCTACGAATTCATCGATTTTTTTCAGTTTAATCGTGTTCAGAGGAGGTTATATAGTACAGGCATTCAGTCTTTGCACGCCTAAGGTGCCTTACACCGGGTGGCTGCAGGTGTTATTACGGAGCATAATGTTGTCGTGCTTGCAAAAGAAGAAATGACAGTAATCAAATGCCGGACTGCACACTGTAATAACCTCACAGGAAGCCTACATACACACACCTAAGTGCTTCAAGAGGCTTAGGCCCAGTTACATCGGCGCGGTAAGAACAACTCTGACAGCACTGCTATTCTGAACGCTGCTGCAGATTTGAACGAGTGGCTTGAGTGAGTGTGAACGTAATACTCTGACTACTATCATCAGTGGTAGAGCTTCTGCATCACAAGATTTCCCCGTTCTATTCGCTCTTAGCTTTCTTGAACGCAGTTTATGGACGCACACGTTATGATTACGCTGAAGTAAGCACTCGTACCCGCCGCATTGTTCCTTATAGAGAAGAGACAATAAATTCCCTTTAGCTACATCAACGCACTAGTACAGTAGAATGCTCTTGATGAATTAGTAGGCGTAGACGGCGTGGTGAGGAATTCTGGTGCGCTACGAAATAGGAATTCGAGGTGACAATAAAAGTTGCAAAATCTGCAGGGGCGTACCCAATCACATTATTTCACCTTTTCATGAAGCCACAACGCTGTACTGCGTGTGCGCACGCGCTCGCGTGTGCAACGTGCAAGTTTATCATAAACAAAGAGAGCTTCCTCCGCCAGTGGGGTGGATTGCAGTTTGTTGGATCTTATATGCTTATTCCCAAAAGAGTGATCCGTCGCGATGACTATCGCGCAATTGTAATAGAGGCTCACAATATTATCTGGGTTCTTATGTGCAGAAAATCACGAAATGATTAAGAGACGCCGTAGTGGAAGGCTCCGGAAATTTCTACCCCCTGGGGTTCTTCGACGTGCACCAAAATGAAAGCACACGAGCCTATAGCATTTCGACTCAATGAGGCCGGGATCGGGATTCGTTACTGCTACCGGCGGGTCAGCAGTCGAGCACGATAAGCATAGGCCACCGCGGCGCGTTGCAATTGCAATAGAAGCAGGTCCCGGAAACTGAGCGCTAGTTTCGGTTTCTAGGAACATGCACGCTCGTAGCGGTTGTCGAGCATCCTAACATCTGGTTGAACGAAGTGAGGTTGATGTGGATGTTCCCATTTATTGGCTTTCACGAGTTTTTACAAATAAAGAAATTTGATTTCCCTTTAAAGAACTATTCTTTTGTTTGTAGTTTTTGTTTCTTATTTTGTGAATTTGAAATCAAGCGAAGCGCGGGAAGTAGCTGACTTGAGTTCGTAGCGCTTGCCTCCGCTCCTCCTTGCCACTCGCTCAGCGATATCACAAGTTGGATCGCGCTCAGTCATCCCGCGCGGTTTGCGTGCCAAGTACGGGAAAGATAAGACAGAAAGTTGTGGCGTGCAGAGAACGGAAGCCGCATTGCGCTACGCCGAGCAAGTCAACCATGCATTAGACGAAGATGGCTGAATCGGGCATCACATGTTTTTCGCGGCTCTGCGGTGTGTTAACCCGGGGATTTCCAGTTCCGCGAAGGTTTTTCAAGTTTCCTAGTGGCAGCGGGTGAGCACACGTATTTGGGCCCATTATTTGAGCAGGTATTAATTTTGCATGAGTACATGAGTAAACCAAAGTTCTCTGCAAGCCTGACAGGACTGACATACGCGCAGTGTAGCTAGACAAATCGGTCAAGACGACAGCCTACCTGCTGTCGGCAAAATACGTTTAATGAAAGGCTTGAATGCGTGTTGGCTCGGATACATAGTTTTTTTCATCTTTTACTTTTGTTGTGTAGCTCCAATGATGTGAATCAATTTTAGGCTCCGTCCTGCTCATGAAATTCATGTAGCCAGTTTGAAGCTTTGTGGTTCTTTACTTCTAATACTGTCACTGAAATACATGTGATGGACTGAATGCTTCTAGAAATCGTTACAGGGAATGCCGCTGGAGCCAACGCTTTCACAAGTGAACTTTTCTTCGTCAAGGCAACGCTGCTGCCCTGACGAAGACTAGTCAACTTGCCGAAACATTGTTCTCAGCGACGTTGTCTCTTGAAGAACTTCTCATCGCTTCAAGCCTCTCTGTTCTTCTGAACTTCTGTCTCGTTTGGTACTCAAGTTCTGTAAGAAAAATATGTGCGCCGTCATAACAAACGTGTTTGAGTCAAGTACGACGTGTCCTGCTCGTGGTTGTTGATAATTTTCGCACTTGGTTCGGGTATTCTGCGTTCAATGTTTGCTCATTATATCCAAATTTCAGCTGTGAATTAAAGCTGCTTTTATAGATTGACACTTTCGCACTACGTGTATGTCTGTTTTTTTTAATACGGAACGTGCAATAAAAAAAAATGGCCGCATCGCCCAAACGGCCAGCGGACCTAATAGGGCACGAACACATTCCGCTTGCATGCGAAGTGGGAAAGGAAAACTTCCGCGGCAACCCTTCTCCTCTCCGGTTTTGCGCCCTGTCCATCTATTTGGTGACGTCACCAGTGACGTCATAAAGTAAATGTTCTGTTTGGGATTTATTTCTAGTTGGATGCCCGGCAACCGCCAGTGGTAAAAGCGGCGCAGCCGCTTCGTATCAGAATGCGAGAGCGCGTCCCATGGGAGGTATAGGGAGTTTCCGCCCCCCTGATAGAAGCCTCAGCATTTCCCCCCGTGCACGTCGTGGTCGATAAATAAGGAACGTTTGCTGTTCTATTGAAATCCTTAACGAAGGAGTGTTTATTTCTTTGTGTGGCAAGTGCGTGATTAAACGAGACGATTGGTTCCATTTTCTCCTGACATGCTTTATGCAGAAATATCTTCTGCCACGGATATACTCCATGGCACTTGTTCGGACCTATTCTGGTGGACTCTCCCGAACAGCAACGTCGGATGTGCATCAGTAGTCGGCGCATCGTATCTGAAGGAAATGGCGAGAAGAGGCGCGATCATGTCACCCGGTAGCGAGCGGCGCGAGAACGCCGAGCGAGCGAAAAAAAAAGTGTCAAGAAATTTTGAAACACCGTATAACTTAATGTATATCTCAGTGCCTATACCAAAAATTACTTCTGCATCCCAAGCGGAAAGGCTGGCACTAAAGAAGATAACAATGTTTATTAAATTTATTCCGCCCGGTGGTGGCACCTCTGTTGCCACTGCCCACATATTTGTAAATATTATTGTTGGAAGGGAGGTGATATTCCGGAACAATGGAAGCTGGCCAAGGTGATACTCATACCTAAGCCCGGTAAAGCACCAAGTTTGGATAATCTTCGCCCCATATCTCTCACGTCATTCGTGGGCAAGGTGGCGGAGCACGTTATCCAGAACAGAATTGCGGATTACATAGAACACAATGATCTCTTTCCTCATTACTTAATTGGCTTTAGGCCGGGTCTCTCCACCCAGGATGCTATGAAAATCATTAAGGCTCAAATTTTAGATAATCATGATATATGCATATATCATGAAAGCTTTCCAACTTGCCCAACTTTCCATTCTACTTTAGATAATCATACTAGGGATACCAGGGCAATCCTAGGGCTTGGATCTAAGGAAAGCATTTGATAATATCCGTCATGATTTTATTTTAGGTGCTTATCTCTAGTCTCAACCTAGGTTCCTCGTTTCATGCGTTTGTCAGATCCTTCCTGAGTGGTCGGAGAGCCATCCTTAAAGTTGGGGATCTGGAATCGGATGTGCAAGTCCTGGGCGATAGGGGAACCCCGCAGGGATCTGTTATCTCACCCCTACTTTTTAACATTGCCATGGCTGGACTCTCGAGGCACCTTTGTGGAATTCCAGATATTAGACACACAATTTATGCAGATGATATCACCATTTGGTGTAGAGGAGGTAGTAATGGTGCTGTAGAGTCTGCCCTGCAAGAGGCGATCGACACTACCGAGAGTTTTCTGGAGGGCACATGTCTTTCCTGCTCTCCGGAAAAGTCTGAGCTTCTTCTCTATAACCCGGTCAGGAAGGGCCCCCGACCGAGAGGCTGGGTGCCGCCGCTAGAGACAGACATCCACCTACGTACCAAGAGTGGAGGGTTAATCCCCAAAGTAGCTCTCATTCGGATCTTAGGTATGACGCTAGAAGCGACGGGCACCAATAACATTACGATTCAAAGGTTAGCGAAAAAGACAGATAGTGTTATTAGGCTAATTAGGCGGGTGGCTAATCGAAGGGCAGGACTATCTGAGGAAAACTTGGTCAGGCTTATACATGCCTTTCTGTTGTGCCACTTTGCATATGTGGCGGCAATGCACGTTTGGAAGAGAGCTGAAAGGGACAAGCTTAATGCGATGATTAGGAGGGAAGTAAAGAGTGCCCTGGGGCTCCCCAACTATACCCACACGGATCGTCTCCTGCAGTTGGGTATTCATAATACATTAGAAGAAATCGCTGAAGCGCAAGAAAGAGCACATGTAATTAGGCTTTCTGGCTCAAAAGCGGGGAGGAGGATTCTCGCGGATATGGGTACCCAACCAGCTCAGATTGACGCTCTGTACCAAGGGTTGACGAGGGATCAGAAGGAGAATATTATCATCTCACCTGCCCCGCGGAACATGCATCCCCAGCGAAATGTAGGAAGGCGGAGAGCGCGAGCTCAGGCCCTTCTCCGACAAGTTGCGGATCTCGACGGGGGTGCCTGTTTCGTAGACGCGGCACAATACGAAGACAATAGGGACCGGTTTGCGGTAGTGGCAATTAACCAAAAGGGGGGTTACAATTAATGCGGCGTCGGTATGCGCTCGAAGTGCTAATGCCGCCGAGCAGGTTGCCATTGTCCTTAGCTCTCTTAGATCAAAATCATGCAAATATATTTAGTGATTCTAGGGCGGCCATTCGGGCTTTCAGTGTTGGCGCTGTGTGCAAAGAGGCCAAAAAAATACTCGGTGAGAAGACACTTACAACACACAACCTTACATGGTTCCCGGCTCACATGGGAAACATTGGAGAAGGAACTATCAATCTCAATGAGTTGGCCCACTCCAGGGCGCGAGGGTTAGCTGTCCGCGGCCATGGAGGACCTCTGGGTCAACCGGGAGACTTGGTAAATAGAGATACACCAACTACTTACTATGAAGTTACCCAGCACTTCGCTATGGATAGGAGAGTTTTTCCACCTCCACATAGGAAGTTAAATAGAGCGCAGGCACTGACATTGAGATTACTTCAAACGGAAACGTATCCCAACCCTGCCTTTCTCCACAAGCTTTATCCTTATGTTTATTTAACTAACTCATGTTCGAAATGTGGCGGTTTAGCCACCTTACACCACATGCTCTGGGAGTGACCTTCGGTACGTGGCACTGACACAGCATCGGCCAGCAAGTGGGGCTCCGCTCTGAGGAGTCCGGACATCCAATCACAACTTTGGGCTGTCCAGAGGGCCCACGATGCGGCAGTAGGTCTCGGCCTTACTGTCCCGTCGTGGGAGCGGCCCGCCGTGTGCTAGGGCACACGCCTTCGGACATTTATTAATAAAGTTTTTCCATACCATACCATACCATTTAGGTATAGACACACAAAACACGCAAGGACACTCAGAGGAAATAGGGAAGAAACCGGCTGACAACTGCCACCTGAAGGGGCCAAACGCTTGCTTGCTCCTTCGGGAAGAGGGAAACACAGGAGAGGGACATAGCAAAAAAAAAAAAAAAAAAAAAAAAAAAAAAAAAAAAAAAAAAAAAAACAAAGAAAGCAAAATTGGCCGGTCCCACGCCTTGTAGGGATTTATTTCTTGCGAAGAAGTCGGCGAGTAGTTCCGTGCTGCAATTTTTTGGCTGTCATCCAAGCATTACGGGGTGGATCGACGTGTTTTGTAAGTGTAGTGTGCACATCGTGGACTTACCTGGAACGTCGACTACCTTGGCGTTTAAAGGGCAACGTATAGTCTGACGTAAGCGTCAGCACTCACGTTAGAGCTCATGCGTTAGTATTATAGATAGACAGAATCCTTAGAGCACATACGTCAGTAGACAGATAGAATCGTTCAAAGTGCCTTGGGTTCGTTAAGAAATGCTTCGAATTTAATAACACAGATGGGGGACAAATAAGTAGTCACAAGGACAAATGTGTATCAACGCGAGACCAAGCCATTGATGATTGCCTGCTCCCGAGAGGATACGCAGCTCGGCGTGACCAGGCTGAGTGCATCCTCCTGACTTTGTTAGCACTAGAATGCTGTTTCAAATAAAGTCCGCTACTTTTATGCTCGCTGCCTTCTCACTGGCCAGTGTTGTAGGTGTCGTGGTCAATGTTTCAGGCGCGTTGCTGAATTACAGGCTTAAGGGGTCAGTCTCTCAGGAAATATTTGCTTTAGTAGAAGAACTGTCGCTCTACCTCGTGAGTGCTCCATCCCGCCAGTGCTGACACTGGCTAGTTTTCGTGCTCCTCATGTAATGCCTCATGTCCACTGTCGTTCGTGGGACACAACTCGTGTGTAGGAACTGAACGAATGGCGGCTTCAGTGTATAAGCACTACCTCAGTTACGATGACCTTTCACTTCCTTCATGATTTTTGTACGTTGTGATCGATCTCAGTGCTTCGCATCTGTGCTTGATATCGCGACATTTTGACATCACAATGTTTTCTCAGCTTTCGCATCGTTGGCGGTACATCTCCTGACAACAAGTTTTTGTTCCAGTGAGACTGCTGATGGCGCCTTCGATGAAGCATACATCGAGCTGCCCTGCCTCGTCGTACTTCCCCCTGACGGTATGTGTAGCATTATTATTGTCTTCTCTAGTAACACGGTTGACAATGTTTTCTGTCGAAGCTGACATCAAGACGGCGAGATGGGCTAGTTGGTGAACATTGATGTTTAAAGCAAAAGCTTTTTAAGCGCACATAAAACGAGGACAGAAGAACTAAGAATTTGACAGGACAGCGCTTAACTCGCAACTGAATTTTTATTGAACAGCATAACATTTAAAAGCACAAGAGAACCAATTGCTCATGTGTAGTGAACTACCATCACACCTGGTAATTATCACAACCCAAGCTGCGCCCGAATGTAAGATCACTAATTAGCCTAAAACAGTGTAAGTGCTGCTTCTCCAGATTTTGTTTTAACAGCGATCTATACGGCACATGTTGGATCATGAATGTTTGAGCACCTGATATTATGCTATGCTCGAGACAACCCCAAATAATAATGTCTGGGGTTTTACGGGCCAAAAAAAAAAAATTGTCTATGAGTCACGCCTTAGTTGAGGGCTCGGAAATTTCGACCTTCTTGTGTTCTTTGACGCGCGCTGAGATCTCACAGTACACGGGCCTCTAGCACTTCGGCGCCTTCGAAATGGTACCGCCGTGACCGGGATCGAACCCACGACTTGCACAGAATAGCCAGTTGCACAGCAAGGTCACCATATGAGAATGGCGAAAGATCAGTAAGAGAGAGAGGAATAGACGAAAAGGGAAAATCAGGGAGGTTAACCTGGTACAGCTTCCATTATGCTTAGCAGCGTCATCGAAACGTCTGGCTAGGTAAAAAAATATCACGCCATATCCACGAAGTGAATGATGATGAGTGGGCGAAGCTCCGGAGGTAATCTGGAAAACCGTCAGTCCTCCGTAAATTTTGCCCACTCGATCATCATACAAAGACCTGACACACAAACGCGGGGGTGTGGTGTGATTATACATACAGTATATACACAATGTTTCATTATTTACATATTGATAAAGTATATAAACAATGTTTTATTATTTACATATGGGGTAGGTAATTTTTTATTCAAGAGCTCTACGGACCACATGGAGGGGGGTTCCTTTGATTTTGTTTTCGTCATATATGACGTTAAGCTCAGGGGAACGTTTGTTGTCGGCGTTGCCGTTTTGCCTTTCGAGGGTGAGAGCTCGTTCACGATCGTTTTCATCCATGGCAGAAAGAGAATGTGTGGTCTGGAAAGCGCTTATTCTTCATGGTCATCAGCGTCATCGTCATCGTTATCACGTGTAGTGGGTACATTCCACTATACGGTGGCTACGACGCGACGCCGGACTAGCCTATGCCCTAAGGAGCTTCGCCCCTAAAAGATTATACTACAACTTCCGAACTACAACAGGTGCTCATTTTTTGTTGGCATCGATCTGTACTCTTGCCTCGCGAATTAATGTCACTAATTACCAAACATCATTGCTTTCACGCATATATAGACAACACCGAAAATGGGAGCATCGGCGGACAGCTTCCGATGTCCAGCAACGTCCAAGACGCATTCCCGAGTACAAGCGGCGAGGACATGGTGATCCTGATGGTAACCGACATGAAGTAAGGGTCATTCTAAAATAGTTCTACTTATTAGGGTCTTCACAAAGGCTGAACCGAACAGTTGATGTCTCTAATTGTGCTTGACTTCGGGAGTGTTCCAAAATGGCGTGACATCACCTTCTTTTCCCAGCGTACTGCGCTGTAATATTAAATAATTATGAACTATGCAGGAACAAAAAAAAAGAAGCCACTGTTTCGCTGCAAGGGCGAAGACATGAATGCAATAACAGCAAATTGGAATGTTATACGAAAAGATTCTGGCAGCTAACTACCACGACCGCTACATAAAAAAAAGATTTTTTTTAAATATAGGGGCCGTGTAACTCCTGTAGGATGTACACGTCTGTAACTCCGTCTGTCCGACCGTCCGTCCGATGGTCCATCCACCCGTGTCCGTCCGTCCGTGTCCGTTCGTCCGTCCGTGTGTCCGTCCGTTCATCCGTGTCTGTCTGTCTGTGTGCGTCCGTCCGTGTCCGTCTGTACGCCCATCAATCCGTCCGTTCGTGTTCGTCCGCCCATCAATCCGACCGTCCGTGTCCGTCTGTCCGTGTCCGTCTGTCCGTGTCCGTCCATCCGTGTCCATCCGTCCATCCGTGTCCGTCCGTCCGACAAAACAAAAAGACATGGCATAGTCAATCGAATGGCCACAAGCCTTCGGCGAACACTCTTTGGAATGTACAAAATGTCCATTCGATTTTGTATAGCGCTTCATAACCCAAGACGAAAATGATCTCTGCCTGTAGGGCTCCTGATGCAAACTGCAATGCAGAACTGAACACTACGAACCTCCAGGACGGCGACAAAGCCGTCGACAACGGTAAGTGATGGAAGCTTTTTCGTTAATATTATAGCATGGGAAGATATATCACTTCGCTGTTCACCGAAGGAGCTAATTTGACAGCGTTGTTATATTATTGGGGGGGGATTACATGTGTACACGGGATGTGGATCTATGCGTTCACGCGTTGTATGGTTGTGATACAATATGATGGGAGAACAGCGGGGCGCTTGTTTGCCCGAATTTACTGTAGTACTCCGCATGTGATTCCAATAATTCCATATTTTATGAGTATATAACGATTACAGAAATATTAGATTCCGCATATTTTTCCTATCTTTGTCGTATATTTTCATAGTAATCTGACAGATACTTAGAATCATCGCGAATGCTTACGGAACGTAAGTAGGAAATATTTACAATATGAAAACGTGACAAAAAGATAGAAGTAAAAGAACACTGGAACTTGAAACAAGTCACGGGAAGATGTACGAGATACTAAGCATGCACTATTGCTCGAGACAACCCCAAATAATAATGTCTGGGGTTTTACGCGCCAAAAAGCAATTTGACTATGAGTCGCGCCTTAGTTGAGGGCTCGGAAATTTCGACCTTCTTGTGTTGTTTGACGCGCGCTGAGATCTCACATTACGTGGGCCTCTAGCACATCGGCGGCTTCGAAATGGGACCGCCGCGGCCGGGATCGAACCCGCGACTTACACAGAAAAGCCAGCTTGCACAGCAAGATCACCATATGAGTATGGCGAAAGATCAGTAAAGCTTGCATTATGCTTAGCAGCGTCAACGAAACGTTTGTCTAGGTAAAAAAAAAAATAATTGCGAACTACAACAGGTGCTCATTTTTTTGTTGTTGACATCGATCTGTACTCTTGCCTCGCGAAATAATGTCACTAATTATCAAACATCATTGCTTTCACGGATATATATAGAGAACCCCGAAAATGGGAGCACCGGCGGACAGCTTCCGATGTCCAGCAACGTCCAAGAGGCATTCCCGAGTGCAAGCGGCGAGGACATGGTGTTCTTGATGGTAACCGACATGAAGTAAGGATCATTCTAAGATTGCTCTATTTACAAAGGTCTTCACAAAGGCCCCAACAGAACAGTTGATGTCTCTAATTGTGCTTGACTTCGCGAGTGTCCCAAAATGGCGTGACATGAACTGCTTTCCCCAGCGTACTGCACTGTCGTACTATGTAACTCATTACAAAATACGCAGGGCCAAAAACAAAAGCCACTGTTTCGCCGCCAAGGGTGATGCCATGAATGCAATAACAGCAAATTGGAATACTATACGAAAAAAAGTTCTAGCAGCTAACTACGACGACCGCTACATAAAAAAATATTTTTTTTACATATAGGGGCCGTGTAACTCCTGTAGGATCCAGTCTTGCGTAACTATACCAAACTTTTACCTAAGAGAATACAGCGGCTCGACATAACGAAGCGGTTTTCGTGTTGTCCCCTCAACGCGAAGTAAGGGGTGACAGAACGGCACGTACAGCCGCCCATTTTTTAAACCTGAACACGCGAGCATCGACCACCGAGTCAATAATCGCCGATTCCCGGCGTCCTAGTGTCCGGTTCCCTAAACAGCCTGGGTGAAGGCAACTGCACAGGACTGTTCATCAGGCACATGCGCGTATTCTCATTAATTTCGCCGCCGTGCTTCGTTATACGGCGATTATCGACTCCGCGGTCGACGCTCGCGCGTTCAGGTTAAAAAAATGGGCGGCTGTACAAGGGCTTACCAGCCAACTTCTGGTCGCTGTCGAAGTAACTGTCCCGCTTTGCGCGCGAGATCTCACCAGTTTGGTCCAAAGTTCGCATTTTCTACCCATGTGACGCAGCCCCCCCCACCGGTAACCCTTCGCGCTCCTTCGCCTAACGGAGCCGGCCGATGCGCTTTGTGTCTGTTTGAGCCGCGCCCTTGTACAGCCTTCGCAAGGTTTCGCTCGCATGGAGAACAGACAAAGCCCGGGCTGATGCTATCAATTTGGACTTTACATAGAACATGACAACGACGGCAGCAAAAATGGGCTTCTAGTGACTATTCAATTGCTGTCGCCGTGAAAATCACTAAGGTAATCCTTCCGCCGATAGTGGCGTACTTAGCGCAGTATTGCTGCATTCGTATAGAGATGCTTTAACATACATTTAGAGAGAAACTATGGGATCGCTAATGATAAACTGCAGTAGAGTCTTAAAAAAACGTATTGTCTAATGTTGATGTAACTTAGGCATACAGTACAGGAATGGGCGCATATTGATAGTCACCATAACTTGTGAAGTCACGTGAACTTTTTTAAGATTCGAAGAGAATGCATGTGACGGTGAACCGCAAAATTGAATGCCTTGATATGCGATGCCTTCCGGCTATTTTAATAGTGTAGTTGGCGTCATTTGCGCAGGACAGATATGATACAATGAAATGAGATAGGAAGCTAGCCGCACCACGTAACTTTTGCGATCGGAGAAACTGGCGACCTCTTTCTTGCCAGTGTTTGCAGGACCACAGTTATGGGACTGCGAGTGTTTTCAATCGTAATCGAACCCTCAGTGCGTTTTTGGTCGTGTCAATACATATCGGGTTCAATGTGCAATACTCATCCTTAATGCTCTCAAGAGGCCTAATTCGTTTACACGTTAAATAAGTTCTGTGTTTTGCATGAAAGCACTTCGGGGAGTGCGGCGATATTTTGGCATAAATAAGGCTCACTTGCCACTGCATTTTAGACGATTTGTATACGCTTGCCTGTGATTTGTCCGCGGTGTTCGCACTTTGTCGTCTTTACTATCATAGTTTCACGATTGTTATTGTTAGCGCTTCATAACCCAAGACGAAAATTACCTCTGCCTGTAGGGCTCCTGATGCAAACTGCAATGCAGAACTGAACACTACGAACCACCAGGATGGCGACAAAGCCGTCGACAATGGTAAGTGATGGAGGCTTTTTCATTATTATTATAGCATGGGAAGATATCTCACTTCGCTTTTCAACGAAGGAGTTAATTTGACAGCGTTGTTATTTTATTGGTGGGATTACATGCATACACGGGATGTGGATCTATGCATTCACGCGTTGTATGGTTGTGATACAATATGATGGGACAACAGCGGGGCTCTTGCTTGCCCGAATTTACTGTAGTACTCCGCATGTGCCTCCAATAATTTCACATTCTATGAGTATAATGATTACAGAAATACTAGATTCCGCATATTTTTCCTATCGTTGTAGTATATTTTGATAGTAATCTGACAGATACTTAATTATCGGGAAGGCTTATGGAACCTAAGTAGGAAATATTTACAATATGAAAACGAGACAAAAACATACAAGTAAAAGAGCACTGCAACTTGAAACAAGTCACGGGAAGATGTATGAGATACTAATCATGCACTATTTCACGAGCTCCTTTAACTCCCACCTAGTGTTTTCGGACGCCGAAATTTGCGTTTTCTGGCCTCATTAATTACACTTTTCTATGGACTTGAACTTTAGGATTGTTGATTTTCCATCGTGTTCTTTTATCGCAACGACTTCACTAGAACATCGCAAATTTTGTGATTGCTTTCCAGTCAGTCCTCACGAATTATTGTCGCACAACGACGAACCATTCCTTTCCGATCGTACGCACACGGCCGAAAACAAAACCCATTTGCCGCTTCCATTGTCGAGCAGCGACGCCTGCGATGATGCCGTTCCCAGCGCAAGCCGTGCGCACAAGAAGGCATGTGCATCTGCGAGATACAACACGAGGTAAGGGCAACATTCGAAGTGTTATTACAGCCAAGCTGTCTTTGCAGATCTAGCCTATGCCGCAGTAGCAGATTTGTACGTTACGCGTTACAAGCAATCGATTAGGGGAGAGTCGGAAGGATTGGGGCACTTTTCTTAATTATATTTTTAGTTTTGTTGAACTTTAACGCAGAACGACGTTTGATTGATTACAGTACAGGTCTAAACAAGTCGCAAAACTTCTGAGACGCACTGGTTCCTATGGTTCCTGGTTGAGCTGTAAAAAAATAGTTTGTGATGTCTAAAATCTGCCTCATTCCACCCGCCTCTGTGGGTGGAGTGGAACATCACTCTGGAGGAATGGGATGTATGTAACAAAATGGTCGAAGTGCCTTCAGCGACCATTATAAGCGGATAGTTCAGCATCAAACAATAAGTGGGGTTGCACAAACTTTGCTGCACCGATAGTTTTTGACACTGGCAGCTATCATTACAATGTCCGTAATTGCTAAAGTCCCCATATCTTTATTAGGAGGCTAGCAGAACTGACAGGTGGTTCGAATCCTGCCGCCGGACACCCACCGGTTGAAAAGGCAAGGCGTCCGCCGATCCAGCGCCCGTTTGTTTTCGGGGTGTATGAACGCCTGGGGAGAGAATCCACCAGCAGTTTCTCCCTGCACTTCTGGGCCATTAGATTCGAACGCTAACTCGTAAGCACGTTAATTTTGTCGGCCTTTTCTTTGTCCCTCAGGAACTGCGCACGGACGCTGACTTGTTATTACTGCTCTTGACTCTAGCCATGTAATGAATGCCAAATTTTTTTACTAAAACTGAAAAGAAAGACATCGCCTTTTGTCACTTGAATATATTCATTAGGCGTGCACGCTCATAGCCCAGGTGCGAAAAGAAGAAGCAGAGCGTCCGGCGGGTGGTATTGGGATGTACGTGAAGTTACCAGCATTTCACGTAATGTTCATGTAATTATACAGGAAAGAGAAAAAAAAGCACTAAAAACACAGTACACGCTATGAATAATTGATAGTTATTGGTTCAGGAAATGAGCTTTCAGTGTTTTTTTTAATGCAGCAAGAGATGACGATGTTTTGATGGGGTGAGGAAGAGAATAACCGCAGGATAACCGCTGGTCATTAAGGTTAACTGACTGGATTCCAAGAGATGGCAAACGCGTGAGGGGGGAGACAGAAAATTAGGTGGGTAGATGAGATTAAGAAGTTTGCAGGTATAACGTGGCAGCAGAAAACACAGGACCGGGTTGATTGGCGAAACATGGGAGAGGCTTTGCCCTGCAGTGGGCGTAGACAGGCTGATGATGATGAAGTTACCAGAGACTGCGGTGGATCTGGAACTGCCAATAACGAGTGAATCGCACAACAAATAAAACGCTGCAATCAAATTATCCAACGAAACCGTCATCATGACAGTGTACCTGGCCCCGAATCTCTTCAGGCAACGTAGAAAAGTTCATCGATCTAGCAATGCGCGATTATGAAACAAAGTACTAGAACAACCCCTTCGTACTAGTCGGTGACTTTAACGTTGGAATCACGGACAACGACTGGCTTGTGCAGTATATGACGTCTCGATATGCTCTACGATGCATTTCCTGTGACTGTAAACAACCAACCAAGGGGACGTGCATAGACCTTGTCTTTGCCAACTTCAGGTTAGATCCGCCCGAAGAACCATTGGCTCTACATTTCACGGACTACAAAGCGGTGAATGAAAGGAAAACGTAATCCAGAACTGAATACGACATATGAGTTATGACCAATAGAACATATTCTATATACTGAACACACGTGTTGTCACTTATTTCCTGGGGCGAGTGGGCAAAATGTCATGGTAGATTCATGGTTACCGAACAATCCCCGTGCTTCGCCCACTCATCATCATTCACTTCGTGGATATGCGTGAATTTTTTAAAATATATTTCGCAAATTATTATATTTTCGTATGTATTGCGGTCTAGATGTTGTAAATTTTGTAGTGACACTAAATTTACTAAGGAAGTTGTGCGCTGATGCGCCGCAGTAGATTTCGTGTGTAGTGTTTTAGAGGTAAACTGAATTATTAAAAACTTAGAAATGTACCACGAATGCAGGAGGAAGAAGTAGCTTTCGGAATTTAAATCGTTGTGCACTACGGAAACTAGCCACAGTCAACGAAACAAAATATTTCTGGTCGCTTTGTTGCAACGTGTTTTCTAAGTCAGATGAAGAAACATTGCTGTCCATTCGCGGCAAACGTTCCGCCTATGAAACGATTCGATGTATTATTGCGCGGACCATGCAGAACTACATTAGGTTGCTGTTTGTGTGTGGATGTGCACAGATGATAAGTCTTTCCCAGATTAGATGGGCTACTATAAAAAATTAGAGAAATTAATGTCGGTTAGAAGTTATGAGAAAACATAGCCCTATATAAGCCGCGTCATGACACGCTGTGCCACATGCCTTCTTTTAGGGTTCTCATAGTTTGAGATTGAGATTCCTTTATTTCAGCATTCATCGTCCAAACAAATGCTAGGACAGGAGCCGGAAGCCGTTATTGTAGCGGCTTGACAAAGGCCCCTGCCCCTGCAAAATTTGGCAGCAGATAGTCAACTGTTTTCACAAATGAACAAAAAAAAAAACAAAAAAAAACTGCAGTGCAGCGATATACAAATTATCTCTTTGAAATGAAGTGATCAAATGAAATATTTATTTTTGCGCAGTAAGGCTACATCGTTGAGAATATACAGAAGAGGGTCCCAAGGTCAAATTATTAGATAAAAATTACGAAATAAGCCCAAAAATAAAAAAGACATACCTAAGTCAACATAAAAACAAGGGTACAATATTTACACAGAAAAAATACTTCGATAATCGGAGACATCAATGTTTTTAAGCATACAGAACTGTTTTCTAATGTAAATATTTATAATAAATGTATATAATATATATATTCATAATAACACTGAAAACATTCAAAGAAAGACACCATGAACAGTAACGATTCATTTCACATAATGTTCATATAATTATACAGGAAAGGGGAAAAAGCACTAAAAACACAGTACACGCTATGAATAATTGATATAGTTATTGGTTCAGGAAATGAGCTTTCAGTGTTTTTTTTAATGCAGCAAGAGATCACGATGTTTTGATGGGGTGAGGAAGAGAATTCCACATTTTGATAGCACAGAATGATGCTGTCATTTTACCGTAATTAGTATAAGCTTTAGGCAGCAAGAAGTTTTTTGAGCAAAATGAGTAGGGTTATTATTATTCAAGTAATCCAAGGAAGTAAACTCGTGGGTGAGATCTTTATTAATTACCCTGAAAAGCAAGGTAAGTTAAATGCAAATAAATGAGCAGTTGTGAGCACTTTATTCTCCATGCGTACGATATTAATATTATCGCGACTAAAGTTAGAAATAATGCGCAGAGCTTGGTTTTGTATATATTGAATGAATGAGAAATGGCACTGATACGTTTTGCCGTAGGCAGCAATACCGTAATTGATATGACTATGAATGAATGCGTGATAATGTGAAAGGAGACAGCAGTAGACGGACAATGTCTAGCTTTTATTAATGCTCTTATGCCGAAAGAACTTCTTTTCCTAACTTGTGAAATGTGATTTGAAATTTTAGTTGGACATCGAGATAGACACCGAGAAATGAAACACAGTCGCTAGTCGAAATGAAGTGGGAGTCAAGGGTTACCTGAGGTGAAAATTAGTCTTCTTTGAGAAGAACGGAAAACCATGAATTTAGTTTTGTTTGGATTTAAAATCAAGTGATTATTCTAGCACCAAGTAGCAATTTTAGTTAATTCACTGTTTAATTTATTAGTTAACGATGTTAAAGATACATCCGAATGTGAGACAGTGGTGTCATCAGCGTATAATGGTTCCAAGATTGAGCCCAGTGGCATCCCCTGATTCTTGCCAGATAAATAAACTGTTAGCTTTCTGTCTGAAACAGTGTCTGAAAACTTGTCAGATAAATAAACTGTTAGCTTTCTGTCACACAAGTAATTTTTCACAAAGATTAACGCTGGCCCTGTTATTCCATAGGCTTCTAATTTTTTTTAGTAACATAGCGTGATTAATTGTATCAAGAGGTTTGGAAAAAGCTGAGAATACGGAACCAACAATAAGTTCTTTGTCAATGCAACTCTTTATGTAGTCTGTTAATGAGATTACCACCAAGTCGGTGGAACTACCAGAACGGAACCCGAATTGACAGTCGTTCAAGAGATTAATTTTTTTAGGTAACCATTCAGGCGACTAACAAATAGTTTCTCAATTATTTTGCTGACGGATGGTACGATGCAAATAGGTTGGTAATTAGAAATAATTGACCTATCCCTTTTCTTAAAAATGGGTATGACTTCCGTGTTCTTAAGGCTGCGTGGAAAAATTCGTTTTAAAGGTTTTGTTAATTATGCTGGCCAATGTTGGAGGGACTAAATGACCTACCATTTTTAAGGGGTGTGCATGAATGTCATACGGTGAAAACTTCATCTGATGTTACAGGAAAATGAAAAAAAACGAAAAATTAACTCGACTCATGCTACATTCAGCGCCCGTGTGATCCTGATTGCATATTTCAAAAAAGAAGTCACTGAAAGCATTACAAAAAATTACAAAGTAGAACACTGACATGCGTTTCGCGTCCGACAGCGCACCTCGAGTCTTTATTCTCAAGATGTGTAATTATCGCGTTTAGGACGCACTGGAATTGTATTTCATGTTTTCACCACGAAACTGTGTTTACCGTGTTTCCCCTTGTGTAGTTATACATGTAGGCATTCCTTCATTAAATCAAGAATGAGAAGTTTCGTATAAATGTCATCAGAAGGAGTGCTGCGTTCTTTTTTCGACGTTTACCGCTCCCTGAAATTAAATGCATCAGTCTTCAAGTGTTGCTTGATAAGGCAAATTAAGGACTATTACAAATTCCCGAATTTTAGGAGTAAAATTTGGCGAATCTTCATCCCATAGGAGCTAAAATCAGTTCGGCCAACCTGTCCATTGAGAAAAACAAACTCCTGTTCTTCCACAGAACATTCTGTGCATCACATCAAATTCCGTTGTCTGATCACTCGCAGGAGTTCTACTGGCTCCGCGCAAAGGAAAAAGCGTACAAATATCAGCGGTGTCTACAGCAACGTCAACCACGGCAAGAAACCATCAGGGAAGCGACGCCACAAATGCCGGATATGCCACAAATTATTTCAGATGAAGGGTAATCTCCTGGTACATCTTCGCACGCATGCAGGCGATAAGCCCTATCATTGCGGCACATGCGCTAAATCATTTGCACAGAAGGGTAATCTCGAGGTACATCTTCGCACGCACACGGGTGACAAGCCTTATCACTGCCACGTGTGTACTAAATCATTTGCGCAGAAGTGTCAGATGGTGGTGCATCTCCGCACGCACACGGGCGAGAGGCCCTTCAAATGCACGGCTTGCACAAGTCCTTCGCACAACCGGCAAATCTGCGAGCCCACGAACGCCTGCATGAGGGCGAGAGGCCGTATAGATGCAAAATATGTGGTCATTCATCGAGGACATTGACAGCTCTCAAAAAGCATCAACGTGCGCACAAAAGCAAGAAAACGTGAGTCTGCCAAAAACGGCAGACTCGCGTAAAAAAATATATTCTTTTTTTTTTGTAAATTAAGTAACGTGATACCTCATGACAACACACGTGGGCTGTTGTTGGTGGGACTTTTGTGCGTATGAGGTCAGTCCTATAGGGTCAACGATTACTTCAAGGCGTTTGGAGAAAAGCAGTGTGGAACAATACTGCTGTTCTTTTAGATTAGCAAAGAATATATTAAGAGCACTGGTGTGAGAAGCGTGTTTTGTTCCTCGGGAAAAACGTTTGACTGAAATGCGCGTAGTAAGGCACCGTTGTATGGTTTTCTTTGACGTCGTCGTCAGAACTATTTGCAATGGTCCAGTGCAGAAGAAAAATGGTGATTCTTTCCAGCACTTGCTCTTCGTACACCTAGCAATGGTTCCTCGCGGACGCAGCTGTACCAGATACGTTCGTATATAAATCCGAACTGCCTGTACTGTTGTGTTTTGTGTAACCGGAACGTTTCAAATGTGACCATGGGAAACGGTGTGAACACAGAATACTTATATCTGACGTGAAATTTGGGATGACTGATTTGACTTCGATACTGCGATTAACAGTGTACATGTGTGCTCAACGTGCTTTTTTTACCCGTGTATCTTACGTATGCCTCAGCTTAATTAAACATCGTGTGTTGCAGAAATGTGGCACAAGACATTACTACCTCGCCTGTATGTGTGGGTCCCACATATGCCCAGCCTACACTGCACTAATACAAATTATTGAGGCAGTTCAAAATCGCTCTGCTCGTTTCATTTCAGCAGAACATAGTCACAAACCGAGTGTCACAGAAATGTAAGCCACTCTTCATCTTTCTTCTCTAGCCAGCCGTAGAAGCCAAGTCGTGCATCTTTTTCAGAAACTGTATTATCAGAACGCCGTTCTTCGATGCTTGGTTATACTTTCCTCACCATTTCACCCAGACCGGCCTGATCAGATCCATAAGATTAATATTCTACGTTTTTCAACTACTGCAGCCTCAGCAATTTCTTCCTCGAACCCCAAAGGACCGGAATCCCTTAGCGGACTCCATAACAGGTATAGTTAATTCCAGTGATGTTAGAAACGTTTTAATCTGATGTAAGGATACTACACTATTATTGCTTGTCTACGCTCTACTAGGAATGTATAACCACTGTGTGGGTTTCACTTGTATTGATAAATGCTTTCGATATGTTTCTATTTTTGTTTTTGTTCGCCTATGCAATGTGTGCAGCTTCCATCCACAACGTATTTTTTTACCCTCAAGGTACTGCAAATAAACAAACAAGTAACTAAATAAATTTCTATGGCTGACATGGACAGTGTGTTTATATTTTGTCTTCCTTCCGAATGTTTGTGTCATCACGACGTTTGTTTCGACATTCATTGCGGCTTCAAGCATACAGGACAAAGCAAAATATTTTTGTGTAGATATCGACATACAATTATTTTTTTAGAAAAGGAATATTTGTTATTTAATTTTTGTTGTTCATCAGTCTTGGGGGAAAAATATGACTTTGGAGACTTTTTTTTACAGCTGAGCTGGTAGGAACGAGGTGCGCCATGTGTTTTAGATAGAAAATTATGATTACTATTTAGCTGTACGCGCTGTCGTCGTCCTCTTCGCTCCAGGAACGCGTGCGTCGATTTGGCCAGCTTGGGATGCAATAACTCTGATGTGTTCTTGACAAGACGAGATTCGAACCCGTGACTCCGCGATCCGAAGACGAGCGTCATAACCACTCGGCTAGCCAGGCACGCTAGCAGAGCAGAGCGTAGCCTAGCAGAGAATAGCAAGAGCTTGGGCAAGACAAGTGAGGGAGAGGATAAAAAGGAGCGGAGGATGAGTAAGAGAGTGAGAAAGAGAAAGGAATAGGCGTAAAAGGAGAAGAGACAGAAAAGAACACAAAAAATGCCCCCCACCTCCCCGAAGGGAATCGTGAGGAAATGCGAATGCATTTCGCGCGCGCTTCACTCCATTTATATATGGTGGTTGTGGTTCGAAGAAGGAAAAGACGCCTAATTTCTGCAGCCCGGTCGGGAGCACGACGCAGCGCCTGTTTTTTTTTTTTTTATTGCGGTAGCTCCGCTGAGCTCCCGCGATGCGAGCGCCCTCACGCGCCAGAGCGCGCTCCTCCTCTCCACTTTGCTAGGGGCGAGAATAAGCGCGCGCGCCCGCAGCTTTTGCTATGGGAGAGAGAGTGAGAGCGGAGAGATAACACCTGCCGGCCCGCGGACACCTCCTCAACCTATCCTCCTCCCCGCGGACAACGCCGGACAACGCCGCCTGACATAGCCCGACTAAGAAATGCATTCGCATTTAAAAAAGGGGGTGACGCCTTCGCTTTCAAAAGTAAAACGATATAGCGTAATCGCACCATGTTCGTATCGCCTTCCCGATCTCCAGCAAGGCTTCGCTTCTCGATAGACTCTTCAGCCGTGCCTGCAGGAAAGCCAAGGTGCGGACGCCCTTTGGCTTCCATGCATATGCGGTGATGAGGTGAGGCCGTTTAAAGCGCGCACTACGCCTTTTGCGCCATCCCGCGGGTGATAGTAAAGCCTACGCCGCGCTGAACAACCTCCGAGGTGTGCGTACCACCGAAGGCAGATGGTGTATACAAATAGCTCGCAGTAAGTATGCTACAGGGTGTATGTGCTGTGGCCGAGCGGCTAAACGCATCGCACAACGGAGAAGAGAGGTCGCAGGTTCGAATCCCTCGTCTCACTCGAACTGATTATTTTTATTTTTCTTTATTTACATCAACGTTGAATTTTCGCTCGCGGAAAACGCTCATTTTTCGCTCATAACCATTGACGCCAATGAGGGCACTGCAGTTGCTGCGGAAAGAGCTATTTAACGCTATCGCGCTAAAGAGAGCAAGCATGTCCCTTTACGACCCCGCGACCAGCGTATACCGGACATAAGAAAGAAAGCGGGGCAGAAAAGCAAGGAAAGCTAAAATTAGAACCGAAACCACTTCTGCAGCTTCCCTATGCGGCAAGCAATACTTTTTAAAAATTTAGCCTAGTTTATTCCTCAGCCGCATTTTCTTATGTGGGCGCCCCAGAGTAATGGCATCGACCACGAGACAACTCGCGGGGACTCGGTGAGTTCAAGTATGCGAAATTATTTTAACAGCTATCTTCGCACCATTCAAATAATTGAAATCCTGCGGGCTAACTAGTGTCTTCTTAAAACAGTGTTGTGAGAAGGTAGCTTTGTAATCAGAAGTTTGCTCGCAATGGGATGATCTATTTATTATAGTAAAACTTGTTCTTGGCCTAGTGTGTTAGACATGTTCGAAATCAAAAAGTTGCGCAAAAATAAGATACGTTCACAAGCGAGGGCACAGGGACTCTTTATGTACAGTACTATTTATGCATAGTACACGGGACACTAGGATGCAATTGGCGTGTATCGTGCTAAACATGACGAAGAAAAACTAGTGAGGAGTGTCGTGCGACTATCTTGAATGTCAGCCATAAAACAACGAAACAGGAGCAAGCTAGGAATTTTACCAAGGGCATTTAGCACGAGGAGGGAGCGGCGTTAGAGGAGGTTGACTTATGGACGCGAGGCGCGCTCCCTCCTACGTTCTTTTTCCCCTCCGTGGTGCTAAAAGCCGTGTGCGACAGTTATCCTCACGAAACGCTTTTAGATGTGAAGCAGCTCTTTGACTAGCCTGTGTAACGCGGTCCCTCCGTGCCTCCGTACGAACGCGCCGCAACGCGCTCCCCTCGCCGCAGGTGTTGGAGTGGTGCCAAGTAGGTCACGGCGTTGACGTCACGCTCCCCTTGCAGTGCGCGCTGACGTCACTCTCTCCCTCGCCTGCAGCGCGCTCGCCGCAGCGCCCGCAGCTGCCGCCTCGTGCGTTCGCCCGCAACACCTGCCGCTACCGCCGCTCGCTACACCACCGACTCGTCGGTTCACGCGCAAAAAATTAACACCTTCTTCCCAAAGGGAACCCTGATGGGATGCGAAGCAGCAGCGTTGCGCACGAATGGCGTCACGGGTTGAACGGCGCTAACGCAGTTGCTGCGGTGAGCGCTGGAAGATTCGTTTGAAGCGATGGCTGGCATAGGTCTTGTCGTTTCTTCAGAGTGGACACGGGCGCTGGACCGCAGCTGGCGCGTTAGCGCCGTTCAACCCGTGACGCCACCCGTGCGCAGCGCTGCTGCTTCGCAACCCATCAGGGTTCCCTTTGGGAAGATGTTTCTTTTTCCCGGGTCAAAATAAATCATTGCTTTATATTTCAGGACAATTAGCCTTCTGACAGGGGCAAAAGCAGAATTTTTATTTCAAGAAATACAGCAGAATTTGTGTACCCATCAGTGGCAGAAATAAATCCTAGTGCCCAGTACACTGGACATGGTTGTCCTGTGCACTTACCGTTTCCCAAATTTTTTGCCTGCTTTTCAATAGCCTCTTAATTGGAAAGAACACCCAAAATATTTTATACCCTACAAAAAACTCAGGATTGAAAGGAATATAGTGTAGCCAAGACAAGCTAAAAGCCCACCGATTCTGCTGTGTCCCAGCCTTGCTCGATTTAGTACAAGCTGCCATAATTTTTTTTGTAATAAATAAATTATATTTCCTTCATAATGCTTTGCGGAGTGATGGTGACTGAGATTAATATCTCGGACATAGCACCTGCTATTTTTAATTAGCTGGCATAATGCTGCTGTCGGCTCAACTGCTGTCATCGGTGTGCAATTGCGTGTCATCCAATGATCAAGAATCGATATGCGGCATTCATGGTCTTCACTGCCTGGATACGGCACAGAAATACTACCCAGTCTGATAAAGATACAGCACTGCGTAACGTACAGTCGCGCGCGATATGAAGGTTATCGCGCGATCGTCGGCCGGCCTAACGTCCCAGGGGCCTAGCGGCACGTTTAGGAACAGTGGAAATCAAGATTGCGCATCCTTCTCTCCCTCGTTCGCTGTTCCATGCTACATCAATCGCCCCCCTCGACGAATTCTACGCCCTTTCTCTCGAGCCTTCCGTTCGTTGCGATAAAGTGCATCCATTGTTGGCTCTTATTTCCGCGGGCGATTACAAAATTGCTGGCAAAGATGTGTTAAATTAAGCTGGTTCTTGCCACTGCTTCTTTTAAACAGTTTCTTAAGACGGGAGTGATCGCAGCTGAAGGAACAGCAAAAAGAGCGAGTGAAGCTTGGATGATACCACCCTCTCCTCGAAAGAGTATTGTGGGACGTGGCGCTGTTGTAGTTCTTGGTCGATGCTCGCGCGATAACCTTCAAATCGCGCTCGACTGTACGGATAGCCTACTTTAAAGCAAGGATGCGCATGCGCAGTACGATGTCTTGCTATCCTGCTCTATCACATAGGCGTGTGGATGCTGTACTGCCCAGGGACACACCCTCCTACCCAACGCACGACTTCGTCGGCGCCAGTACTGTTGTGTTGTTGAAAGTAGGTGCCTGCACTGTTCGTATACGGGGACAACTATGGCTGAGGAAAGAACACCTCGATGGAACCTGATGTCGGGCGGGAGCTGCCAAGTGGTTGAAGACGATGACCGGTGAGCTTGTGTTGAACATTTTCAATGAATTATGCCCATACCGCCCATTCTTAATACTTTGCTTCTAATTTTGTTGGGAAAGGGCTAACACAAATTTTGCTTGTTGAAGACTGGGGCACCACGGCAAAATACTGGGCGAGTTGATGACTATGCACCAAAACCTGTGCGTCTGTGTTTGAAACAGAGCACGCAACGTGGCAAAGCGAAGGCATTGGCACAGGCTTTGACGAAGTTAGGTGGGAGGACGATCTTGCGGGACAATGGATAGTTACACTGCAAACTCGGAAGAATGAAACGTGAGTATGGGTTTATTTGGTTTCCTTGAACACCTGTAAAAAATATCGCAGCTGCACCAAGGCGTCCGTGCAACAACCGTAAATGCGGACGAGGAAATCATTTATTAGGCACTTCACGCTGATGGCCTCTTATAACCCCGAAGTATCAAATACATTGTGCTTTCTCTTGGTTGCCTACTCTGTCATTTCCCATTTACTGCGCTGTGCTTTTTTCTGTTCGCTTTTTTGATATTTGCATCGCGTTTGCCTTGGATGGTTAAATCAGATGGTTGCATGTAGATTACACCTAGATTAAAACAGATGGTTACACCTTAACGTCAGCTCGGCTGCGCAAATGAATCTTCCACGCGGAACAGTTACAAAAATAGCTGATGTTCACCTCTTTTTAACCTAGTTATCACGAGCAAAATGTGTGTTTAGCTTGGTATCGCAAAGGTTATGCACACTGTTTTCCATTTAAGCGGGACCCTCACCACCCCGCGTTCAAAGACGATGGAGTTGTTCCCTCTTCGCCTTCGCTATCGTTACTAGAGGCCATATATCCTCCTCGCCACTTATTTCTTAAAAGCACGTGAAGAATGTCAGCACTATGCGCTCGAGCCTATCAGGATTTCGCGTTGCTCGGCTACACGTTGTTATCGCCACTTGCGCAGTCGGAAACACACAAAATGAAGTGAAATCAGTTGATCGCGCACGATAGTAGAGTGTACTAGAACAGGGGAGTGCTCGGAACCGCCGCAGCATCCATGTACAGAAAGTGAAGCCCTAAGAGGGTCAATCCGCTTGCGGCGCTGTGATCGGTAGTCTGCAATGTGTCGTCGTTTTAAGAGTGGTGCGCGGCTCCACCAAAGTGGTGCAGAAGTAGAATTCCCGCTTCCCACTCGAAAGGCCCGGGTTCGAATCGCAGCTGTAGATGTTGAGTTTTTATTCTTTAGTGTAACTTCTTATAGCTGTATTGTTTTTTCTTGTTTCTTAAAACTAGCTGCAATTGGTACTTATTACCATAGAAAGTAACTGAAATGTGAAATAAAATACAAGATATTTGACAGTGAGCGTAATAATTTGCAGCGCCGCGCACGGCATTCAACAAATACTTAAAGTATGTCCTCCGCAATTTCTCGTATTAGCAAAGATCTC
This sequence comes from Rhipicephalus appendiculatus, assembly GCA_030522465.1. Taxonomy (NCBI): domain Eukaryota; kingdom Metazoa; phylum Arthropoda; class Arachnida; order Ixodida; family Ixodidae; genus Rhipicephalus; species Rhipicephalus appendiculatus. The sequence goes on along the minus strand of JALIZH010016485.1, from coordinate 549,473 downwards.
AGAGCCATACTTTACGTTTTTGTTGAATGCCGTGCGGCGGCGCTGCAAATAATTACTTTCACTGTCAAATTTACAGTACTTTACTTCACATTTCATGTTGCCTTTGTGGCAATGCGTAAATTGTAAATTGTAATGTAAATGTGAAGAAAAGTGGACGAAAAGATAACTTGCCCCTGCCGGTGGCAAGTTATCTTTTCGTCCACTTTTCTTTCTTCACATTTACATTACAATTACTTCTAATAACATCCCCTATACTTTCCTTGGCATCATTGTCTGTTAGTTCTCATTAATAATGTGTCTTAACAAAGAAAACGAGTCCTTAAGTTTACACCTCTTTCCTATATATATATATATATATATATATATATATATATATATATAATACGTAGATTATGAAGAGTCTGGCTTCGGTTGCCGTAGAACAAAATAGGAAAAATATATATACGCTTCTAAAAAACCAATAAACAGTTTTTTAGAAGCGTATATATATATATATATATATATATATATATATATACATATATATATATATATATCAGGAAATAACCAATAAATCTTCCGCCGGCAGGACTTCCGGATGGAACTTGGAACATCAACTGGACCCTGCCAGTCGGACTGGCCTTCAGCACATCCTCGCGTCATGGTACGTCAGATTATTCGGGCTGCTTTAGTAAAACAGGCGAAGAATACAGTTCGCACTGCGAGTGCTTGATTGTGCTAATGTTTTTTGGACATTATCGAGCAAGCTAGTGCGTTGTTTACATGATATCAAATTGTATATTATGACTATGAGTGCACACCTATGTAGACCCTTATGCATTCGCCTAAGACCACTCTATAAGGCGAAATCCTCCTCCTTTTTCTTCTCAATCAGTTGTTTTGATACAGACCCCACCCCCCTACCCCCCCGAGAGGTGTCTGCACCTGACGTGCTTGAACGCTGCCTCCGAGATAGGAGGCATTGCAAGCTTTCTCCGCGTCAAGTGGTTTTGCACTGCCTCTGGGATCAGCCCACCTTTGAACAAGCGACGATGTAGTGGGATCATGTCGTCATGTGACATCATGTCATTACGTCATCATGAAGTGATCGTGACTTTGTGATGACGTCACAAATTTGGGCCATCTAAAACGACCTTATGACGTCATGAGGAGTCGTCCTCATGCTGTTACAGATCGCGAAAATTTGTGACGTGATTCTGACGTCAAAATTTGTCATGTGATGAGTTTTTCCACTCTCATGTTGACACCGACAGTCACTTTTCGTGTTTGATGATGCATATCTAATGCCTTCGCCTTAATAAGTACTTCCGTAGGTGGCGCTAACGTCGGATTCCCCAGGAACGATGACCTGGCGAAACGCTTGCTTGCCCCCCCTTTCTTAGCACCGCATATTCTTGCCTCGTGAATCTGTGGCGCTCATGGCGAATCAGTGCCATCGCTTTCAGTGCACACCGACATGACCGACTACGCAAGCCCCCTCTCCCAGCCTCTGATGTCGAACGGCAGCGTCGATGGCGCGATGTCTAGTACAAGCCACGTTGTCATGCAGGATGCGCCGGACTTGCCGGGAAACTACGTGGGGTGAGCGTCATTTTCTAAAAAAAAAAAAATACTTCCAAGAATTTAGCTGCTCGCAGAGGCTGAACGAAACGACTGCTGCGGCTCAACTGTACTTGCACTGACAGTCTTGTTGCCGGAATGAAATATGTGATTTCCCATAACAGCGAAATATAGGCTGATTGCCTCGGCATACGGCGCCGTCAGTGCGTGTAGCTTGTTATCGAAATAGGCTCCGTGCAGACGTAACTCACGAAGGTGCCCCTAGCGGCAATAAGTGCAGATTTGGAAGGATGTTCTCAGCCGCTCGCACAGGGGAGCAATTCGGAACGACGCTTGTTTTTGCGCTTGGCCAGTGGTCAGAGCGACGGCCCGTCCGCGTTTTCAACGCGATCAGCTAGCCGCGAGTGTTAGGCGATATGAATAGCACAACATAAGGCATCGCTCCGCGATTGCACCCTTGCAGCCGGCGTCACTGTGCAATTGCTGCTGTCGTCTGTTTCAAGCGGCCGCCGAATTTGCTGCGGCGTTAGCCCGAGAGTGATAAACGCGTGCAGTTTCCCTCAACGGGCTCGTCGTCTCCGTTGTCGTTTTCGCCAAGAATTTGATGTGGCCGCATTCGCCTGAGGGTGCACGAAGTCTAGCGAAAAAAATTACACCATCTCCCGCTAAAGGGAACCATGTGTAGATGCGAAGCAGCGGGCGCTAACGCTTACACTGGCGGCGGCGTTGACGCTGTCGCTCATCGCAGCGTTGCGCAGGAGAGAAAACTGGGGAGGCGCAAAGCACGTAGTGATGGAGCGGTGTTTCCTACTGGAACATGACCATCGCTGCTAATGGGCAATGAGAGACAGAAGACTCCGACTGGACACAGAAACCCGCAGTCCGCTTTTAGTTAACGCGCACGCTGCGAATTTTTATTGTTCAACAACGCGCAGGAGAAATCTCCCACCGGCACCACCTTGCAGGTCAAGATTCAGTGCCATATATACGGGGTGGCCAGTGAACGGTTGTGCAGAGCGAGCAGTCGGTTTTTTCAACCAAGAAACTCGCTAGCAGACGCTGCCTGCGTCGGCGTAGGAGAGGAGAGAAAGGGGAGACGTGCATGCGCAGTGGGGAGCGTGGACACCGCGGGCAGGGATGCCTAGAGAAGAGAGGGGGGGAGCGTAGGAAAGGAGAGGGGGGGGACGCGCATGCGCAGTGGGAGTGTGGACGCCGCGGGCAGGGATGCCTAGAGGAGAGATGGGGGGGGAGCGTAGGAGGGGAGAGAGGAGGGGAGGCGCATGCGCAGTGAGGGTGTGGTTGCCGCGGGGAGGGATGCCTAGAGGGGGAGAGGAGGTTCTTTTTTTTAAGGGTTTGCGCATGCGCAGTAAGGGTGGTCACGCGGCACACCACCACCACCGGATTAAGCTTCGCCATAAGATGCTTCACATCTAAAAAAGCACACGCGCTAACACTACGGTTCTCTCACGGCTGCTAACAATTTACCGTCTTTTGAAAGCAAGCGGGAACGAAAACGCCTCAAGCGAAGCACAACGCAGTGGTTTGCCGCCGCTTGCGTCGTCCGCTCCCGTATCACACCAAATCGGCTGTCGTGGCCGCTTTGACGCTGGAGGCAGCTCGCGACTGTGGCGGCTCCTAACGTATGCACGGTGCGCAGATATGTGGAACAAGACACTGTTTTTCCCAACCACTAAAATTTACTCGTTACCTGATTTAAAGCAAATGGTTAGGATGTTGCAATTGTCTAATTCGTGTTTGTGATATACAGGCACTTCCAAGAAATAGCTGAAAACCCGCAACAATAAGGGAAATCATCTCTATCTCTTTGTTAAGTCTTTGATTTCTGCACTGTCGAGATTGTACAGTGTCAATTTTTATGAAAGGGAACACGCGAGCGCGTGGCCTGCGCGCTGCGGCGGCTGCTTGCAGCACGTTCAAGCGGGAGCGAGAGCAACCACAGCATCTATTCGCTTCTTCTAGTGGCGAGCAAAACAACCAGTCATTGGTGATATGGTACCGGCGGCAAGATTGCAACCCCCTCCCCCTTCAAGGTGAGAGGACGGGAATAGATGCTGTGGTTGCTCTCGTTCCCGCTTGAACGCGCTGCAAGCAGCCGCCGCAGCGCGCAGGCCACGCGCTCACCTGTTCCCTTTCATAAAAATTTACAGTGTACATGCCACTACCGCCGACAGAGATGCCGGAGGAAGCGGGAGCATCACTGTTCAAGACGATATGTGGCAGTGGTTACGTATCGGTGTCACAGCAGAATGCTGCGTGAGTGGCAATTCATATTGCCACGCGCGTTTCTTTTGCTGAATTCGGTTTACGCCCACAAAGACCGTCAGCAATGCTCAGCGCAAACCGCGCCTCATTGTTCGAGAAGCTTCGCGAATATTGTCGATCGTTTTGTTAAGATTGCGCGCAAGACGCGAACACTCGAGCTTATTCCAGAGCTTACGCGACGACCAGTGATAAGGTTGGAATATTCGATGACACACGTAGAAATGCCGACGCGCTTCACCGCTTGTCAGTTGATCGACGGCCGACGCTCTGCTCACCGCTATCATTGTCAGTGTGTATTGCTGTAATCTGACTTTTCGTTTTCCCGGCCACAAGTTCGGCCAAATAAAGCGATTCACTTTGGACACGCTGTCTCTGCCACCGTCCACGTCACGACCACGCGACAATATTTCCGTCGACCCTGTTAGATTCTTCCGCATGCAGGGGGCTGTTAATTGACGCCATTTTATTTCTTGGTAAACGGAGGAACCGTAATTTTGGTTGGTGGTCATTTGGTGAGCCACGCATAATACAGCGGCATGAAGAAGTGTTTAACTTCGGCACAGTTATGCACATACTAGCCTTGGCGGTGCTGCATTGGGTACGTAAGCGGTGTGACAGCGACGGTTTACGCTCCGTGGGTGAAGCACCATTTGTGTATTGCGACCTCTAGCCCTGCACTTGGATCTGTTAATATATAAATGCTCAGGACCATGTGTAATGTTGATTACACTGCCAAACTTAATTATCTATCTTAATACCTTGCATCTAGCGAAGTAAAGAGGTTCGGAACACACATCATGGAAACGTGAGAAGTCCAAGAAAGAAACTCAGCCCCTGACTGATAATTGCACATTGCTCAAGCGAGGAGAAACATATAACTATCGGAAATCGGAAAAAGCTAACAACAAAGAATTCGGAACCCCTTCCCTTATCGGGAAAAATGGTAGAAGCGAAGCTTCGCGTGGGCATACCGGACTACACTTCATGGTTTTTAATCCCCGGCGGAAGCGAAACGGCTCTGATTGGTTGCCGAAGTGGTGGGAGGGTGCGGTTGCGCACTTGGCGTCGTATCTAATGGCTCGCGTTTCAGCGCCGGAACGTGACCTCATGCATTCATATCCATACAGCGATGGAAAGGGACAACGTGATAAAATATTAGATTGCCTCATCGGAAATGGCTGATGCCGACAAGCTGAGGAGCGAGAGAGCATCATTTATTGAAAAATGTGCATACAAATACATATGTGACGGGCACACCCTCGAAGGTCCCGCTACTGTAAACTCTCCGGCGACGGGCTTTTCGCGTACGACAACGCTGCCATCTGCCATCTGTAAATATTAAGTGAATGACAAACTTCGCTTGAAAATAAAACTGCGTATGGGAGTGCAATTATGGCATGATCCTTCATTAATGACCACATTGAGGACATGCAGACGTAGAAACTGCCGCTTTTTTATGTCGTAATGTCCTCGACAATACCCCGCCCCCTTTTTCGGGGCGAAGCTCCTCTTAGTCTAACCTTGTCCCGCGTCAGGCGTAACAGGCAGTATCTCCCGAACAGTATAATAGATGGCGTTGGGCGAACCAGAACACCGTAGTACAATATAAGGCCGTCAACCACCACTACAGTCACCAGAGTCTTGACCGAGAGCACAGAGAGGCTGCTTAGTAATGGCTAGGAAGGTCGTGCGTGTCGCCCAGGTTGACTCCATTCCTGCCAATCCGAGCCTACCAATCCGCCTCGGTTGGTAGGCTCGCTCGTCTACGCTCCAAGTGGATGGCGGAGGAGGCCAGGCGATACGGATACGCCGTCGGCGCGTCTTGGGTCCCGATCGAACCGCGAAGCACCACAGTCACTCTTGATCGCAAGACGGGCGTCGCGTGTAAGCGAGTCCAGTTTCCGCTGGTGGATGCGAGTGCTATAACCGTGCACAAGTCACAAGGGGGTACCTACTCCTCCGTTGTTTATGGGTACGATAAAACGCACCCGCAAAAACTCGTTTACGTTGCACTCAGTCGATGTACCAACATCAATAACCTGTATCTCACTAATGCAAAAGGGGACCACTGGTTCTACCACAAACACAAGAACGAACACACCACAATGCTCAGCGAGTTCAGGCGACTCGAGCAACACAAACTCTCCACAGTCACGGGAAGATTCCTTCGTGCCCTGCGCGAAGAGGTTGATGCGGCAAACGAGTTTACCTTGGCCCTGCTCAACGTTAGATCTCTCTACGCGCACGCGCGGTCCCTTTTCCGTCGAAAGGGATCCCGTGCTCACAGAGGTGGACATGCTCTGCTTCACCGAGACGTGGAACGCAGCCAGGCCTTTCGTGAGCTGATACATACCCGTGACGTGCACCGAAGACGCAGAACGTTACAGCCGGAGGGGTGGCCGTCTACGTCAAGCAGAAGATCCCCACACTACAAGTGCCGCTCACCAGCCAGAGTCATCATGGTGAATATGCTGCGGTCGAATTTGGTGACTCGGGTATCGTCGTCATGGTCATGTACCTAGCGCCCAACCTATCCAACGGGGACGTAAAGTTCTTCGTGGACACCGCGTGCAAATACTTTGACGCCAAATACAGAAACAGACCGTTCGTGCTCTGGGGTGACTTTAATGTAGACATATCGGACCGCTCCACCAACGATTGGCTCGTTCAGCACATGGCCATCAGATACTCGCTCAGGTGCATCTCCCTAGACCACCTTGCACGTACTACCATGCGGGGGTCGTGCATAGACATCGTGTTTGCTAACATTCCCTTTAAATTGGTACTCAAACCCCTAGCTGTGCACTTCTCCGACCACAAGTGCGTAATATATAAAGGTAACTTGAAATCTCAATAAAAGTTTTCTTCACCGTACCTCACGTGTTTGCACGATGATTTTATCGGGCGAACTTCTCGGAGGATTAACGGTATCAACCATAACCTCCGGAGCTTCGCCCACCTCACCATCATTCACCTCGTGGATGTGCTGTGATCTTTTGCAGTGGCTGCGGTACTGCTGTATCCTACTTATGCATGCCCAACATGTTAATATACACAAATTCTCAACCAGCCATATGTTTTCCGTGCAACCACAGATATTGTAGTTCCAAAACAAGCGACTTTACTTTGATATAACACCCTTCTTCTTTCTAAGCCGTCACTTCTAGACGACCACACTAGAGTAATAGATTTGCTTGCCTACAGGATTCCTGGCCGTTCCAACGATTTCCCGTTGAACACGGCTGACAACACCATCGCCACAACATCCAGCGCGTCAGGTATGTGGGCAGAGGTGTTAGGGTGCCAGACTAATAAGCACACGGCTCATTTTGCCATAGTTGAGAAGCCAGTGCCTTGGATGCAGGGTCGCGGGTGTAGGTGGTCGATGGTAAATTGATCACCCCAAGAAAGTAGGCTGGAAAAGTTATAGATAGCTATGTTATGGCTACGTGTGAGTAACGAAGAGACAAGCGTGCCGCTGAAGGTCTCGATACCAAATGGGCAGCAACACATTGACTTCATAAATTTTTCGCGTGCGTAATAAAGAACATCGGGTGCTCAAATGCAATGGGTTGTGTCCCACTGCGCTGAGCTCATAACGTCGTCGAGTTTCCAAGTGCAACACACGATAAGTTTTAGCATGTAAGTTTACAGTGAAATTATAATGAAATATTACAAGAACTCCACAACTCTGGCTATCCTTTCTGACATCGATAAAGCATTCACGAGAGCAAATAAAGAAACAAGTTTTTCGCACAGCATTTCTGGCGTTGGCTTTTCTTTTTGTGGGCAATAATTCAATTGTCAATCTATAATATTAATTTTGTGAGCAAAGCTTCGAGTTCTAACCAGCCGCGCCGTAGAAGTGTTTTAGTGGAATTTCCCTCGTCCCACTCGTTATTGGCAAAGGTAGTTTTGCCTCGCATAAGTATTGTCTCAGCATACGAGAACATTTGTCTGCTTTCAGGGCATTTATATCAGGTACAATCCGGATGCTCTTATTTCTCGGTTCCGATGGACAACACGGTCGCCTTTCACACAGTGCCAAGTGAAAGTCGGGAAGATGCGATACAAGGACCAGGCATTTCCGGAAGCTACGCGAGGTGAGCCCCTTCAAGGAATCACCTCAACTGCGCTGGTGGTCTGATGATTAAGGTGCTGGACCGCCGATCCGAAGGTCGCCGGATCGAATCCCTGCCACGGCAGCCTCAATTTCGGTGGAGGCGAAAATGCTTGAGCGGAAGTGCTTGAACTCCTTGATCCTTGCTGTCAGGGAAACCAGCCGCCTTTAGACGCTTAACCTGCTCATTGAAGCTTTGTTCTATTGAATGGTGGAAGCCTTTCTTGAGGACGTTGTTAAAGCACAGGTTGACTATTCTACGCTTCCCCAGCTTTCAGTGCGACAACTCAAAAGATCGAACTGGAGAAGAAGCTGTGCTTTTTAGTGCGCGGTGCACACATCCAGCAAATATGGCCGCTGTTAAAAAACATTAACTTCAAATCTAACCTCATCGCATTCTCTGAGGCCAGCTCCTTGGTGAAACCTTACTTTGTGATTTGAATTAGTTTGAGTGTAAAATGTCGCACCATACAGCATCTATGTCCGCTGGGTTCTTCAGGTTTAAGAAAATCTGAAAACAAAAAAAACGTACCTGGAGATCTTGACAACCCTATGTTCAATAAACGTGCAGCACAGTTTATTGTCAAATTGTGAAGAAATTTCTCCAAGGAACTGGCATCAGCGTGTGTTCTCTTGCATACGCATCCATCAAGGCTGGGTTCATCGATTTTCCAAGCTACGCACCAACAGGCCATGAACCAGGCTCTGATCTTTCTTCTTCGGCCACAACAATAACCTGGACCTGCAGGCGCTTCCTTTCAAGAAATCTTGCTGCTGCTTAATTTCTTATTCCCGAATTCTAAGTAGCGCTGAAAGCGCGTTTACCGAGGATAAACTCGGGCAGCAAATGCAAGCAAAAAATGTCAGTTTCGCTGCAAGGGTGAAACAATCAGTGCGGTATAAATAAATCGTAATGGCACACGAAAAATGGCGCGCAGCTCGAAAGTTGCAGCGCGCTGCTCAAATAAAAAGGAGGCACGAAACCAACGCCCAGCTATACACATAACGTGTGCGAACTAACAACTGTCACAGTCGTTACTTTGTGTTTCAGCAGTGTGGTGGACGTGTAGACAAAGCACAACCAACTGGTCCTACTTTGGCTCTTCTAGCTAGCTGATCACTCCTTTCGCAAACACGGCCGGTGTAGCGTGCAAAGTGACCTTCGCGTGCTCTGCAACTTCGACGCAACTTTTGAGGTGAAAGTCCAAGACGTACAAAAAAGCCCCCCCTTACGAGATAAGCGCTCAAGCACGGGCGACCAGGCCCTGTAGGGCAAAGTGCAGTCGGTACAGGAGAGAGGGACGCACGCATCGCGACTCTGGAGAAAAACGAGAGGGGTGACGACCTTTAAAGCGCGTCCTTCGCGCCACATCGCTGGTGATCAAGAGAACACGCTGAAGCGCCACCCAGCTCTGCGTACCGCCAGCGGAAAATGGTGTATATAAATAGCTCACCGTTAGTATACTGCAGGACGTATGCTCCGTTTCCTAGTCGCCTAAAGCAGCGCACTGCGGACCGAGAGGTCACAGGTTCGAATCGCAGGTGGCGCTTCTCGGAAAATATTTGTTCTGAATTATTTTCCTTCGTGCCTTTTATTTATATATATATATATATATATACATATATATATATATATATATATATATATATATATATATATATATATAGATAGATAGATAGATAGATAGATAGATAGATAGATAGATAGATAGCCGCCCTAGTGATACAAAGACATTTGGGCGTAAAGCGTTTCTGTACTTGTGCCGTCACTGGCTGTGCACGCCATGAGATCTATACTACTTCTTCCTGTAGGACTTCTGGCACAACTTCGAATTTGTATTGGAACATGGACTATCACGAAGCCGACGGTCCGTTCTCCTCCTGCGGTACGTGTCTTTCTATTTCACATCTTAACACAGCAACTCCTAACCAAAAACAGTGCAGCCAACGTGAACTGCCCCGGTATGACGTCTCTAAAAACGGTGGGCTTTTTTCTCTCAAAACTTCCCTTCCCTTCCTTCTTCCCCAGCTCAGCTCACCTTCCCCAGCGCAGGAGGTGTTCAGTCTTAGTGTACCTTTTTTGACCTTCGTAAGCCCTTTCATAAGCCATATTACCACCCCCCCCCCCCCCCTCTGTCACTTGTTGAGTGCTTTTACAAGCGCTGAGGTAATGGTGCATTAGTGACAGTAGAGTACAGTTTTTCAGTGAAAGCTATTATGAGATCACAAGGGCCCATTTTGGCGCCATAGCTGTCCGCCGCAGCTGCCGCCGGTGTCGGTAACCGCTATCGCGCAAAATAGGAAACAATGAAGTGAGAAAGAAATTTCTTGGATCGGGTGGGTCTTGAAACCGGGCACTGAGCGTAGCAGACGAGTATTCTACCACAGAACAATGCTGGTGCTTGAAACTCCTACGCAAAAATACCCTATGGAGGTGTCATGTCGGGCAAGTAATTGTGTTAAACATGTGACATAGCGTCGAAGAATATAAAAAGAATCACAGCATATCCGCGGAGTGAATGATGATGAGTGGGCGAAGCTCCGGAGGTACATCATCAAAGACGTGATGGTGGTTGGTTGCATGTGGTCAAACGATATGCATGTGAGACCATATCGCGATGCCATGTGTTGTATGGCATCGCGATCGTCATCGTCATCAGCGTCATCGTTATGACGCATAGTGGGTACATTCCATGTGGTGGCATCGTGATCGTCATCGTCATCAGCGTCATCGTTATGACGCTGACGTGTTGTATGGCATCGCGATCGTCATCGTCATCAGCAGGTGGCTACTACTACAAACATGGGACGCACCACCCACGGAATAAGGAGCTTCGCCCCTAAAAAATCACAGCATATCCACGGAGTGAATGATGATGGGTGGGCGAAGCTCCGGAGGTTCATCGGTAAACGTGATGGTGGTTGGTTGCCGCTGATGACGATCGCGATGCCATACAACACATGGCATCGCGATCGTCATCGTCATCAGCGTCATCGTGATGACGCATAGTGGGTACATTCCATGTGCTGTGCCGTGATGGCAGCGTCATCGTCATCACACAGGGAGATACTGCTGGTTACGCAGGTGGCTACTACGTACTACAAACTACAGGAGACGCACGACCCACGGGATAAGGAGCTTCGCCCCTAAAAAATCACAGCATATCCACGGAGTGAATGATGATGGGTGGGCGAAGCTCCGGAGGTCCATCGGTAAACCGTGATGGTGGTTGGTTGCCGCTGATGACGCTGATGACGCATAGTGGGTACATTCCATGTGCTGTGCCGTGATGGCAGCGTCATCGTCATCACACAGGGAGGTACTGCTGGTTACGCAGGTGGCTACTACGTACTACAAACTACAGGAGACGCACGACCCACGGGATAAGGAGCTTCGCCCCTAAAAAATCGCAGCATATCCACGGAGTGAATGATGATGGGTGGGCGAAGCTCCGGAGGTTCATCGGTAAACGTGATGGTGGTTGGTTGCCGCTGATGACGCTGATGACGATGACGATCGCGATGCCATACAACACATGGCATCGCGATCGTCATCGTCATCAGCGTCATCGTGATAACGCATAGTGTGTACATTCCATGTGCTGTGCCGTGATGGCAGCGTCATCGTCATCACACAGGGAGATACTGCTGGTTACGCAGGTGGCTACTACGTACTACAAACTACAGGGGACGCACGACCCACGGCATAAGGAGCTTCGCCCCTAACGATATGCATGTGAGATATGCATGTGAGATATGCATAACGATATGCATGTGAGACCATATCGCGATGCCATGTGTTGTATGGCATCGCGATCGTCATCGTCATCAGCGTCATCGTTATAACACATAGTGGGCACATTCCATGTGGTGTGCCGTGATGGCCGCGTCATCGTCATCACGAGGTGGCTACTACGTACTACAAACTACAGAGGACGCACGACCCACGGCATAAGGAGCTTCGCCCCTAAAATAACAACCAGGCGTCCCGCAATGCGAATTGCCCAACG